>OX453257.1:13448762-13673407 GCA_949709985.1 Luffia ferchaultella
CGAGGTTTCTCTAGTTGTGTAGATGTTTTTACAACCCATACATGGTTTGTAGTCGTAGGTAATAATGGATATTCATATAGTTCCCAAGTCCGAAAACTTATTTGTATAGGAGGATCTTTGACGATATAATTAAGTAAATTTACTTTTGCAAAGTCGGACAATTTAACATATGGCATTAACCATTCTATTTTGGAAATGGATATTTTTACATCTTTATCAACATTTTTTTCTGATTGTACGATCGCATTTACGTCTGTATTAGCTCTGGTAAGAATAAGTTCATGTTTTGCATTCACTATTACTCTATTATAATCTTCTGCAAACCCGAGTAACAAATTGAGTGGAATCGAGACATCAAAATATCCTTTGGTATCAACAATGTCCTTAGTTGTATTTGTGTTCCATCCAGCATTATCAAGATATGTAGTTTGATTTGGGCTAGCGGAAATGAATGTTTTTATAAGGCTTGTTAAACCAACGTTTTTATTGCGATCAATTTCAACAGCATTTAACTCATAACGTAATTCTTCAAACAAAAAGCATAATCCCATATTTACGAGATTCGTGTTAACGCTAACCTCACCATTGCTCTTCATAAGTTTTCCGGTAAGATGTAGAAAGCTTTTGCTGGGTAGTATACAAGCATCTTGATGTTGAACAGTAATGCGAATTTCATCATTGTTGTTGAAAGTGGTTAATGCATATGGACGATGAGCATGAAACTCGTAATGTTCTATTGATTCATCGAATAATACACTTTTTTGTATATTTAAAATTTCTTCTTGTTCTTCCATGGTAAAATGCAGATTAAACAGAAAAATTTAAGTTTTATTTTGTTTTTATTGAGTTTGAAACAAGTCTTAAGCCAAGCCCTTTTAGAAATTGTATGTTCCGATGTGTTAACCGATTCAATGGTCGAACTCGAGTGGGTGGATAAACCCATTTTCTGTTGTTATTATATGAATAGGTTTTACTGTTATAAACCACACCCATTCTATGCTATTGACTTAAGATGTAATCGCACTGTTATAATTTCTCCTCGGAAATTTACTAGATCTCCGTCTTGATCGACTATTTTCAACTGAATATTATGTATTGCCTTAACCATAACAGGAAGATAAATGACTTGCGATGGTACTTCTACTATTTTATATCCAGGTGGAACCGTGGGGAAAAATTCGTGAATAATGTGAGCTTGATTAGAATTAATATACGCCCCTCCTGTTATGTTACATTCTACTCGCAAAGCGTTTACTTTGATTATGGAAACAGGTATATCTGATAAATAATCAACGTTTGGATCTAGAATTCTAGGAGAATATCCTAACAAATTTCCCAAAGAATCTTTATGGGTAAAATCAACTTTTTTACTACATCTCACTTTACATCGCAATTGATTTTCATCAGGCTTTATCGATATGAAAATATTAAATTTATCTAATGCATCAGTTAAATATTTTTCAATGTTTTCGATTTCGTAACTACCTGGTGGAATTACAATAACTTTGTCATCGATATAGAATTTGTTATTTCTTTCATCGATATTGGGAATGGAATTAAAAGTCAAGAATTCTACTAAACCAAGCACATAGTTTTTTGATGATAATTCAATAGGAGGAAAATATTGTGCTTCTAAAACGGGTCCAACACCGCTTAACGTTAATGTCCATGATTCACTCATGACTGAATCTATAATGAGTTGACGTTCTGATATATATTTAAGTTAAATTATCACTAAGAAATTTAAGACACAAATGTCCACAATTGAATGTATTGAAGCTTTGATATTTTTTATAATTGTATTTTACATTTTGCACTTTTAAATATGATAATAAATTTGATGGAGGTGGTAAATTTCCAAAACTATCAAAATAAAAGACACAATTGTTTTTTTTCTTATAAGCTACCCAGTGAGTTCCAGGACCATCTTTACTATCTAAGTTTATTATACCAGATTCATGTGTCCAAGGAGGTGAGTTAGGTAAATCATTTCTCATAAAAACACCTCTAAAGTTAGGAATATTTAAAATTCTAGCATATTTTGTTAAATCAATATTTGTAAGAGCTCTGTTTGGTAGTGTTAATAGTTTTTTGAAGGTTTTATATAAATACCTAAACCTTTCTTATAAGGTTTAAGAAACATTCCTTTTCCTAAAGATATCGCTTCCATTTTTTCATTATGTCTTTTTTGTTCTTTAAGTTGTTCTACAGCATTTTTAGCATTGTTGACTGCTTTCGCGATTCCAGCAGCTCCACCAGCCAAAGCACCTGTTGCACTTAATCCAGCAAAAAGTGGTATTAAAAAAGGAAGTACTCCACCAATTTTTTGTGGCAGAGGTAAAATTCTAGGACAATTGATATTTTTTTTCCCTCCTACTTGACGAATCACTTTACGAACACCATTCAGTGCAGATTTTATAGGATCAGATCCTTTAGACATAGATGATTTAGCTATTTTAATAACATGCTTGAAAGGTTTCTTTGATCTTTTAATTTTTTTCTTTGTTTTATTTTTATTTGTGATACCAAGACCTAATTTTGACTTGGCACCCATCGCGGACGCAATGCCTAACGCAACTGCTCTTTCACTCATTGATGCATCTCTATTAAATACTCGTTTCATCGCTTTTGATGCTAGCATACGATCAGCCTGATTTCTCATATGAACATTATCTCTGTTTTTCGAATACGCTATATCATGTTCGCGACAAGCTGAATCAAGTGGATTAATACCCATATCACCTCGTGCTAATCGATCTTTGAGTTTAGTTCCAGGACCGCAAAACTGATAACCGGGTACATGTAGCTCAAACGGTAATTTATTCAGCATATCATTGAAAAATCCAAAACCTTTTTTTCTCTTTCGATAATAATATTTATTATTATTATTATTATGGTGAATCATTATTCAGCATAAACGTTGTAGTCTCTTAAAGAATTATAGGGTTATGAAATAAAAACAGAGATGAACTCAGTAATATACTTAATTTAATGGTAAAAATACATACATATTTTTATAGATGTACACTTTGGTTATAAAAAATATCAGATATATTTGTACATAGCATACTTAAAATAATTTGTAATGTCCCCAAGGCAATGTGTTATATTTATCAATTATTAATCTTTTATCATCATTAGCATTCAACACGGATTTATTTACTTCTTGCGAGAATATCGTGTGTTTGATTGATTTAAATACATTCATACATGAGCGCAATGTATTGTTAGTTTTAAGAGTAGATTTGTATTCGTCTGTAGTTAAAAGATTTAACACTGCTTTGCTAACTCCCTTTGCCTTTTTGATTTCATCGTTTTCGGTTTTTATACAATATAGTTTAGATCTTAAACCTACAAATTCATCAACGATTGTCCCTCCTAATTCATCTTTAAACAGACCTGGTACCTTTTTATTTACTAGTGGTAAATCATAAATATTGTTCCTACTAAAATTGCTTGTATCAAATAATTCAAGATTTTCTTTTAGATCTTTATAAATACAATCATTTGTAGGTATTATGTAATATAATAAACTGTCAGTGTCGGTGTAGCACAGTTGTGCTCTATCCCCATATTTTGGTTTAATAAAAGAATAGTGAAAGCTATAAAGATGGGATTTACTTAATTCTAGTACAGTAAATCCTATGTATATAGGACGGTCAAGTAAAATTTCCGACTTGTCCATCTGAACTGCTGCGAAATTTTCAGAAAAAATTGATACATTATGAAAATTTGGTTGAGCAATCAATTTTTCAGCACCTATGTATTTATTTGTGTAATTTTTTTCATCACTCCATCGATCAACTAATTTTACAGATATTTGCTTCCGCTTGTTTTCTAAAGTTTTTCCAAATATTGAATTATTGAACAATTTAAAAAAATCTTGTTCAAACGTAGATTGTGAGGATTGACGCAAACTTGTATTCAAATCTATATATTGTTTTAAATAATTACTTTGTTTAAATGAAAGAATTTTATGAATTTTATTCAATATCAAACCATGATTTAAACACTGTTTTAAATGCATATAATGAATAACATAGTGATATTTATTGTACAGATTTGCGATCAATTTATAAGTCTTTCCTCCAGGAGGTTTCATTTTTTCTGGTGCAAATGGTAAATCTTTGTGAGAGTCATGTAAGTCCTCGTTATAGATTAAATCAACCTCTAATATAAATCCAATGTCTGAATTTTCATGACATGAATCTATGTCGAAAGATAATAATTCATCACTTTGTAAAAGTTTGAATTCTGAAATCGGTAAGTTTTTCATCATCACGTATCCATATAAATTATTACAATCTAAATATAAAAGATAAGTATTTGGTCTATCTTCCCTGTAGTCTTCAGTATAAATATTATTAGCTTTTGCATATCGTAAAGAACACTGTGATAATCCGCCTCGGATGCCTTGTTCAAGCATTTGATATATTTCAATGTCAGAAATTAATTCTAATTTTACACCAGTATTTAAAAGCATTGCGTCCCAGCTAAGACTAGGAGCGGTTACATAAAAAGCTGCATCTAGTTTATAATTTTTTTGGCAAACAGTACGAAAATTTTCAAATACATCACATAATAATAGAACATCGATCATTAAATATAAATCAGTATATTGTCCTAAATTGCATATGGAAAATTTTTCCCATACATCAAAAGCATGTTTATAATCATCGTCTGAAATATGATTTGATGTTAAAGTATTATAAAAACTTTGTTTCGGTGGCAATACTGTTTCATTATATTTATCTAAACTATCCATATATTCGTACGGATACACTCCCTTACGGCATGCTAATCGAAATTTATTTTTATCAGAGAAAAAGCGTCTGAGATTCAAGAATTTATCATACTCTAATGTTTTAGATAATTTATCTAAACTCGTGTTGAGAAAATGACAAGAATCAACAAATCTGAGAGGAATATATGACTCACGAACATCGTATACATTTTTTATGAATTTAGTAAAAGAAATATATTTTTCTTTCCCTTTAGGTATCACCTCTATCCTGCCATCAGATTCACTAAGCTCTTTTATAAATAAATGACAATCATACCCCGCTAAGTTATGAAAGAAAAATGGAATGAACGTACAAGTCTTTAAAAGCAAGTTACAATGTGAGTGTACTGCGCCTCTGTATACGCCTGTTCTGTGACAGTGATCGCGAACTACATCACCCAATAGTAAATTATTACATATATAACAGTGAGTGGCGCTATTGTATTCAATTTGTTGTTGCAATGATAACGGAATCATTTTTTTCTTTTCAGTCGTATTAATTCTATGAATTTCGTTAACATGTTCCGTTAATGACTTTACAAATATATGAACGCAATCTTTTCCTCGATATGAAATGAATTTATTTAAACTCGAATCATATGCACAACATATATAATAAGCAAATGCTATTGGTACGTGTCTTTTTGTTAATTTTGTGTATTTAGTTTCACAGTTCTGGTTGTTATTAAGAGGTAATAACATAGTTTCGAAATCACCATAGATAACGAAAGGAATACGTTGCAATCTCTCGTAGTGAGTGAATTGTAAGATTGTACCAGGTCTGGGCAATACCGTTTTAATTCGAGCACAATTATGCATCTCCATACTATCATATGAGGAAAAAAATAACATACACTCATCACAAAAATATATTTTGCCTTTATGCCTCGTTACTTGGTGTCTAATAAGCCGTTCAAAATCTTTTATTAAACAATAATGCCCATGTTGAGAATTTTCTATATATAATAAATTAATATGGTTTATACTACGATATTCTGTCTTGTAGAGCGGGCCTACAAGTTGATTTTTTGAATCTAATCCGTAAATATTTACTGTAAATGTTGGATTATTCATTTCGAATATCTTTATATCTCTATTAGTAGGAGGAAAATTCATCCCATCTATTTTAAATATTTGTTTGTAATCTGGATATGATGCAGTGCGTGTACCATTTTTTTTCACTGGAAATAAAGATGCAACTGCACACCATAAAAAACAATGAGAGTCAGTGTTTTTAATGTTTAAACAACTTTTCGTACTCTGAATATTTTTAGGTAATGGTATGTAAGAACCCCCTCGTAATGGTGTGTATTTATTTATATTCATTTCAAGATGAGATACACTGGAAATAAACCAACCCGAATCTTTTAATTGAAATTCGCTACATTTCCGAATGAGTGTAGCTTTAACATGGTTATAATATTCATTGATATCAGTATTGTGATAAAATTTCTTATACTTCACTGTAAATGATTTCAACTCGGTCTTTATTTGGTGTGGTAAAGAATAATAACAAAACAATTCAAAATTTATTTTACAGCTATTATGTTGATGAAGAATATATTTAATTAACTTATTCACCGAAACTCGTACATCATTTAAAAAATCTTCTGGAAGTAAATACCTATCATGAATACCATCTATTCTAAAAGAAAGTAGTCTGTTTTTAAATGCCGAATTTATAAGCCGTACATTATCAATGTGGCTTTGTAACAAACAATTTTTTTTATGTAAGTTTGTTCTAAGATGAGCATAGTATATTTTCTTTGTAACATTTATACCACAAATATTACAATATATTTTATTCGTCATATTAATAAAATATCGTAGTGCACAATAATAAAATCAAAATATGTAGTTTTATCAGATTGCATCCAAAGTAAAAAAAAAATAGGTAATACAATACCATATGTAAACCAAGTTATCTACTATTTACTTTGTAAGCATTGCTTGTTAATTTATACTTAAACCTAGAAAATCTAATTTTTATCTTTAATTAAAAAATACACTGATTACAATGTAGGCTTATATTCTATTACACGAAATACATAAAGTATGAAAATAACACGTTATTTAAATCAGTAAGTTTAAGAAAATAATATTTTACTTTTTCTTTTCAGGAATAAATTGTGCTTCAGATTTTGCAAATTTCTCTTTTATGTTCAATAAAAACGTTGCAAATATTTAAAGTCATCAGACTCTCTTTGTAATTTAATTTTCGTATTTATCAAAGCGAATTTCCAACGAGTATCATCTGGTAATTTCTCGATTTCGGACGTATAGTAAAGTTTTAATTCCAAAAAGAATTCTCCATTCGCATTGTTTTCAGTCTGTTTTGTCATTCCATTAGCAACTCGCTTCCATAAAATACCCGATAATTCAGAGAAAATCTAATTTTTACCTTTAATTAAAAAATACACTGATTACAATGTAGGCTTATATTCTATTACACGAAATACATAAAGTATGAAAATAACACGTTATTTAAATCGGTAAGTTTAAGAAAATAATATTTTACTTTTTCTTTTCAGGAATAAATTGTGCTTCAGATTTTGCAAATTTCTCTTTTATGTTCAATAAAAGACGTTGCAAATATTTAAAGTCATCAGACTCTCTTTGTAATTTAATTTTCGTATTTATCAAAGCGAATTTCCAACGAGTATCATCTGGTAATTTCTCGATTTCGGACGTATAGTAAAGTTTTAATTCCAAAAAGAATTCCCCATTCGCATTGTTTTCAGTCTGTTTTGTCATTCCATTAGCAACTCGCTTCCATAAAATACCCGATAATTCAGTTTTCTTCACACATATTTCAGTATCACTTTCGTCTCCGAAAAGATCCTTCATGAAATCGGTGCGTGTTTTCTTTGAACATTTCTTAGATGATTTGCGTTTTAAATTTTTAGATGTACTAGGTGATATCGACGATAAACCCTCATCAGAATCGAATATAGTTGGAAGGTTTCTATAACAAATAAAAAACAAGACCACTTAAAATAATTACGCAATATACAATTTTTTTTTCCCAGTTCTATTACAATCGTAGAGGCTTTTACCTAAAAATCGAAGTCGTAGTTTTTATAGAAAATTAATTTAACACAATAATCGATGTAATGTAATCAGTTAAAATTAACGTAAAACACAAAATAACAAATGAGCATTTTCATAAAAATATAATGTGTATTTATAAAAGAAAAAAAAAACACATATTTTTCCACTTCTATTATAATCATGCATGCTTTTACCTACGTAAAATCAAAACCGTAATTTATATAGAATGTTAATATCGCAATCAAATTTTAAACACAATTTTCAACGTAGTATAATCAGTAAAAAATTAGTGCTATAAAAACATGAAATATCTATTACAATCGGGGAGACTTTTACCTAAAAATCAAAGTCGTAGTTTTTATAGAAAATCTAATATCGTAATTAATTTAACACAATAATCGATGTAATATAATCAGTTCAAATTAACGTAAAACATAAAGTAACAAATGAGCATTTTCATAAAAATATAATGTGTATTTATAAAAGAAAAAAAAACACACATATTTTTGCGCTTCTATTATAATCATGCATGCTTTCACCTACGTAAAAATCACAACCATAATTTATATAGAATGTTAATATCGTAATCAAATTTTTAAACACAATTTTCAACGTAGTATAATCAGTAAAAAATTAATGCTATAAAAAACATGAAATAACAATTGATTATTTTATAAAAAATATAATGAATATTTATAAAAGTTTGAAAATAATGTAATATACCTACATTTTTATACTCACATTTCAGCCATGGTACCACTGAAGTATTACTTGGTGCTTGGTTTTTGCAAGAACACTTTGTATTTTTGTTACTACTAGGAACTTCGCCTATCGTAGACTGGTGTCGAATAAGCTTGGAGTATGGTTTATATACGCTTCGATACACGTGTGAACTGTCTTCAAGGTTTAAAAACAAAACTATAAAAACATGATAGAAAAAAATTATCGTAACCCAGTTCCGTTTTATAAACGCAAGTCGAGACTTGAAAATCATAAAACATGAGAAACTTATTTCCTAAAGCCATTTTTAGCACTTTGCATGTACAAAGCATTTTTGTTCGTTCAGGGTTAAAGATACGAAAAACTTACACGTGTCATAGTTAAAACAATGAAACATTCTTAACATTTATGTTAGATGTATACAGTCAACGAGAAATATAAAAAAATATTTTTTAATTTTAACTATTAAATCATTACACAACATCAAAAAAACTTCTTAAGTTTCTGTACATACAAATATTTTATAATATTTTAATTTTTTTGTAAATTTGCAAAATATGACATTAGCTTTTTTTTTTTCAGTCAGTTAGTATTTATTAATAAAGTCGTGAACAATTACTTGATCGTCATTTATGTTTATTCTATTAAAGTTTATTATATTATTTCATAAATAGACTCTTTTAAATAATAAAATGGTAACTTCTCAAACGCAGGTAAAACGTATTGTTAACTGTACCATACACGTGTCTTTGTCAAAACAATAATTCATTCATAATTTGAAACCAAAGTCTTGACACAGTGAAACACTTGTTAATGAAACATTTGATGTATGATGTATACAGTCAACGAGAAATATAAAAAATATTTTTTAATTTAAATTATTTAATCATTACACAACATCAAAAAAAAACTTTTTAAGTTTCTATACATACAAATATTTTATAATATTTTAATTTTTTTTGTAAATTTGCAAAATATGTCATCAGCTTTTTTTTTTTTTTCAGTCAGTTAGTATTTATTAATAAAGTCGTGAACAATTACTTGATCGTCATTTATGTTTATTCTATTAAAGTTTATTATATTATTTCATAAATAGACTCTTTTAAATAATAAAATTGTAACTTCTCAAACGCTGATAAAACGTATTGTTAACTGTACCATACACGTGTCTTTGTCAAAACAATAATTCATTCATAATTTGGAACAAAAGTCCTTATTACTTTTAATGGAAGTGTGTAAGTATTCTGTTTCCGAAAGGGTCTAAATCTGTATTTCAAAATATTTTTTTAAAGTTAAATTGAATACGATATTACAGCAATAATATTAAGTAAGAAAACATTTTATAGTTTTAATTAATTAAGCAATTTATACGAGAAAAAAGGTTGTAAAAAATTATTGTAGTTCTAATGAAATAAATACAATCGAATAAAAAAAAAAACAGCGTAATAATTAATGCATAAGTTTTTAAATAATTTAGTTAATCTTAGGTGACAAAGTTGTTATAAAAAAATTATTATAGTTCTAGTGAGAAGTATATTTCTTTTCATCTACTTATTAAGTAAAATTCAATAATATATGCTAAACGGACTTATCCGGTTTTTTAATTGGGATTAGGTGTAGAGTAGGGACATACTTGATTTACCATTTAGTAAATCGACGTCCTGCAATCAACTCGTGTTGTCGTGTTGTGACTTATAGTAAAATATTTAAGAGTAAAAATTTTGTTGGTGTTGAAATTTGTCATGTGTTTAAAGTTATCGGTTGTCGTAACGGTGAGTGTTTTATAAAATTTCTTTCACCTCAAAATGAGAGATCGTGTTTTCCGAGAAAAAAAATTGGGGAGTCTGGCTCACATTTTGTATGGTATATAATTGGGGAGTCTGGCTCACTTTTTCGTTATTTGCTGAAAACCGTGGTCCGTGAGAGCGAAGCGAGACTTTTAAAACGGACCACGGTTTTCAGCAAATAACGAAAAAGTGAGCCAGACTCCCCAATTATATACCATACAAAATGTGAGCCAGACTCCCCAATTTTACACTACTGACACGTAGAATATTTAACTACAAGCAAGGAAAGTAAGCGGTGACAGGACCCTTTTTTTAATTTTACTATTTCTTACTTAGTTTCGTTCTTATTTTATTTTCGTAGCAAAACAATATTTTTTATAAAATTATACGTATGAAAAGGAAAGCAATGGGTTCAATAATTCGATTCGTATGTTTGAATTCTCTTTGTTTTATAACTCAACATTCATATTAATATACAAAACCAATTGTCTTTCAAGTCAATTTATTCAGTTTTTAGCTGTGGGTGAAATTACGTTTTATGGAAAGTGACATATCGAGGTCTAGTCTAATAAAAACAGACATTAATAGAACACTTAATAACGTAACGTATATAACGTATACATCACAACAACGTCTAGGCCGCACACTAAGCATTAGCTTGTGTTTTCGCTACCAAGCGAAGACACCACATATATATAACAACCAAGACCCGGTACCAGTATCAATATTCATCATATAAATACTGACCCGACCTGGGATTCGAACCCGAGACCTCCAGTTTCGTAGGCAGGATCGCTACCCACTAGGCCAAGCGGTCGTCAACGGTCTTATTAGTTTATATTTCATTTCTTAGATCCAAAAAAAGTAACCAAGCTTAACGAGATCTATTCATAAATGCGTTGAAGTTTGAATAATACCTTGTATCATACCTTGACACAAACATTCATTTTTTATGCACAATCAGCGCCCCCTAGCGGGATCAATATCGCCGGTTTATGAAGTGTGTCGCACGTGCATACGCGATCGCAATCTGCGAGCAAAAGGGGCCGAAAGCCTTTTTATGAATAACTAAATGATTTATGAACTAAACGCCGACTGGCTTCATATTTTTTCCTGAGGTTGTATACATGCTTCGTCAAACAGAGCTACTGTAAATATTTTTATTTTTTAAGGGGGTATAGCGGGATAAGAATTAATGGTGAAATCGCTTATAAGTAGCAATCTATATTATAACAATTTTGTATTGTACCAATTCATTATTATTATTTTTTTCAAAAATATTTTCAAGATATTATTTTTCGGCATGTTAATACCGTTTTATATATATATATATTATGACGTATACGCCACAACAATGTCTTGGCCCAAAACTAAGCATTAGCTTGTATTTTGGATACCAAGCGAAGACACCACATAACGTACATATAACAACCAAGACCCTGTACCAATATCAATATTCATTATATAAATACTGACCCGACCTGGGATTCGAACCCGGGACCTACACTTCGTAGGCAGGGTCGCTACCCACTAGGTTCAGCGGTCATCGTTCGTTTGTCTGTTTGGTTTTCCAATGACACATAACTTTTTGTATTATAGTTAGAAATCAGTTTTCGATTTATTTTTTAATTCAGTACCTTATCTCATATGCTGCATAGTTAAGTTCAGTAAATTTAATTAAATTAAGTAAAATGGATTACTATCTATTTGGAAAATAATAATAGTAGTTTGTCTTAAATTTTATTGTTTAATTTATTTATTTAAATAGCTGCATCGATTTGTCGTTTTGTATAGATATAAATTTAACCCTGGAAAAAAATTTATAAGCTGCTTTTTACTGGAAAAAATGTCTATATGTGTATTTCTTTTTCATGACTAAACCGTTTAACTGATTTTGACGTTTCGCAGGGAGATAGATTAAATTCTTAATACAGATACATATGCTACTGTTACTACGAAGAAAGAAAAAAGCAAAAGGGTATATTTGTAATTTCTCAATTTTCTTAACTACTGCACCGCTTTTCCACATGCGCTTGTGCTGGTAGATACCTTTTAGTCTTCCATCGATTCTAAGAAAATTTGGTGGTGGCTGTGCGTAGCTCATTGTGGATGGTGAAAATATATTATTATCGCTAAGTTTTCACTAAGAACGTTCTAGTATTTTCACAATGTCTGGGATGGCCCTCTAGTGGTCCAAGTTTAATTGTGTAATCCACGTGGGCAAAGCCGCGGGCGAAATCTAGTATTGTAAAACTACAAGGTAGGTCTACATATATTATATTGGCAGGCTAATAATAATACCTGGAACAAATAACATAAGACTCTTCGAGACTACTCGTATAGTCCCAAACTAGACAGAGCCCGTATTATGTTTCCTAGGTAATTGATATACCAAGGTTTCCTTTAATAATACGTATATTTAGATATTATTCACCCATACACGGAACAAATAGACATGTTCATGCACATAAATATTTGTCCTGCACGGCAATCGAACTCGCAATCTTCGGTTCTGCAGTTAGAGTCCAACTGTTCGACCAATCGATCAGCCAAACAGTTTAGTTTATATGTTATTTCTAAGCGTTATATATAAATCTTTAATTCTTTTATGTGTTTGTATTTTTATGAAATCGATTTTCATGAAATTTTCGTCTTTATTTTTCCTAGAGCAAGAAGGACAAAATTAATGTAATAAATGGCTTTTACAAAATAGAAAAGTATTATCAAATATACAACATACCTATTGCGTGTAACGCAACACATTGTGAGTAATGTGAATGAATGAATGTAACATGCCTTAAATAATTTATCGCGAAGATCTTGCGAGCGATGTCGTAGAATTTAGTAGTTTATAATATATCCTTAAATCCTCCAACCCGCACTGGAGCAGCGTGGTGGATTTAAGCTCCAAGCCCCCTCACCCTGAGGGGAGGCCTAAGCCCCTGCGTTGGATATAATGGGCTGAATGGAATGGAGTTGTAAATAGAAGAACAAATATTATTTGAATATTTCACATTGGAGCAAGTAAATATTCAGCAGTGTTTGACGTAGTTATGTATATAATGGTGGAGACTGTTTGGTCTGGTCGTTTGGTAGGTACGAAAACAATTTCTTGGCTGCTCCCGAGCTCATAAGTCGGTTCTCTGTTTATGTGGATTTTATGAAAATGAGCGGGCGCCCGCTCATTTCGGGTCGGTGGGTAGATATTTGCGGGCCAGGGAGTGTGAGGTAGGGTGTCTTTCTATAGAGAGACGTTTATGCCGTTTTCATGGCACCCTAGGACCACGACTTCGGTTTTGGCCCACCGCCAGATGTCACCACGGCAACGTTTCTTCTATGCTTTTCCTATTTTCTATAGAATATTTCTCGTATTTACTCGAGTGCGATATTCGAAGTTGGGTATTGTAATGTACCTACTGCGTGTACGCTAATATTGATCGTAAAACCTGTCTTTAATTTATCAAAAGGATTACGTAGAACACCTCACAGATTGTGAAGACACTTTCATGAAAATCTCAATTATTAAATATTACAAGTGCTTTCAATTCTTACATATTCTAATAAAATAGAGGAAAAAAATACCCACCGAATTTTCTTTATACTCGTATATTGATCGTGGTTCTGAAAGTCTTATTATTAAATTTCTCAAATACCTGTGAAGTTTTATCGATACAAGGTGCGTTATGACTAAATATTGCAGTCACAAAAACATACACGAAGACTTTCACCAAGAAAACTGATTGGAATAAATCTGAAATAATACAAGCTTGTTAAGTGTTCCATATAATTTTTGGCCTTTAAAGACGTCGGGAACGTTAACCGGGTCCCGGGGAGGTTAACAAACATGTATTCTTTAAGATTTTATGAATGTTATATTTTTGAGTTAGGGATTGTATAATTTAAATTTTTATTTAATGCTTTAAAGTATATTTTTTTAAATTTAGTTAATACTTATTCCTATTAAACGATCCCTTAAACGAAAAAAATGCAATGAAATCTGTTAATCCGTTTGGGAGTTAAGATACTGTAGGCTGACACACAGACAGACAGTTAAGAAGCATCTCGGTCAATCCGGCTTATATTAAAAGAAAATCACATAAAAATCGGTCTGTCCGTTTAGGAGCTACACGATGTCACAGACAGACACACTGACTGTAAGGCATAGGTCTCCGTAACACCCTTTGTTTTTGACGTTTGGGGTTAAATAAAGAAAAATGACATTTTATTGCATTACAAGTCTAATTAACGAAATATTTCTTTATAAATTTAGTCGGTAATTATTTTGCAGCTAACAGAGTAATCAGCAGTGAGAGAAATCCTTCGTACAGACGAACGTATATTCCGGAAATATACTGTCAACGTATACCTTAGACTAAAATACGTACAATACAACGTTAATACGTATACATCAAATGTACACCGACAGACTTGTCCTGTAACTGCATCGTGTAATATACTGTGCTACGCTAAATCAAGTAATATAAATCAACAACGTTTAGGCCCCAAACTAAGCATTAGCTTGTATTTTGGGTACCAAGCGAAGACACCACATACATATAACAACCAAGACCCGACCACCACGGTGCCAGTATCAATATTCATCATATAAATACTGACCCGACCTGGGATTCGGACCCGGGACCTCCAGCCTCGTAGGCAGGGTCGCTACCCACTAGGCTAAGCGGTCGTCATTCCGTCGTAACACCACGATTTAAGTATACAATATCCTTTTTTCATGCTGAAATTTTTCTCAGTGAGTGCAATAATGAATTAGGTAATCAGTTAACAAGTCGCTTATGATGCTGTGATTCGACTCACCACTTCGTCAAGAAAGGGTCTCGATTTTCACTCTGGAAAACTCAGAAATGAAAAAATCTCAAAGAACAAGAAATTGATGGTAGAAATAGCGTAGGTGGCGGCACGCGCCGCGGCCACAAATCAAGAGCTGTCGCCGCTCGCAACCCCTTCCGATAGCTTGCGGAATTCCACGCTCAGCCCGTTGTTGTTTTTATTAGTTTAACGAATAGCTTTTATGGTTCCTTCGGTGGGCCATTAAATTAGATAGACTGACAGTTATTTTTATAATTAAATTATTTAAAATTTTCCTTCTTTTACACCACTTAAACTAGACCATACGGATCCGTTAATCCATTCACCCGCTATTTAATTGCAAGAATATTGCAAACGATCATTGGCAACAAGAAAGTAAAAACTGTTTAAATTGAGATTAGATCCTTGTGAAACATAATTTTTTTTTGTGTGTAGTTTTGACTATCCAAAGGTAATGTAGCCACAAAATAGAAATACCGCCTCGTGACCACAAAAATTTAAGGAAAAAAGTATACAGACCAAATACAGATCACTAGATGTTTGGACGTATTCCCTGTGAAATAAAATTTAGCGTGATCCACGTTTAAAATCCGAACTGTAAAAGAAAATGATTCTGAAATTAGATACATTTCATATGGAATTTAACTATCACTCATATCACTAACTTGACGAGAAAGCTCGATTCTCCAATGTAAGCTGTAAAAAGGATTCGCTTCTTTTCCGACATAGAAACCGCGATATTGGTGTATTTCAGTAGGTTCCGTAATTTGATTACTTAAATATATGGCACTTTGCTGTGGGGATACGCAGCTAATGTAGACACAGTCGTGATGCTGCAGAAGCGAGTTGTTCGAACAATTTATAAAGTAAGACGTACCTAAAGTATCATTTACAAACTTTAAGGAAATTAATATAATGACATGACCGTCTATTTATATATATTTGAAAATATAATGTAAGAAAAAAATATTGTATTATTTAAAAAAAAATTGTGATCGGCATATCTTAATGTAAGAAACAAAGATAAACTTACTAACAATGTCAGCCACCTCAATAAAATCATAAAATCTTTTAAAGGGCCAATGTATACGCTTTTACAATAAGATCCTAATTGACATTCAAGATCTACCTCTTAACAAGTTCAAAATTACAATAAAACGAAAGTTTTATGCAAAAGCTTATTATAAAGTATCAGACTACTTAGATGATAAAAATCCATGGGTGTAAACTGCTCGCCTATCAGTTTGTTTCAATAATATTAATCTTTAAGCACTTATTGTTAAATTTTTTTTTCTTATAAATTTGTTAAAAAGTGCATCCCTCAGTTTCTTACTTGCTTTATTCTTCAGAAAGGAACCATAGCACTCTTTGAATGCGCTTTTGTGATGACGTTATTCCACAGAGTAATTTTACTCTTGTGATGTATTTCACAATTATGTTACATAACAACGAAGTAAAAATATTTGACTTTGACTTCAAAATGTCAAGACATGCATATGCATGCATGGACGTCTAATCTCCAAGTCTGACATTTCACTTGGGATTTCGATATAATTTCGATGTAACTTATGATTTGGAAAACCGTAATTTTCTACAAACATTTTAACGTTCTGGACGACCTATGATGTCAAAAAAAGCAAAAGAGTTACTTACCAAATTTTTTTTCTGACTACAGGCAAGTCGTTTACCCTGACGATAATGCTGGGTACTTCGCCGCCACAAGTAGCGACCTACCAGAAGGCCATCAAGGTGACGGTTGACGGACCACGTGAGCCACGTTCCAAGACTCGTCACCACGGCTTCCACCCTTTCCATTTCGGACCACGGTTCGCGCCTGATCCCCTGATGGGATCCCTACCTTTTAAATTATCTGGTGAGTACGTTTGCGTTATTAACATTTTGTTTTTCGAAGATATGCATAGGAGAGATGTATCGCTAGTATATTCTATGCAAGGATAATGTTTATTTGTGTAACATCCCTTTCCATCCATCTTTTCAATTTTTAGTATACTAAGCCATAAAAAGAAAAAAGAAATGACCATTGGATATTTAATAGGCACATTTGTAAATAATAATGCTACCTGGGACATTCCACACAGTGTCCTCTAGTTTCAAACAAAGCAAAGCTTGTATTATGCGTACCAGACAACTGATATCCATACTTATATATATTTTATTGTAATATATACATTAATAGATATTTCACACTCAAGGCACAGAATAAATAAACATTTTAATGCATACAAATATTTGTCCCGGGTGGGAAAGGAACACACGACACTTGGCTCCACAGTTAGGGTCTCTAACCACAAGGCCAACGGTCAGTATAATATATATTACACATCTGGGGGCACGGCCGTGCCCCCACCAAGTCGAGCGAAAAAGCGTCACGGCCGTACCATCCTTTTCTCGAAGCAATTCAGACCATTTTCGACCCCCTGTAACTTCGTTGTGGATAAAACTAGAAGACTGAAATTTTCAGTAACCATGCAGGCATATTATATAAGCATATTTTCAAATTTCATTCAATTGGAACCAGTATTTTTAAGAAATTATAATGGGTCAAATTTCTTCATTTTGTCACTCACTCACTCACTCACCGATCATCAAAATTCTAAGGCACTTCTACCAGACCTAGAAGCTTCAAATTTGGAATATATACTTACCAAACACAACTGTGTTTGGTGTATGAATCAAGGAAAAACTAAAAAATCTAGAAAAGACCGCAAAAAAAAAAAATTAAGCCCATACAGCCAAGTCTTCAGTTAAATTTTTCAATATTGGCTTTATTCGTAACGATGTTTTATTACGGCAGTTATTATTATATTGCGTGCGAAGCCGCGGGTTTAAGCTAGTCCCATATAAATATAGGCGCATGGTAGTGCCCCTGCCAAATCAAGCAAAAAATGGGTATTCCCGTCATGAAAACACGTGTATTAAATTATTTATTAATGCAAAAAACGTACCTACGTGCGTATTCGTACTTATTACGAGTGCGTAAAGTTGTATTATAATATATCTTAGAAAAACTATATACATATAGATATACATATATACAATAAGTAGAAGGTACCGAAAAGGAAAAAAATAGAACTGTCTACAAAATACAAAAAGAAATGAGACCCTATCAAAAACAATACTTGTCAAAAAAACCAAGTCTCGCAACTCAGTTGTTCTGCGGTAAAAAGTTGTGAGATCCATGTAATACCAAGTCGGTTATTAATTTATTCGGTTATAAATATATTGAGACTTGGCCATCGCACTAAATAATTGAATTTACATGTGTTTTCAGGCGATTGAATTTACACGTGTTTTCAGGCGATGGCCAAGTCTCAATATATTTATAACCGAATAAATTAATAACCGACTTGGTATTACATGGATCTCACAACTTTTTACCGCAGAACAACTGAGTTGCGAGACTTGGTTTTTTTTGACAAGTATTGTTTTTGATGGGATAAATATATTACGCAAACAGACATTATCTTTGGCACAGGACAATACTTGTATATTGATTGTTTGTAACTGGTCTTATTATTGAAGGTGGGTTGAGTCCTCAAAATTGACTATAACGTTAAAATTAAAAACGACCTTAACTGCGTGTTAAGTACAAAAGTTGTTTCATAACTTTTTAAGCTTAACGAACGTTAAATATTGATTGTAATAATATCCGTCCCCAAAGACTCGTTACGTAATGAAGATATCTGAAATGAATTGGAATAAACTTTCAAATTTTTATTTATTATTTCGAGTTATTGGCCAACAACGGTGTGGTCAACTGAAAAAAAATTAAACCTCGGATTCGAATAGTGTAATTATTACACACTACCGCCATTGATGTATCGATTTAATTTTTTGAAATCGGTACATCAATGACTGTCGCCCGAAATGACAACGATACCGCTATAATATACATACATTGATGTGTGGGTAAGGAAAATTACATAATCGCTTTAAAGCACCGCGAGCAATGTATTTCAAAGGACGGTGTAACGATATCCTGGCGGTAGTGTGCAACGCTTCATGTTTTTTATTTATGTTTGACAGTTTGTTGTTGATACTCGTATTGCTAGTGGCATTAATGATTTCCCACCAGATAAAATTAATACATAACAAGATTATATTATATACTTGTAACCCTTATTAACTTCGATCCCATTGTCCGTTTGACGTACGCTATATATTTTGACGATTGTTATAACGTTCTATAGGTACAATAATAGTCACGTATATGAAAGAATTCGCCCTAAGATATTCAATTTAAAGACATCGTGTTGGTACCTACTAGAGAAACTTACTTCATAATCGCACCCTAACTTTAATACTGGCACACCTTGAAATGTTTATAAATAAAAACATGGGTTTTTTTAATTTTAGTTTTACACTCTAAAACTACTTTTAAATACTAAACTAGTAGAGGTTCTAAATCCAAATCTAAATTGGGAAAGTTTCTCCATGAAACTTTTTCTAAAACCTATGGATTAAGAAACCATAAAAAGTTTTCTTGAAACTTTCTCAAAAACCTTTAGGATTTAGAACCTTTACTAATTTAGTATTTAAAAGTGGTTTTAGAGTGTCATATGTCGTGATAGCCCAAAGCGCAACGAACCTGTCTCAAATTTATAAGGGCTCATAGGGCCATGGTTCGAATCCGGGCGTGTACCAATGAGTTTTTCTGACTTGAGTACATTACTATCACTGACTCCGTGCTTCGGAGGGCACGTTTAGCAGTCGGTCCCGGACGCTGTTAATAGATGGCGGTCATTACAGTTCCCAACCCGCAGTGGAGCAGCGTGGTGCACTTAAGCTCTAAGCCCCCCTCCTCACCCTGGGGGAGGCCTAAGCCCCTGCAGTGGGGTAAAAATGGGCTGATGATGATGATGATGATTAGAGTGTAAAACTGAAATTTAAAAACACCTAAGTTTTTATTCATTTTTAAATTAA
Organism: Luffia ferchaultella; assembly: GCA_949709985.1. Classification (NCBI taxonomy): domain Eukaryota; kingdom Metazoa; phylum Arthropoda; class Insecta; order Lepidoptera; family Psychidae; genus Luffia; species Luffia ferchaultella. Next base: position 13,468,878 of record OX453257.1, read on the forward strand.
TCGAGCTGTTGTGTTTTATTGGGGTGAAAACTTATTGACACAATGCCAGCCATACCATATTAAGTACCACATAAAAAAAGATAAAAATAAATAGGCATCTTTCTGTACCTAAGCGAAAAAACCAACTTAGAGTTAGCCAGTATTTCAGATCGATAAAGGAAAAGAAACTTTTTATGTTAGTAGTTATACCACAAATATTTCCTTTTGTCTACTTGTACTAGTATTTAAGTTAGTGTACGATATGTGTATTATATTTGCTTTACAATCTTTTTTTTATTAAGTATTCTATCTAACTGGTTACCTATTCATGTCCAGGGTAAAAACAATATCAACTAAGATACTATAACTACAGTGCCCCAAAGGCGAACAAGGCGTGTCGCGTTGAGCCGGGCCGACAGTTCTATCAAGTGGATATTAAATTGTCAGGTCCGGCTCGACCGTTGTCACCTCGGAGTTACTGTTAAAAGGGGAATTAATTTGTAGAGAAGTTTCGCTAAACAATTAAATATTAATTTTCGGAACGTCTGCCAAGTGTTTGAACTTTTGGGACCATATTTACCGTTCGATAGTTTGTTTGAATCAGAACAGAATTGTACCTGAAAGTCTCTACTTTAAAGATAGAGTAAGGGACGTCGTAATGATTATAAAAGACAAGCGTTATTAAACCCTTGTTTTTTTTTTGATTGATCAATCTCAATTCAAATTCAAGGTTTCGCCAAAAAACAAATCACCTAGGTCTGAGCTCTATAGAGAATGAAATTGTATTTAATAAGTATGAAGATTTTAAACGTTCAAACCCCCTCACTCTCTTAATCTTTTTTCTGGGTACGACCACGCCTTGGTGTGAGTGAAGAATTCTTTCCATGAAGAATTGATTTATATTGAAGTACCGAAATATTTATTCAACAGGACTTAACACATAACTGTGAAATATGTATTTTACAGTCAATGTTTTATACCGATTATGTACGTATTATTTTAAAAAAATATTCTACAACCCTCTTTAAACGTTTTTCCTTACGGCTGCAAAATCGGCTTATATTATTCGGTAGAGGATTTCAATCATCTAAAATATTGGGTGTAAACAATTTACCTACAAAATATGTGCAACACAAATTTTTTTAATTGTCTCTATTATTTTTTAACATAATAGTCACCGCTAGCACTTAATGCAGTTTTTTGTGGTAAACTTTTGGGAAAAATATCTTTTGTGATTACCATTTTTGTTTATATTCATGCCGATCAGTTTGTGTACGAGTAACGCTTTGGCTCATTGTTCCGCAGCTGTTTTGAACATAGGAACTAGTAAGCTCAAGCTTTCACGTTTTCCCTTAAGTTTCGAGGCCGACGCATGTTAGGGCAACGCCCCGCCCGTCCGTGAATATTCCGATGATATATGGACGCTGTTTTGTCGTTTGAGCAACTTTTTAGTGTGTTCCTTTCTAAAACAATTCTGTTAAATACGAAAGAGTTAAATACACTATACTGTCTCCAATAGTTCAACTCTTGAAAAATAATTATTCATTTGTAAATAACTGGTAAACTTAAAGCGATTTCACCTTTGTAGTTACAATTCGGTTTCTTCGCTAAGAATGCTATTGAATAGTCTCAATAATGTAAAACAAGAAGAAACGTACCTTCGCACACGTTAGCAGGTCAATGTCTCATCCATTCCTTCCGTATCCTTGGCGGAGGCTCCTACCCAAGTGCCAGCCAAACCTCGTTAAGGCGGGTGTCAAAGGGCTTTAACTAGATTACACACCTCGCGCGCCTCTGCTGCACACACCTACCCGAATTAATGCCAACTAATTCAGTTTAGAAGTTAAGCCGGCACTTTATTGAGTTTTTGTCTCTTGAAGTTCTTGCACTTCTTAAAAAGGCAATAAAGATAAATAGATATTGAAGTTTCGTAAAAGAAAGTAATTTTTTTGTTCTTTGGCGTTCAAGTATTGCTATGCTTGCCATAGACTACAATAAAAGCTCTTTTTATGGCATAAAAATACACTCCCACACTTTTCTTATATGACAAGGGTTTGGCGAATAGATAAGATTCAATATATTATATTAATCAACTGAGTTAAATTTAACCTTTTTTAAAGTACGTATGATAAACATGTTTAATCCCATACTGAGTAAAAATGTTCTTTTTAAAGTTGTTATAGATATTTTTGTCTCTTAACTGGGTTCATTAGTCAGAGTTTATATATACTCAGGTATGTGACGCGTATAATAAGATTACTATTGTATTACTTAATGTTATTTATAATATCACACATACCTTTTCATTTAATTAGTAGATAGTATTAAAACTGTAGTTCCAACGGTTCATATACATTAAATATTTTCCGTGCAAACATTTCTTGCCGGAAAACTAATTGAAATTTGATAGCTGCGAAGCTTTCACGGCACTTTCATCCGCCATTATCGAGGCGTGAAACAATTTTGCTCTCCAATATGTAAATTCCTCGCGCACCTCGGCTGTCGCTTGAACATCAAATACGCTCTCGGCCTCTTAACTACAACCAATAACCCTCGCGAAATCATGATAAATTATCCACACTCACGTTCTCGCGCTGTTTTGATAGATAGCGTCGAGATTTTGGATAAAATAACAATGGATGGGCAATGTCGGTTTTTTACAAAATATTGAATGCAGTTGTGAATGTGGAATTCGAAACCCTTCACGTACCGATCATTGCAGAATGTACTTTGTTTTAGGATTAAGTGCTACGTTGTACTTCGCTGACCATTCAGTTGGTACAATATAGTGTAATGTTATTTGGTGCAATAAAATTATAATAATAATATATAATATAATAATATATATACCATATTATAGAATATCTCATATACGGATCGCCTACATTTATAACGGATACTAGACAACATATTAAAACATTTATAAAACGGCAGTCGCGCTCTCAAACCACTCGATCAATCGGGCATTCAATAAAATGTGTATAGTTTTAAACAGATATATTTATATCATGTTACTGAGCACACGATAAAATTTTAAATTAAATTTAATTAGCCACTGCTTCAATAAGAATTAATATATATATATTTTCAATTTGAAATATGAATGTTACCGATCGCGTGTTTTTCTTATCCTTGTTACGCGCCGTGTGAGCGCCACTTAAAGTCGCAGCCTTCGCAGTATTAATGAGGGAGCCTTAGAGAAAATTAAATATAGCATTAGGCTCGGAAGCCGGGATCGTAGGGAGGCGAGAGGCACCAACCCTTCTACTTTAATACCCCTCTCCCGCTTTTCCGCCCACACAACGACCCGCGACAATGCGGGTGCATAATTACGCATTTGTAAATTTTAAATGTTCCATCCACGTCGTACAGCCTTTTGTATGGCGTGATTCGCACTTTTATTGGGTTTTAACTAATTATTCGTATCGTTTATGAGTTGAAATAAATTATTTAGGAAATGAACATTAATATAGGAAGTTTGTTAATAACTTGGACTGGTCGTTTTTTTTAGTGGTTTTTTTACCCAAAGGGTACCAACGGTTACTAAGACTCCGCTGTCCGGTAGTCCGTCTGTCACAGGACTGTAAACCGCAATAGGTAGATACCTACTTGAAATTTACACATAGTGTGTATTAATATGGTCGCTATAATAACAAATAATAAAAATAAGATAAAGTGAAAAATTCAAGGGATCCCGATATAAGAAATTAGTTATTTTTAATATATTTTACGGTGGTACTTTTTATAAGCTATTTAAGTATTATATCGTAGTATTTAAGCAGATAATAATTTGGGAAAAATAATTGCAGTTTATAATTTAATTGATATTATTTCGTAGTACGTACCTAATTAGAAAATGACTAACGGAATTCTCACATTGCATTTAATTTGGACCCTAAAAGAAACTCAAATTTCTAATCAGCGCAGTGTTGTTCGCCTGTGACAACGCTTCGACGGCGAAAGGTTAATTAAGCAAAACAAAAAGGGTTAACCAAAATCAATAGACGCGAATTCATTAAGCGCTAAGTAGATTGAAATCCAACATGGCGGCCAAGATGGCGGACGGGTTTAAGGCGGTTTAAGGCGCGTTGACAAAGCGACGTCGTTAGTTCGCGAGCCCTCTTATTAACCTTATGATGTACGGAGGGCATTTGTCTTCCTCCCGTGACCTCACTCACGCCTCCGCGGACAAAGATTAGTTCGTATTAGAGAGATCAATTAAAACTACAGTTAGAGGTAACCGTTGCTATTTCAATTAATTCTAGAGAGATATATTCTTCATATTGCGCGTGAATAATAAACATGTATGATTTTCGGATTCTGTACCCCAAAATGTGTGACTAAGCAAATGAAAATGTTAAGTACACGGTCCGTCTATCGCGGCTATTTATTCATGGAATTGTTGTATGACTCGTTTCTCAGTATAACATTTAACCCGATTTAAAAATATATACAATTACTGTAATATTTTTTAAATATATTTAAGGTGAACGAACATCACACGTACAGCACATGCACAAGAAACAATAGTATATATGTATATACTTAAAGAGAATATCATTGACGAATTAGTACATAAAATGAGAAATGTTAATTATAGTGAGAAATCTGTGAAAATTAACTAAATTTAAATTAATAACTAAATAAAAATCAAAAGAAAGAAGTTAATTACCGTACGCATTCCAAATATACTACTATAAGGAATTAAAAAAATAAATATAAATTTATAAATATAAATATTTATAAATTTATAGTACATGTTAAATTAAAATTAACTTAAGGGTACTATTCCACGTATGCATGTGGACGCAGAACTTTTTGTCTGAAACAATTTCCTCCAAGGAAGCAATGAAAACCGTCAGCAACAATGTTAATTTGAATGCTATATCTTACAGAGAATGAAGATGTTATATCTTACAGAGCTGACGAATAAGAGCATTGTGACTTACATTTAATATTTAAGATATATTGGTCTTGGTCTTGGTAGTTATATGTGTGTGGTGTCTACGCAAAAATATTTATATATGTATATATTATAAAGAATATTTAAGTATGTATATCAGTTGTCTAGTAACCCATAATAGCATAATATTTGCGTACTTTGGGACTAGATGACGCTGTGTGTGTCCCATGTATTATTATTATTATTATTATTATTATTAATTAATGATTGTCATGATTATTTTATTTGTAATTGGTATGTGTCGTCATGTCTTCTTCTTTATTTGCGAAGATAATTAGCTAAAAATTGGAAAAAAAATATTGTTAAGAAAACTAATGCGTAAAAATAAATATATAAAAACTGAACTAATACACATTTTTTTTCATTTGTATCTATATAATCAATATTTTTTTATTCGTAAAGAAGGTGGGCTAACCCAAATCTTTAAGATTTCATTCCTGATAATTACCAACATATCTAGCGTACCTATTTTTTTTGCTTGTGTAGCAAGCTATTGTACAGACAAACTTTTAGTCCCAAACATAATAGTAATATAGGTAGGTAGATTTATATAATACGTGTATTTTAAATAAAACACATAGCGAATGTGTCTACTGAGCCTTTGTGAACACTAGAACAATTGAAATAATTACGCGGAAGTGCAGCAACGGTTCGAACCCTTTCGCTAACGACCGCGGAGATCCCGAACAGTTAAAAAATCCCACCCTAATCCCGAAGGCCATTGAAAAACGTAAATTCTTCCATCCCCGTAATCCCAGCATCTTCGCGGATTAGCACTGTAGCGGGTAGCTGGAAAAATGCAAGACGCAATCTAGCAAATGGCATTAAAATGTTTCGTTTCAACCCTCTCCCCGGCGCGATTTCTCAAAGTCGGCCAAGAAAAAAAACCCTTGCCTTCAAAGGCAATGGCGCGGACTGACGGGATGTCTTCGCGTGCAACCGCTCGAACGCAGCTACTCCGCTCGTCTAGTCTTGATACTTGTGCGATCTATTATGTATTTGCTCTGATGGTCTGACATATTTTTGCGATGAGAAGGTTTAATTACATTTTATTATCTACGACTATAATACTATTGAAGGCTAATAAGATTTGAGTTAATGAAGAAAGTATAAGCGGTTTTTAACTTAGGCGAATCATAGTAAAAATGAGTTGAGATGAGTTCGATCTAGCATTGAGGACAAGCAGAGATTCTCATGGTTTGTATTGACTATCGTATTTCGAAGATGAGAAAAGTAAAATAAACTATTTAAGTATGTCCATAGAGTTAAATTAATGATTCGCGTTGCGTTCTTCTGGATCTAGCAAAAAATGGTCAAACGAAAGTCAAATTTCAATCTCATTTGGCCACTGTCATAACAAGAATGGTCAAACTAGTGTCAAATTTGATTTTTATTTGGCCACTGTCATAACAAAAATGGTCAAACTAGAGTCAAAATTGATTCTTGTTTGACATTAAAACACGCTGTTTTATGATAGATGTTTCTTTTTAACGCACCCGATCCGTATAAAGTCACCCCTCCGGATATCGGCAATCATTTTGATACGAAATATATAAATATTATAGTAAGTAATATAAGTCCAAGATCTGACTAAAATATAAAAATAACAAGACGTCTTAGGGCGTGCTCCTTGTGTTTTGCATTCAAAAACAAAGCTCCGGGCGGCGACACTGGCGGCGCGGCGGCGGCGGGCGTACAATCTGGGATTCTGTTGTTATTTTTTGCGTTTCCTTGTTCGGGCCAGTGAGCTTCGGCTATGCGGATATTGTCTGCGCTTCGGATGCTTTTAGCTTAAAGAACGTCTGCTCATTCAATGCCGAGCAATTACGAATACGAGCGAGAAAAAGTGGTGGATAACGATTTATTCGCCATTCCTTCCACTACCGAAGAATGCTTGTAATTAAAAAATATTCGAGACGTAAGTGTGAATATTACAAAATTGTTTCGTTATGAATGTTTTCGAGATAGCTGAAATGTTCATAATGAAAACATTATGTTTATCTGCGATTTGTCGTTACAAATATGACTGACCGGTTGGCGGAGTGGTTAGAGACCCTAACTGCGGAGCCGCGGGTCGCAGTTTCGATTCTCGCCCGAGACAAATATTTGTGTGCATGAACATGTCTGTTTGTTCCGTGTCTGGGTGTAAAACTATCAATACATGTATGTATTATTAAAAAAAAAGAATATTTAAGTATGTATATCAGTTGTCTAGTACCCTATAATACAAGCATAATACTTGCTCACTTTGGGACAAGATGGCGCTGTGTGGGATTTTCCGGATATTATTATTATTGTATTATTATTATATAAAATATTAAGGAAAAACAGGAATTTGATTCTAGATCGAGAAGTAAGCATTTGCTTAATCAGAAGAAAAACTCGATTCTCAGATAATTTTGTGGATGTTCTCATAGCCTTACATAAACCATTATAGTTTCTTTAATCTTAATAAATTTCTGAAAACAAAATATTTAAATAAATCTGCATATTATATATACCTTGATCCAACATTTTGTAAATGCGTTTGGAATTATAACTCTTTCTTTTTGCTAAATTACATTAATTAGATTTAGCCATCAGTGTTTAGATGTTATTTTTAATTTATAGGTTTTATTTAGACGGAAGGACGGACACTAAATTCAAATACTATGCAGTATTCGAGTACGTAGCCAAAAATATGTTGTTATATATATATATTTATTTATAAAAATCCAGCTAATGTCTCTTCAGTGAATTTCAGGCACGCCATCTATGTTTAAGAAAATATATTTCCGTAGCTCTTACATAATTCTAGTCTTATCTTAGCGAATACCTCCTCGTTATCGTAAAAGCTTAAAGCTCATAGGGATGTACCGTCACAACCTAATCCCAAAAAGCGTCCTCCGGTAATTGCAGCTAACGAAAGCACTACACCTATAAACGGTAAGCGGCCGGATTCAAAATAATGTGTTTTACATTTTCGCAGACTCGGTATCGGCGACATAAAACGGCCTGTAATTTATTCTATTGCTGAAAAGGGTGGCAGAGGGTTACCCAAGGTGGGCGTTAAAGGGTTAAGCCGAATATACGGGCGCGCGCCGGCGAACTTCGTTAATTTATGCGCTTAAAAATGTCAACTGGAAATTATGACGCGAAAACACATTTCCTGAGACGATATTATCGCAATTTTATGTGAATTTTTGTGTCATTGTTTTTTTTCTGTTTTTAGTGTCTAATCGAACGGAGATAAAAATCTATTCAAGACTGTTTAATTGTTTCATAAAACACATATTTATCAATTTATCAATCAGTAAAATCATGTATTCCTTTTAGCTAATGCTGTAAACCTGTCTGAATGTTTAGACGTAATAAAAATTCGTAAACTTCCTGTCTCTGAACTGCCAATGAAGCACTGTAATGACGACCGATTACCCGAGTGGTTAGAGACCCTAACTATGAAGCCAAGGGTCGCGGGTTCGATTCCCGCCCGGGACAAATATTTGAGTACGTGAACATATCTATTTGTTCCGTGTCTGGATGTAAAATATCTATATAAGAATATTAAAGTATGTATATTCGTTCTCTGGTACCCATAATACAAGCTTTATTTAGTTTGGGACTAGATGGCGCTGTGTGGGACGTCCCAAGTATTATGTGTGAGTGGTACTTCCCAGCGTACTGGGTAGACTTACTTTTGACGTGTGTGTATATTACTATACATAGCAAGCTGACTAACTAGGGGTGTGTCGATAATTAGTTCTACTAGTTGCGAGTATTCCTATGTTCGTGGCTGAAAAATCCACAAAAAAATTGTCTAAATATCTGACAAATTATTTGACTGAAAATTAGTTTATATTAATTTATTTTATTAAATGCCGTATTTAGTGTATTATGTGACGTAGTGAGGGTTGTTTCTTAAAGGTGTCATCGAGATGTTTGCGTCGGCATTTATTTAAATTCCGAAAAATTAATTATTTTTTGTTGATTAAAATGTATTTATTTAAATAGAACAGGTATTAGCAATGAAATTCCAGACAGTCAATGTAATAATAATAGAATTAACGAGTGAGCCGATAGAGATAAGGCGAGAAGTACGGAGTCGCTTGTAGACGAAGGGACGGCTTAACTGAATTCCTCATTATTTAAATATTCCGAGTGCGCTAAGCAGCCCTTGTTAGTCTTGTTACGAGGGGCGGAGATCAGCTGATACGTAATTCTTACGATTCGTTGTGAATGTTTATCATTTTAGGTTGTGATACATATTTAATAATAATAATAATAATAATAACGTATACATCACAACAACGTCTTGGCCCCAAACTAAGCATTAGCTTGTATTTTGGGTACCAAGCGAAGACATCACATACATATAACAACCAAGACCCGGTACCAGTATCAATATTCATCATATAAATACTGACCCGACCTGGAATTCGAACCCGGGACCTCCAGCTTCGTAGGCAGGGTCGCTACCCACTAGGCTAAGCGGTCGTCAAATTTGTACTGGCATTTGTGACGGCCGCTAAGGCCCCATTGTAAAGTATTCACATGCGACGAAAAAAGAAATAAAAATAAAAAATATCACTTTACTACGAAACACTTTGTTTGCTACAGTCCAACCTGCGAAATGCACAAACGAAAGGTCATTCGACCCTATCATGATAATTAAAAAATTTAAACTATCCAGGTTATAACTTTATTTTAGAACGTCATATTCCTAATTTGGTAGTTTTCTTTAACTATTAATTTGTAAATAATTTATTTTATTGTAGTACTGTTTTCTTTTAATACTTAATATGTAAATAACATGTAAAAATGTAAAAATTACTGTGGGACTAGCGCCCGATAATAAATGATTATTATTATTAAATATAACTTTTTCCTTTTGTCAAGCTTAGATCTTGTTCTTCACTATAAATTAGGTGAACTAAAGCGAACTGGGCTAAAAACACATTGAAGAATACAGTTCATCATAGATACCCGATAGTTTAAGAAATTTGATAGTATATGTTATCCAAGGAGAGCGTCTCTGTAAACCAGCCAAATTCTTTAATACTTTAAGTGTGAACGACTAACAAATGAATTATAAGTTGTATTATTTTATTGTAAGTGTTAATAAGGATATTGTATAAAATTACTATATTTTTCTATTGCATTATCAGTTAACTGTAACAATGTATAATCCATTTATGAATAGGTTACCTCAAACAATTTTAATAACCTCTATAGTAATATAATAATAATAATAATAATAATAATAACACACACAATCACAACAAGGTCTAGGTCCCAAACTAAGCATTAGCTTGTATTTTGGGTACAAATAATAATAATAATAATAACATATACATCACAACAATGTCTAGGCCCCAAACTAAGCATTAGTTTGTGTTTTGAGTACCAAGCGAAGACACCACATACATATAACAACCAAGATCCGGTACCAGTATCAATATTCATCATATAAATACTGACCCGACCTAGGTTTCGAACCCGGGACCTCCAGCTTCGTAGGTCGCTACCCACTAGGCTAAGCAGTCGTCAATTCACTCGTCAATCGATTGTTATTTTGATGGATAAAAGTATTATTTAAGCAACATTTTTTCTTATTAACACAGGTATAGCACATCAATTAGCTGGTCTGCCTGGAGGAGAGTGGGGTGCTCTAGGAAGGCACTATCCAGCGCCACTGTTGCCCGCCCATCCTCACTTCGCGCACCACGCTTTGCCCGCTCACCACGCTCCGCCTCCTGCACATATGCACCAGCCTGCACATGACACTGGTATACCTGAATTTTGTAAGCAAATATTTTGCAGAAATATAATTGAAGCTATTAACTTACATTTGCTAAGTAGTCGGTCATCGTGTCGGTTACACACAATGTAAAAAAAAAATTTCATTATGTGAATTCATACAATATTTATGTTCATTATTTAAGTGTTTTTTACATGATTTTCTTGCTCAAATGGCGAGTTAGTTTTCCAAAAGGCAAGAAAATGTATATTTAATAGAATAAACTATATATATGTTCAACTGCAATAAACTAAACTAAACTTGTGTGAAAAAGTATAATCACTAAAACCACACCAAGTTTTACGCATGTATGTGTATTACCATTTTTACAATAAAGCAAAAACAAAAAAAAAAACAGTGAAAAAAAACCGATTATGGTATAAGGGATCTCCCTTTAATTTTTAATTCTGTTATTCTCTATAATAACACACATTATTTAAAAAAAATTATCCGGCTATCTATTGTGGTTCAGAAGATGCAAGTTCAAAGGTATGATAGACGGACAGACGACGACATAGGCTCAGTCATAGGGTCTCATTGCAACTCATTAGGTGAGAAACTTAAAAAATGTTCCAACTAGTATGAAATTCCAATTATTCGTTTTATTAATTTTTTATGAATTAATATTCGTCAATAATAAAATTATTAAATGGTTATGTAATTTAGAATAATCGAAAGCACTAGAACACTTTTCAGTGGTGTAGTTAGTAACAATATGAACTTGAGATGATGAGTTCCAAACATTAATATTCTTTATAGTTAGGTGATAAAATTATCCGTGCGTTATTTTTAGAATATTTTACTTCTCATAGAGCTTGGTTTGACCTGTTCTTTAAATTTCTATAGACCGAATTAGTAAGTATGCTCCTTTAATCACGGGATTATGTGTACAACATCCATTATTCTAGGCTATTAAAACTTTATTTGCTTATTTTTAATTTTATTAGTATTTTCAGTCTATTATTTTTTTGAAAATCATTACAAAAAATTAAATAAAACTAACAGTTTAAATTTCATTCGAATCAGAACATCTATCCATTGAAGATTTCAGATTATTGTCACAGAAGGTGTGATATAGTAATCTCGATTCCATAGAATAAATTAATTTGACAGCATTATGCTCGATTTAAATATACATGCACAAAATCGGTCGACTAATTAAAAGGTAAAAGGAAACGTATCTATATACAAACAAATAAACATGTAATGAAACCCACACTAGAAAAATTTAATTGTGAAATACCCTGTCCATTGAAAATGGTCAACCCGGGACCTCCAGCTTCGTAGGCAGGGTCACTACCCACTAGGCTAAGCGGTCGTCAATTTATTTGAAATACTCTGTCCAATTGGACCTTGAGTTGCCTAGTGGGTAGTGACCCTGCCTACGAAGCTGGAAGTCCCGGGTTCGAATCCCAGGTCGGGTCAGTATTTATATGATGAATATTGATACTGGTACCGGGTCTTGGTTGTTATACGTATGTGGTGTCTTCGCTAGGTACCCAAAATACAAGCTAATGCTTAGTTTGGGGCCTAGACGTTGTTGCGATGTATGCGTTGTTATTATTATTTCTTTTTTTCAATCATAGGATTTATATAGATATTCAGATAAAACTATCTAATGAATCCAAAATACGTAGTAACTGTACATGACGCAGGTGATACGGAAGAATACTATATGCAATTTATATTTAGCTCATTTGATATATTAATGCCTGACAAATTTCACATAAGAAATAAACAAAGTACTGAATGTACATAAATATTTTAAAAGAGTAATTTTATCAATTTGTAAGGATCTTTTTTTATTTAATATTTTTTGGTGTAATATTTCGTTATAAAATTTACAAATATTTATTTGACATTTTATATATTTTATGTATAACCTTCACGAAGACACGTAAATTCTGAAACAAACGGAACATCGACACGCCACTTAACAGCGCCTACGTAATTCTAATCAGCAATTTTACGTCAGCGAGCCACGACCGGTGTGACCTTGTGCGTCACTTCGACGTCACCAAACTGGCAACGACCTCGTCACTAGCCATGAGGACCTTGATCTTGACTGTGACTTTGAACGAGACCTCGGATCCGACATTGAAAATCTCTGCAACCTCGTCTATACACGGTGACATTGGGTTCAACCTTCAATTTGTTTTACGAGGTCACTTTATCGCGTTCGGTCTCGCATTGATATGACCTCAACTAAAAACCTTGACGATAAGATTAGCGACGATGACCTTCTGAACGCACTTGTACCGTCATTGAATACGTATGTAGCGTAGTACGTTTCTGCATAATGAAATCACGTGCAAACTGAACGAGTATTGTGAATTTACTTTTGTTATAGATGTAAAAGGAAGTGATTGAAGGTCGAAATGCCATAAATTGTAGAATGTTTTGAATTATGATAAAAGCCATAAAGTATATATTAATAACCTACAAGTCTAAAAGTTAGAAAAATGACAAATCACAACCTCATGTGAATAGAAAAAAATAAACAATAATTATAATTTCATGATTTTTTTTTCACAGTGTAATTCGAAATAAATGAGACTTGGTAACAAATCAACTGTTTTCCCGCCTTTTTACGTGTTGCAGGTAGTAACTATTTAAAAAAGAAATTGGTCTTTTTATAACGAAATATTACACAAAAAAAATGTCAAATAAATATTTGTAAATTTTATAACGAAATATTACACCAAAAAATATTAAATAAAAAAAGATCCTTACAAATTGATAAAATTACTCTTTTAAAATATTTATGTACATTTATATTTAGGTATGATCTCTAAAATAGATAAACGGACGAACTAAATTTATCATTATTTTAAATAAAATTACGATAAATACACGTGTAGCACCTACTACGTGGAATAGATTTCCTACTTCTTTAATCGTTTTTCATTGTTTTAATTACGACACCAACAGATTGGAACAAAAGTATGCAGTTAGCTCAACTTGTGAGTGTCCTATTCAAATCGTTAGTAACATATCTATATAACTCAAGTCAATGTTACGTACATACATTATTTTGTCTTTTGTGCCAAATTTGGGAATTTGAAAATTGAGAACACATTCGTATGTGTAAAACAAATGGACGTTCATCAATCATCAAATAATTTAAGATATTTTGAAAAAGTATATTAGATTGCTAGATATTACGTATAACTCTATAGTCAAATTTTGGCAGTACGGATTGTATACGGTGACTTGAGCCTCTAGCGGCTTCAGATGGAATTAATAAAGATTATCACAAATCGTCCAACGACACCAAGAGACGCGTTTTATATTTGCACAAATTTATATTTTAAATAGTGTTATTGTAAGTATGTTATAATAATAATAACATATACATGACAACAACGTCTAGGCCGCAAACTAAGCACTAGTTTGTGTTTTGGGTACCAAGCGAAAACACAACATACATATAAGAACCAAGACCATACCAGTATTAATATTCATCATATAAATATTGACCCGACCTAAAATTAACAGGATCGCTACCCACTAGGCTAAGCGGTCGTGAATATCACAGCTATATACTCAATAAGGCAGTGAATCAATGCAATTCAATATGAAATTAAAGTCGACATCTCAGGCCGCAAGGTGGCGCATTTTCAGTGGTTTAGTTACCTCTTTATTTCCTACAAAAGTCAACCAAAAGCAACAAATACTAAAGAGTGCAGTGATGACAGATCCGGTTTTTAAAAATCCGTAGAGCGACGCTAAAAATCCCTAGGGTTCCGTAGACTGTCTCTAGGAAAATACGTAGATCTACAAACTTTTTTAAAAGCTGTATCTATTTAGAGCAGGTCTGGCTTCAAACCTACGTCAAATGTGTCCAAGACAAAAGAAAAATCAATATAAGTTTCGTTTTTTTACTCTTCTGCGGAGGGTAATGTTTTTCGAGTGAGTTTATGTAGGTATATATGTATCCTAGATATTTATTTGGCACGCCCTGTAGCCTAAACGGTTTGATGGATTTAAACATACTAGTGGTCGCCCAGTGGTCGAAATCCGACCGTACTCACTTTTTTGAAACCACCAGTAAATTAGGCGAGAGTAAGTCTAATCAAATTGCATCAAACGACGGACTCGTATGGTTCCTTGTATTTGTAACACATATTATATATAGATTTTAGCTTTCTTCGATCCTACACCACCTAAACTTTAACTATGCCAAATCGCATACTCTTCCGTGCGCGTAGTATGCTTGAAAAAGGGTCCAAAGTTATTCTTCCTTCATTAATATATAGATTATGAGGTGTTGTTAGATTCGTCAAGTATTCGTTTTAACATATTCGCTGCTCATTAACCATATTTGGTCAGATTGAAGGTCACAACTCATTTAATTAATAGAGACAATTGATTGATAGTGATTGATGACTAGTTAAAAGGTTAATTGTCGGAGTGACATAAGGTATAAAACTTAGATAGCTTAACAATCAAAGTGGAACGCTTCATACATCGAAACGATTGAAAACGGGAGCAAAATCACTGACCCAAAAAATAGATACACCGCTACGTCATTATCATTGTTTTAAACTAACATTTCGATATATTATTACCCATCAAATGTCATTTCAGGATCCTTTTGTCTTTTCCAATATGAATTTTACATGTGGACGACAAAAGATTTGTTGTCATAACGCGGTATCTCTATGAACATCCTGGGGTAGTGGGTATCCTTGTATGTCCATATGCCGTCTAATCAAGGAAAAGAAAGGTAATAAAATAGTTATTTACAAAATGGGTATCAAATAAAACCCAGTAAATATCTCATTCCAAATACAGTATAACACTTTCATGTTACCATTTTAACGTAAAATAAAAAACAGCATGTTTAAGTTTAACGCTTTTTTGTTTAAACGCAAAGCAAAGTGAATAGAGAATGAAAGGTTCAGCTATGAGGTAACATGTAAAACGTACATACATCTATAAATAAGTAAACTTCAGTGAAGTCCATGTAAAGACTTAACCTGATATTTGTTGGATTGGCTGATTGATCACAATGCCTAGTTATGTCGTGTGACACAATTTTGACAAGTTTGAGTAGGCGCGATAAAAGATGCAAGCGTGCGTGTATCGAAACGCATTAGTTGTGTTTTATGTTTTTTGCAATTTCGTTTAATTCTTCGCAAAATTTTATATTTTGTTTAGGTGATGGGTGGATCAGTGGATTGGATGGAAGAAAATCCGTAGATTTGCCATCGTCCAAAATAGTCCAAATATCCTACGCATGTAATAACATTCACTAATTCAAAATTATGAAATAGTGAATGTCATCCAAAAATTGTTATGTCTTAACTATGACAAACGTAAAGTTTGACCATTGACATCTAAAACATGTCAAAATAATAGCTTTAGAATCATCGTTGTCGTGTATTGCTAAACAACACGAGCGACATCTAACGGTACGTGGTAGTAAACATTTAAGAACCTGCGGTATTAAATATATTAAACAAAAAAAAAACAATACGTTCGATTATTGAAAATGATTTTTGTTAATTTTGTTATAAATATGCCATTGTTGTATTGTAAAATTTTATTACGTGGTGAATTATCTTATAGTCACCTTTAAAATATGTCTGAGTTGGCACCGATTTCATAAACTGTATACCGCCCAGAAATGCACTTTTCTTTATACATATCATTTTTAACTTTTTAATTTTAAATTTTTGTAGTCTGTTTTTGTAGTTAAGGTAAAAGAGGGAGTAGTTTTTTTTACACTTTGACGTATATAATTAAAATGTCATCGCTAAAATTATGAAATTTTTTAAAATTTTTAAGTAGCCATTTCAAACGATGGTATGATGCAAAAAACTAAATTTGTTTTTTTTTTCTGTAATTGGGATTCGGTTTCCAAAATAGTCGAGCAGGGTATGTCGTCGATTTCTCAGTGGCTAAAGATTAATCTCCTAACTTTAAACACTTTAAAGACAAAATTTATCTGTTTCCACAAAAGCAAGGCTACAATTCCTATTGACATGTCCAGCATTAAAATTCACACTTGCATGAAAGATCGCACTCATGAAAACTTTGGAGCAAATTGTACTTGCGAAGAGGTACGTCGTACAGATTCTATAAAATATTTGGGCATAACCATTGACGATACTGTAACATTTAAGGATCACTTAGGTATTGTCGCAGCTCGTGTTAGGAAAGTTATCCCTATTATGAAAGCTCTCCGTAGTGTTGGGGACTGGGAGGTGCTGAAGATGGTTTATTTTGCTCTGTGTCAATCCCAGCTAACATACTGCATTTCAGCATGGGTGGGTGCCACAAAGACAGCGATGCTGGCTGTCGAAAGAGCCCAGCGGTCAGTACTAAGAGTCATGAGCAAGAAACCGTTTCGGTATTCAACGGAAAAGTTATATAGGGAATGTATGGTGTTGTCCGTCCGCCAGCTTTATATTCTTAAGGTGTCACTGTCTGTGCACAAATATATATCGGGGAGCCCTCATAGTAGTACCTGCATACAGAAGCGAATTCGCAGGGCTCCAGTTTCTGTTACTCACTCGGTTTTTGCTCAACGATTCGGTCCCTTTTTACACCCTTATGTATACAATAATGTTATCAAGGCCTGCACTATAAGTGGATTAACAATATATAGCGCAAAACGATTGATAACTAATTGGCTACTAACCCTGTCTTATAGTGAGACTGAAAGAATATTGCAAATGATTAAATAATTATCTGTTCCTCTTGAGTGACGTGATACTGTTTTTTGTCGGTAAGTGGCTCATTGAATCGTGCCAACCAGAATATCGTTAAGCGGATACTTGATTTCTGATTATGCGAATGTTTTGGTGCCTACTTTTGTTCGTTTGGTAAATTATTTTGATAAAATGTAAATAAATATGTTGTGGATAGCGCTAGTGTTGACGTGTTTGTGTAAGAGTTTCGTCATTAGTTGTGTACAGATCATGTAAAATTTCACAATGTTAACTGGTTCGGCCTCCACGACACAGGCATAAAGCCTAGTGTGGAAGGCAGAATGTAAAAACTAAAAATTGTAAATTTTGAGGTAAAATAAACGATTATTTATTTATTATTTATTTAATTAGGAGACTGATGTAATGTTTTTTTCTGTCGTACTGACGCATCAGCTTGTTGCGTCGAATATGTGGATTGGATTTATTTAGATTTAAATGTAACGTAAGTTTATCCTACTTGGAGTATTTTTAAAGTATTTTATTTCCAATTCTATAAATATTTAAAAAAGTAAACAATAAATCACTGGAATAAATACATAAAAACAAACTACAATATTACAATATTTGTATACAACATTCATAACTTCTGCCTAAATTTTACACAAAGCGTGTCGCGTCGTCCGGAATCCGATATGGCCGGCCGGCGCGGCGCGGCGCGCGGCCGCGCGCCGGGTACCATGGTGCTTGTCGAGCGATATTTTTATTTCGCGATGGCTCCTAAGATATTAATTTAAATTGTATGGTGTAAAGGACAATCAAAATCCGTATGAAATACTGAAGGTAAATAACGTATTTAATGTGATAAGGATTAATACTGTATCCATAGAAATTGCTTTCCAGTTACCTCATCATATGACTCCATTTTTAGGGTTCCGTAGCCAAATGGCAAAAATGGAACCCTTATAGTTTCGCCATGTCCGTCTGTCCGTCTGTCTGTCTGTCTGTCTGTCTCTGTCTGGGGTTTTTCTCGCAAACTATTGGCAATATATAGATGAAATTTGGAAGGTGTAATTTATAAACCGCTACACAATGACGTAATGATATTAAGAAAAAAAGTTTTTGGGGATAGGTCGCCATACATGTAACTGTAGTACGAAAAAAAAATTCATCGTATATTAAAACGAGAGATACCAAACGATAGGTCTTAAAAAATAAGGTTTCAAATATTTTTCTTTTTTTAAGTCAACAGTTGTTGAGATATGCACTCCTAGTCCAAGTCCTAATTTTTGTTAGAGTCATGTGTCCCCCCTCTTAACTTTAGAACTAAAGAATTTAACCTTTTTTTTAGGGTATGTGGAAAAAGTTTATGACAGAAGTATACATAACGTAGTTAAAAAGAAAACTGTCACAGCTAACTAGACTGTATTATTTAACTAGTAATAGAGTAACTTAAAAAAATGTAGCTTTATAAGTAAAAAAAATTTAAAAATTCCATAGAAAATGACAGATAGCATGTTATTTGCATTCCTTTGCAGAGCTTATTCTCTTCACAATCGATACTAAGAGTAAAAGGTTCACTGTAGTAAAATAAGTAATAAAAATGTCTCTAGCTATCAGGGCACTCATGTTATTACTTCTCGAATTAGTCAGAGAGGATCGAGCGCCTTCTAAATAACTAACGAAATAAAAATGAAATATATTTATACAATAATTCTTAAATTACATAATAACGAGTAATGGTTAAGTTCGATTAACGTCACGCTCGTTTTTTTATATTGTATGGTGGTACGGGATTCTTCGTGTGCGAGTCCGATTCGCACTTGGCCAGTTTTTTTAAACATAAAAATAGGTATAGTAAGCTATCCATAAAAGATAGACATATGCCATCACGGACTTTTCTTTAGTCATATGAAGGAGGAACAATCCCTCCATACATTATTTTGTTATATCTCAAAGGGATTAGACAGCGTTTTCGATGAAAGCTCCCAGCCAGCTTAATTTTTTTCCGACTTCTTCAACAATAATCGTCATATTTTAACTAATTCCCACAAAACAAAATTCAAAAAGTTTTTATTCAATTTAAGATGTTTACACACACTTATTGAAAGTCAAAATAAATTGATTAGGTACCGGTAAAACTAGAAGGAGAAGAACCGGCAAGAAACTCCTCCCTGTTTATTTTATTTATATATATGTTTTTCTTAATTGTTGTTTTTTTTATTTAAAGTTCTTACAACTATTACAATGATGTCCATGCGCACTTATCATTTAAATACTCGCTAATACAAAAGTAAGCTTTTTTCATGTGGACTTTAACTCGCTTTATAAATTGATTAGAATTCAAGTCTAACATTTCTTTTGGAATTTTATTATAAAAACGGATGCAATTTCTTATGAAAGAATTATTAACCTTTGAGAGCCTGAACCTGGGAATTGATAACATATGCTTGTCTTGTATTTAAGTTGTGGCCATCACCCACCCTAGAGAAAGCACTTAAGTTTTTATGTACATATATTATATTTTCATAAATGTCTGATAAGGGACTGTCGAAATGTTACTTTCTCTAAAGTGAGCTTTCACACTATCTCTAGATTTTAATTTATATATAGCTCGAATAGATTAAAAGATTTTCTTTTGTACATATTTTTTTATTATTACTTATCTTAACATTTTGTTACTCACGACGGTTCGGAGACTATATAAGCGGAGATATGTTTTTTTTTTACCATTTTCCTTAAAAACTGCTGATCCGATTTCGATACGGTTTTTGTATTACGTACTCGTATATACTTCTCCAGACGTCGATGTACTTTGGAACACTGCCGTGCTGAAGTGCATTAACTAGATCTACTCTATTTTCGAGACAAATGCGGTTAAATTTTGTATTTTTGTTTTGTTTGTATCATAAAAGGTTATGAAACTTTGAACTTTCACTAATAAAAAACTTGAAACTTTCCGCAATAATAATACGTATAATACATATAAAATAAAACTGTCTAAGAAAAAAACATAGAGCTCGTTTTTCTCATCACGTAATATATACAAGTCTGTTAGGCCCGAAGATTGAGAATATTACACTTTTGATTAGCACGGCAGAACAGATTTCTATACATGTTTTACGGATAAAGGCCACCAGGGTGCCGTGCACTTAATGTGTTTGTCCAAAACGGCTGATGCGGTTTCTTTTTGTATTACATAGATATCACTTCAGACTTGATCCTTAAATATATTTTAGGGTTATAGGCTATCAAAGGGCGCGATGATAGATGTGTTCCTCTAAATCGATTGGGCTAATTTAGATAGTTTCATATGACGTGGATATCATCATTTCTGAGCACGTTCTTTATCAGTTTACGATCCTAATTCCCCAGAGGCCCCACATGTTTATTCAAAACGGTTTTCTACAGAAGGCAATATTTGTCGAGTGTATGTATGTGTATGTATGTAGAGAATTTATAAGTTTGGTTGGGTTTCGTCATATCTATGCGAGAAACTAAGCAGAGTAACGTGTCATCTAGAAAGAATTCGATCAATTTGTAATTCAGCCACGATACTTTGGTTGAATCAAAGGGTATTTTGAGTGTCATCGTCGAAGTGCTTTTTTTGATCAAGAATCGTTCTGACTGTAATATAAACACGCAAATAGGTATTTTTCTGAGCGCCGCGAGAGAAGCTACGACATTCTGAAGATAGTGATATACGTTCCCATAGATTGTAAAATTGGCCGAAACAAAATAAATGCATTCATGGAAATATATTTTTTTTCCAACACAAAATATAGCTAGTGGCCCCCGAAAGCGTTCTCACGAAATCACGGTAGCATATAGCTACCATATAGTTACTAATTTCCGTTTCTACTTTCGTTTTGCGTTTGCGCTGTGATAATAATTTATTATGTTTCACTACGAATATAACTCTTGGGTGGTTTAACGAGGCGATGTACAGGACTACTACTGTTGAAATCTAAAATGACATCAAGTCAGACGTTCGGTCAAACCACATATATGCCAAATTTTTGGGGTATACTATATGATAACCGTATTTCTATATTTATATGCTCGGTATACCCTGACAATCCTAGTCTTAGAGTCGTTAACTGTTTTGCCCACGTTCTGGTAACTTATACTTAAGTTAACTTAAGTTCCCTTATGCTAAGGCTAGAGTCGTAAGCAGATTCCCGTGTGCGTCCGATTTCACAATCGCCGTATTGTTTTACTTTTGTTCGGTATTTGGTAAACGGCGGTAATTACATTATTTATTCCAAGTATTTGTTTCAGATTCGGCCGCAGATAGCGCCGCTGGTGTCCACCCTCACAGCACTACAAGCCCGTCGACCTCTCGCCCTGCCTCACCTCAAGATGACGACATCTCGGTCACAGCATCTACTAGTCCACCGCCCGATGAGCGTCCCGGAGCATTCACATCAGTCACGAGGACCAGAAAACCGCTCCAACCTTTACCAGCACCTTCCAGCCTCTTCCACAGCGCTCTGGCTGCACAACTATTTCTAAACTCGCCTCTATTACCCACTCCGCCAGCTTGGATATACTCACAACTGTACGGAGGCTACGACTGGTGGCTGAGACCGCCTCCCCCGCAAGAAGACTCAAACTCCAGCCCCGACAGAGAAGAAGAAGCCGGATCCACGGCCTCTGCCACTGGCAAAAAAAGACCAGCGTCTCCAGAATGGCCTGAACAAGGTGTCAGAACAAGAAGTAAATCTCTCATAGCAGAAAGAAGACCCGTAGACGTTTGGCGTCCTTACTAAATGTTAGTATTAACGTGTTTGTGTCAAAAAAACTTTAGGGTGTTGTTCCGAAATATTTGAAGACAGTGGTCAATACAGGAATATTATTTGTTACCAAAGACTAGTCACCGTCCAATAGAGATGGAGAAATGGGAAACCTTTTTTAAGAGAATGTAAAAATATTAAAATTCCTAGAGATTGAGATTCTAATGTATATGGTGTTTTTTGGTTAGACGAAAATATGAATGTGAATTTCAAACGGTACCTACAGTTTTAATGAAATTGTTGACTGTGTTATATAATAATGCAAAAGATCGTGTAAATAAAGTGTTATGGACCTTTTTTGCAGTATAATGTTTCATTCTCCCGCAGAGTCGCAATTTGGACAACACATAAAATGGTATAATATTATTATCCATCAGAGGTCAATTATTTTAATAAAATTTACAATACTTTTGAACACTTTTTACATGCAAAGTTTTTAAGTAAAGCAGTCTTTACCTGGTAAGTAGAAGGTTATTCCCTCACACATCAACTACAGTTATTTTGTATGCGGATAAACTGTACACTATGTTGCAACTGTGATTGCAAAAAATTATAATACAAATTTATTTGATTCTTAAAATAAAGTATTTTATGTACCCGTGATAGACAAGAAAAATGCACAAATATCACATAATAACATTACTGACTCTCTTTCCGTAGATGTAATTTCAAAGCTCTAAGCTTTTTCGTAGAACTTACGGCACAACAAGGATCACTTGTTGTATGGGGAATATGTCGAACATTTTTGTATGTCTTCATTGCCACACGTCATAAACGTCTAGTTAAGAAGATGAGGAATGAGTTGATTTTTAGGGAACCTTATAACTAAAGCTTCGCTGTCCGTCCGTGTGATACAATCATACGATATAAGGTAGAAACTTGAAATTTTCACAGAGTGTGTATCGTAATAGCCGCTTTAACAAAAAATAATAAAAATAAAATAAAGTTGAAAATTGAAGGAGGTCACCATACAAGAAATGTGGTTTTTTTATACTGAACGTTGGTAAGGACCCCTTTGAGAACGAGTCCGGTTCGCACTTAGTCTTTAGTACAGCTCGATTTTTATCTGTTGACGAAACTACGATACCTTTGTTAAAAGGCAACTCTCGAAGTTAATTTACACGAAAAATTTCTAGAGAATTTCATTAGAATGCATCGTTTGTTGAATTAAAAGGTTGACTGGCCACTTAGTGTTGTGTTTATTAACTGTACAAGTTTTAGGTTTTAACCAAATTATTATGATTTTTATGACGTACACTGACCAAATCAATACTTGGTTAGCATCATTTCATAAATTAATATCAGGTCATTGAACTTTTGCCCTAGTGTACGCGGTGAAAAGGTTTTAATACTATTTTATAATACGAGTAAACCACAGCCAACGCGCCATGGTTTGATAGAAAGTATCTATAGATTTTGGAGTTTTGAAACGCTTCGTAATAGTTAACATAATTCAGTAGGTTATTGTATTAAAAACAGTTTTTTACGAATAATGTTAAATAAACTCAAATGTTAAACTTATTTCATTAGTGTTATAATTAAATACTGCTATAAATATTCATTCATCCTTTCTTAGTACACGAAAAATAAATTCATCTTTTGACTTGTCGTCAATCATTATCCATCAATTGTCTCTGTCAATTAACCTATGCAGTACTCATTAACTAAATTTAGTCAGATTGAAAGTCACGAGCCATTTAATTGACAGAGACAATTGATTGATAATGATTGATGACAAGTCAAAAGGTTAAATGGCTCGTGACTTTCAATCTGACCAAATTTGGTTAATGCGTAGTGCATAAGTTAAATGAACTTTTGTGTATTAATTATATAAACCTATGTCGCAAAGCAGCCGTGAAAATCAATACTAAAAAGCAGATAGACTTGAACTTATTCGGTCACGGACCCCTAACAGGCCCATGTTAGGGTTTCGTCGAGGCAACGCTGAGCCTGAATGAAATCAAACGAGCTTTGCTACCGACGCCAACAGACATATGTATCATTATTGTGCGAACGGTAGCGGCAAGACTATCCGGTCGAGCGCTCTGTCCATGTTTGCTGATTTTTTTTAAATTACAATACATATAGATATTTGTAATGTAATACATTTGCATGCTTATATTAGTTTTGAATAAATTGCTCATCCGCAAACAACCACGCCGGGGCAAAACCAAACTCCATGACATCCCATTTCCAACTGGTAAGTGGATGTTAAGATGATGGTTTATCACGCTCCGAAATAAGAAACGGGATTGTAATATTTTTTACAATGTTTCGAATTATTTACAAAAGAGTTCCCGATGTATTACTAAACAAGATAGCAAAGTTAAATACCTACAACATATAATTATATTTATTATATAATTCATATTATATTTTAATGAAAACACGCTATTAAATAAAAACATGTAATTCGAGGTGTACCTGCGCCTACTTTTTATTTTACTTATAGGATAATTTTGGAAAATATTTACGATGCATAAATTTAAATAAATCTTTTTCCTGCTTCTAACTAAAATATTATTCTGTGATATTATAATTTATTTTTATTATTACTTCAAGATTTTCTCAGGTAAAGCTCCTCTTTAACAAAGAATATAAGGAGTTGAGCCTATATCTATACACAAACACACATAAAAATTTTCGGAAATAATTATAACCGAATAATAAACTGTGATTTAAGAAAATTTTATTCAATTTTCTTCGTGGGTAGAAAATTACTGCTCAAGGTATTTATAAGTATAAGTTTATTTTATTGCATTGAGAAATAACAAAATATTGAACCATCGTGCAGCTCCATCTTAAATGAGAAAAAACTAAATTTGGTATTGTTATTCGTCGTAGTTTATTATTGTTTTTAGATTCTATCGTTGATTTGTTTACATGTTAAAAAAATACAAACTGTATATTGATTTCCAAAACATAATCACTACAAAATATTTTATGGACTCAGTTTGTTATTACAATAATTATGATTATTTAAAAAATGTACTATTTTTCATCTTTAAAATTACTTACAGCAGCCGCAGTTTATTTCATCTAAATTGTTATCTACATATTCCATTAACGCCGTAACACCTGTTAGAATTTCCTGGCAATTGTGAAGAATTTCCATTTCGGGTAAGAAAAACCTATGATTTTTACTACACAGTTCTATTAAATAGCAATACGGGATGCGGGCGATTCCGTGACTCCAATCTGTACTGGTCCCTGCGGCGTAGTACATTACGTCTTTAGATATACCCACTCGGTATGTTTTACCACTGCATTCATATATAGCCTGAAATGTACGCAAAGTATTTTTAGAAGCTTCAGGAAGCTTTGTGTGTGTCTACGAAATAGTTTGTGTTGCTTTTTTTCATGGTTATTAATGTATTTTTATTATAGGACTATTGAAAACAATAATAAAGTAACAAACTAAAAACATTTTTAAAAAAAATCCGGCCATGTGCAAGGCCGACTCCCAATCACTTTTTTATACTACAATTTAACAAATTTCAGATTTTTGTCTTTATTCGTGCTGTGAGACCCTCCTGCCTGTCCAATTTCATAATTCTAAGTCACTGGCAAGTACTATATAGGTATTGATTTACTTGCGAGTGTCAAAATATGCGATTTAAAGGGCTGTATTTTTTATTGCGTTTCAGTTTGATTTTATTTACAGCTGCGAGGAATTGTAAACCTGAGCACTCGATCTTAATTTCAACATGATAATTCCACGTATACCTGAGAAAAGGTGTCTTGAGAGGCATACAGAATACAAAAATACAGATAGAAAAACAGATGGACAACGAAATGATGCCATATGGGTTCTTTTTTGTTTATGAGGTACGGAACCCTAAAAATGATTTTTTAAAGTGTCGTAGGCCTACTTGACTTAAATTAACTGGCACAGTAATTTAGTAATTTAGACTAACAAGTTTCGTAGGCCTACTTGACTTAAATTAACTGGCACAGTAGTCTTGGTAGAGGAAGTCTATAGAAAATCAAGTATCTTGGTCGACGCAATCAAAAAATACGGCTATTGATGTCTGGACACTAGTACATAAATTTAAATCAAAAGGGTTCCATGGTCTAACAGCACAAGTATACAGCAGCGCAAATATATTAACTTGTCAGCAGGCAGACAGCAAGGTACCTTTGACATAGCAGTCGCTCCTCCCAGCAAATTCATGTAATCGGGGCAGAGTTTATTCGAAAACGCGTAAGGGAAAATTATCACTTGTCCGTAACTATGAAACGTCAGATATACTTTGAACGGCATTTCGGGATTCGAAATGAATTTCTGTGAACAAAGAAATCATAAATGAAACGAGTAATAAATTTACTTTGCGTAAAAAACTTAGCACGACCACATGAGGCACGACACTTGAATTTGCGAATAGTGTAGATATTGGATATTATTCTACTTTTAGACCTGTAACATTCCATTTTAACCACCCACACGCCCGCCATCCAGATCCGGATCGACCAACCCGACTGGAGCAGCGTGGTGGATTAAGTTCCAAGCCCCCTCACCCTGAGCTGAGGCCTAAGCCCCTGCAGTGGGGCATAATGGGCTGGTGGAATGGAATTGCATTTTAAATGTGGTAATAAAACCCGGTACCTGATACATCAACCTGCTGTTTCACAGTATCAAAACATATTTTCAATTTAAATTTCACAGCGAGGAAATATAAAATTTCAAAAACTTTCAAACATTTCATTTATTTCATTGTATTATATTATTTCATCATGCTAATTTATGCGGACTGCTAAGCTTTCTGGCGTAATCTTGGGTACCCATTAGTACCCATTGGTACCTAAGATTAGACAGGTTGTTATTGTTTTTTTTAAAGTAATTTTTAATATCTGTTTCTTTGAAATTATGTTGTTTTGTGTATACGGTATATTTAAAAATTGTCTCTAACGGAAGCCAGATAACATGAAAAAATATTTGAAGTCACGAGTTTACAGAAAGAAGGTTATCAGTTGGTTGTTAGTATTTAGAGAATTTCAACATGCTCACTAACTTTGACTGCTGCCGATTCTGGTTCAGAAAAAGGTTCAGGGCCCCGATAGAACTTGTCACTTGGAACTTCTGAAGAACCCCTTTCTCCCCAACCGAGACTGTAATTATTAAAGTTAATTAGGGGTAAAAAACAGACCAGTTTCGATAATGTTAGAAGACAAAGTACAGTCAATGCGGGTAACTTAAGCTTTCAATATAACATTGGCCCACTCTTCACTATTGCATTATTTTATTTTACTTTACGATTCATTTAAAAATAAACAAATGTTTCTTATGTTATTTTGTACCTTAGTATATCCTGAATGCATACATAACTCAGTGACATTGATACTGGCAATAGATTTAAAATCACAGACTATTTTGTCCGCAGCGTGATTGTGTCGTCGAAAAGATTAAGCAACAAAGTTATTTTTTACGCAGTGTCTGGACAATTTTAACAGGTATATAGCGCTTAAATTGTATTTGTTGTTTATTAGTGTTGACACATATGCAAGTATAATTTAAAACATCTACAAAGTTACAGCGAAATTGTATGATTTGTTCAAAACCGTTTTGCCGCCGGTGAAATACGTCTAACATTGGCCCGGGCGAAAATTACCAGTATCGTTTATGAATTGCTGTCAATTGCTGAAGACAAACTAGGAGATGAAAGATTGCCGGTTGCTTACCAAAGCACTTGCGAGGGAAACTTGTTTCCTGGGCAAATCAGATGTGTTTAAGCTCCAAACTACGAAATATCACATAAGCAAAAGGCTGAAGAAGCATGGGTATGGCCAAAACAGGTTGATGTGTGGAAATGTACAAAGAAGAACATCATGAAAGTGCGTGAAAAGAACGCTATAGATATGAACCAAAGCTACTCTGATAAAAGACGACTTTCTGTCTATGGAGTGGGGCGATTAAAGTGCTTATATATTGCTATCATATGATCTGGATCTTGAAACAGTGTAGTATATTTGCCTGTTATAATACTTTGTAAGACTCATTTTTAATTGTATTTTATATCAAGTATTGTAATATTACAAGTGTAATTTGAAAAATCTTGATTGAGAACAAATGTAGTACCTGTGTCATGGCAACATTTTTATTCTGCCTATAATTTCCACAAAAAAAAATATTTTGACGGTTATAGGTTGTCTATCGGCACTGAGTACGTTTATAAGCATAAACAAGAGGCCAAAGTTATTATGAGAAGCTCAGAATTCAAAATAATACGTAATTATTGAACATGGGTAAAGGTGGGCCAATTATACCTCAAGTCTCCATATAACTTTGGCCCAGTATATAAGTTTTAATTGTTTTTTTTAAATTTTTTATAAGGGTGATGCTATATACGAATGATGCAATACAATCTAGACGTTTAGATGCCACCAAAAACATAGGCAACGTTTATTACAAGTTTTAACTCTCTCTTTTCCTTAACGATATTCAACAAAAGTGGGGCAAAGTTACCCACATTGACTTTACTTTTTGCTAAAAGGCATTTTTTTATTTTGTTAAGGCAGCAGAACCGAATGACTTTTAACGAATGAATTGGAGGCAAAGCAATGCATTTGGCCAGTTCCATATGTATATTTCAACATTTTAAATTATTAATCAAATAGCTCGAGTATATCCCATGTTGTTAGTTCCACATGGACCTACTGTAAACTAAAAAAAATGTTATTTCGTCCCAATAGTTCCATGTAATTTTAAATTATTTTATAACCCGGCATTTCTTTTATATGGAGCTGCTACAGTTATTCAGTTCTATATTTTTGTAGTTATAACCATTTCACCTCCTTAACCTCAGAGCAGATTTAAAAAAGTAGCTTGTGTCCATTCTCAAACGTCAGCCTTATCTCCTTACCAAATTTCATCAAAATCGGTTCAGTCGTTTAAGCGTAAAAGCCGGACAGACAGACAGATAGATTTTCGCATTTATAATATTAGTATGAATGTTATTTAGTTAAGTTGTAGCTATAAGTTTTCAACTATTTATTTATTTAATAAAAGTTTTTACAGAAACAATAGACTAGAAGGACCACTGGAGAACGCCCTTATATTTCCGCCTATGTGAAGCGGGAGAGATCTCGCATCCTAGCGTAGTGCAAACCAGGATGTATGTCTAACGTAATTACTCTAAAAAGAAACCTCACACATATTTCTCCTGTTATTAGTTCCATTTTGAATGTAAATATCTTTTTTAACAAGTATTCGTGCGTTTTTCTTGGGGTTTTCATCATCACAGTTACAGTTTTATGATTTACATCATAAAAGAAAGAATTTGCTTTTAAAATTAAGAGCAACTTGTGAATCATGAGTGGTTTTCTTTTAAAATTATTGTAATATATTTTTTTTTATTTTTACAATGTTAAACAAATACTAATTGAATAGTTACAAATTATGTATACACTAAAATATGGAATAAGTATTTACAACATTACCTAAGAAAAGAATATGAATACATAAAAAATAATTATTGATTAAAAAAGGCCGTGCCCTTGAAAACCTGGTCCAAATTGCCAGTGAGATGCGTTGGGCCAAGTATGTTCGGGAACGAGCGTCGCAACCAGCGGTAAGGTTGCGGCCCATAGCGGACATAAAGCTCATGGCTTCGGAGCACCAAGACCCTGCTGTTTCAACCGCAAATGGTACGAAATCATAGGTGGCTTCTAAGGAGGTATATTTTGTTGTTTCTACTGTGCCAACTCTCCAATGAGATAGTCTTCCTATGTTGCTCTCCAAAATAACACCACCAATTTATAAAGTTAACTTTCATCCAATATATATTCATATATTCCATAAACTTTTCTAAATTTTAAGTTTCTATTTCCATTTCTTTAATTTGTTCATAAAAATAAGTAAATAATTGACATCATATAAGGAAAAAGGTTTCATATACATTGAATAATCTTCCTATTCAGTCTGGTAAACCTCAACTTGAATCGTAGTTGATCTTTGGAAAGCATCAATTCCTTTCTAATTGGCTCTACGTATACACGCGGGATTTCGTCAAGCCCATCAGATGGCGAAACGCCACTTCATGCAGTCTTAGTTCCAAACCTACAAAAACCCTGACATGATATAAACTGCAACAGTGGTACCCCCGCTGTCAGTTAGGCAAATCGTTGTGTAGTTACGATCTGTATTTTATATTAAATAATTTTTGTGATACCTTTTATTAAATTTATTTTATTTACGATTTAATTTTTAATTAAAATATATGTGCTATTTCGTTCGATAACTTGTTGCCATTTGGTAAGTATAGTGTTAAAATGGCAACAAGTGATCCCGTTGCTCTAGAAATTTAGAAGTTTCTGGTTAATAAAATGCGAGTAGGAGTTTGAACAGTCTTCTCTTGATGTAAACTTTACACTACCTGAAGAATCCTGAAGAAATCGAAACAAGTAAAACTCTGAGGATGCAAGGTCGGGGCTATACGGTGGAAGCATTAACAACTGGGAAGTCGCAGCCAAACTCTCTCAATTTTCCCTGAGTGGCTAAAGCTGTGTCAGATGTCAGGGTATCAGGGTCAGATGTTATCATGAAGAGAGACTGCACTATCGATTCCGGCCGTTTTTTATCAATTGGATCTCTTTAGTCTTATCAGCTATTAGCAGTAAACATCCGAATCGATGGTTGTGCTGGCAGTAAAAGCTCAACTTTAGTTTATTGTTTTACGGTCAATACCCAGCTAGTTGTTCAGCAATGTCGTAACTGTTAATATGCCGTACTTGCTCCACTTTTTCATAAATGGCATCAAATTTATACATAGCAAGACTAGAGCGTACTGCATCTTTAATATTAAGATTCCTGATTGAAAACGCTTAAACCAACTTTGTGCTACTCTTCCTTGCACTGCATTAGATTCATAAACGGCACAATTTACGACGATAGTTTTCATCTGAGAGCGAGCCTTGGGAGAGGCCTATATCCTGCAGTGGAGAGACACGGGCTGATGATGATGATGATCCATAACAGCGGAGTCGAGCATTAAAAAAAATTTCGAAGCTTCTTTGACCCCTTTAAATCGACTTTCAAAACCCGAAATCTTTATTAAAGACTGTGTTTAGGTGTGCAGTAACTAATAGTTTCTGAATTTCTAATTTTGCGTCAAACAGTCTCGGAGATAAAGTTTTTCCATAAATATTTAGATATAAAAATGTTCATTATCAACACTTTTAACAAGATCAAGTATGAAAGTAACTCCAAACTGAACCATATATCGTCGTTGCGACTTTAAGACCTCCTATGTGTCACTTTTGTCGAAATTAATTTTTTTGCCTGTTTTAGTTTAATTTTTGGAGCTCTATTGAAAGCAAAAACACCCATGTGAATAAGTCTTTTCAATCGCTATTTATTTACAAAATTCAAAATATCCTAAGTGCTTGTTCATCTAAAGTTGGCACTTAAAATATCTTATGTGTTATGTATCTACACATGAGAGTTTTTAGTCATATTACTAACTTACACTTTTGGGAAATCATTATGATAAAGTATCTTATGTGCATATGCGCTAGATACGTAATAGTAGATTGTTACACAAAATTGTTGATAATGTATTTTTATTAGACTTTTGCGCCCGATTTCATAGAGTTCTTGTATAAAAGTTGGACATGGCTTGCATAGTTTCTATTTTTTTAATTTATTGGACAGCAGGGAAAATCGTTTCTCAGGGACGAAAAGTACTACTTTCATCTCTCTGATCAGGTAACTTCAAACGTACTTTCTGAGTATGAGTGATAAAAAAATATTTTTGATATTGAATTATTATACAGTAGTTATAAACGGGAAATTCTACCTAACTTTTGGTCTAGCGACTTTAAGTAAATTTTATTTTATTACAAAAAAGTTGTTTTTAAAATAATTCCAATTCAGAACATTTAAAAAATTTGACCATATATTTCTGGCACGAAGCAAATAACAACATTGATGGTAATGAATTCACACCTTGTTTATCAGATAACTGTAAAAAATTACCAACTACAATTCAACGCATCATTATTTCTGATGGATGTGGACATCAAAATATAAATACAATTTTGTCGAGTAGCATAAGTGATTTGGCGCAACGAAGAAAAATTACTATCGAACAACTCTAGAGAAAGGATACACCATGATGAAGGTGGACAACGTTCACTCCACAATTGGAAAATATATAAAACCACCAATATACGTTCCCAGCTACTACATAGCCCGGATAAGACAAGCTTGATTGCGAAAACCCTATAATGTCAAAGTGCTCCATTATAATTTTTTTTTTTTAAATTTTGAAGAGTTGGCACCAAATCTAAAATCCATTCGGCCTGATAAAAAAAAAGGGAGATCCCGTGGTGGTTGATATTAGAGGCCTTAAATATTTACTTGATGGGTCCATACTTTATAGCTTGAGACATGTTGAGGAATGGTCCTTGCTTCAACAGCAAAGAAGTAACCAAAGAAATGGCTTTGTATACCCGAACCGCTTATACACAGGTCCATTAAAAATAACTGAAAGCAAGTTTAAACATTCGCAGGAATTGAAAATGGTTATAGATCGGGATTACCATCCTTTCTATCGTGATAGCCAGAGCGCAACGAACCTGTCTCAAATTTATAAGGCCCCATAGGGCTATGGTTCGAATCCGGGCGTGTACCAATGAGTTTTTCTGACTTAATACACAATATCACTGACACCGTGCTTTGGAGGGCACGTTAAGCAGTCGGTCCCGGATGCTGTCAATAGATGGCGGTCGTTACAGTTCCCAACCTGCAGTGGAGCAGCGTGGTGGACTTAAGCTCCAAGCCCCCCTCCTCATCCTGGGGGAGGCCTAAGCCCCTGCAGTGGGGTAAAAAAAATGGGCTGATGATGATGATCCTTTCTATGATGCTCCGCTATTTAATCCGGGTACTTAATGGTTTATCGGGCTCGGAAGTAATTTATGTGTTTCTAATATCTCTTTTATTTTCTTGCGTATGTACAACTATCGTAATAAGCAATAGAAAATAATAAATTGAAAATAACGCGTTTTTAATCTCAATTCCTAAATATCTTTTACATCAAAAGCTCTAATGTGACACAAAACGCGCAACCAAAACCTCTCATGTGTCGCTTTGAATAGTTTTTAATTTTTTTACTACCATATTACTTTTTAATTAAAATGTTAATGGCAAACTAAAAAGTAAGAAATCCTCTAGTTTTCAATTGCATTTTTTGTTGTAGTCAATTTCCTTAAATTTTTTTCAGTAGACGGTTTTTATCGATTATCTCGAAAAGATGAATTTTACACATGGGAGGTCTTAAAGTCGCAACGACGATATTTACAATTTAAAATAGTCTGTCCCATTCAGATACTTAAATTTAAAACAAATACAGATTACTATAAAACTGGTTAAACTTTAAAGAGGAATGTAATCGTAGAGCACGAGAATTACCTAAAATTTCTATTCAAATCGACACCAACGCATTCGCCCGCATACCAGGCTCGATTTTTCCTCCACATGCGATCTTGTGTATGGGTATATTCATAGCCGTCGGGATTCAAAACCGGGACTATAAACCTGAAACATATAAAAATTTACTATTCGTCAATACTTCAATCTGAAATGGTAGGTAGAAGAAATAATTTTCGATTTCAAACATGAAAGACCAACAACAAGAAGGATGATGGGTTCTTCTGGTAAGCATGGCGATGACTTCAACTCTAAAAGGTTATAAGAGCACCTTATTGACTGTATTCCTCCAGGTAAGTCCAAACTAATAGTATCATTATGCTTCCAAATAGGTTGGTAACAATTGAAATATTTTCAGAGTCGATCTCTTCATTATGGAATAACTTTAAAAAAAAGAAGATATAAATGTAGCGAAGTGAGAGAACAATGTGGTTTGAATGTAGATGCAGTGATTACTACATCTACTTACTAACTGCCTAGAGCGAAAAAATGCATGTTGAAGATAATGAGGATGTAAGAAAAAATGGAAGTAGAGTTACAAAGAAATATAGAGCGAAAGTAAGTGTTCGTAAGGAGCGCATTAAAAAATAAAACCGGGGTTTTTGAAGAAGATAATTATAACAATTTTAGTACAAGGTGTCGTAGACCACTATAGATAGATCACAATTCACTAGGAGATGTCTTTCAGCAGCAGTATTTTTCTACTTTTACGGTTCGCTATTGTGCTGTTGAAGAAAGCGGCAAAAACTCTGATACCTGTGACATTCAACACACGGTCACTTAGTCCCGAAATAAGCAGAATTTGTATCATGAGTACTATATAGACAACTGATACACACTTAGATATTTTTCATAATATATACAGAATTTTCACACCTAGCCATGGAACAAATAGTTTAGTAATTAGTTCATGCACACAAATATTTGTCCCAGACGGAAAACGAACCCGTAACCTTTGACTTTGTAGTTAGAGTCTCTAATCTAATCGGTTAGTCACTATGGTACATAACAAGTACTGTTACAAAAAAATTCTGCGTTAAAAATGTGTTTTGGTGACCGCATCAACAATGGCGCTTCGAGTAACTTAGATAGCAGAATCTTCGAAATGAAACAAGCGCCTTATACTTCCAATAGCTCGATAAAAGTCGGGTAAAATAATAGACTTATAGATTTTAATTTAGTAATTATCATTGTTTTGTTACATTTGTTACACACGAAATGTAAATACAGAATATTTATTTGCTTTTTCAGTGCGAATCTCACATGTGAGCCGCACTAAGTTGTAATTCCCAGTGAATATGTAAAAACACCATGGGGCATAACTTTTGAAGATTTTTAATTTTTTTTTATTAATATTTATTTCTTTATGGATATTATATATGTGTCTATTTACTTATTTTTGTCTATATCGAGCAAAAAGCAAAAATATTGCTTTAGCTGCTTTGGTAACTAGAGGTTTCGTAAAAAAAAAAATATTTCGACAAAGTCTTTCATAGAACAAGCTGGCACCACAAACACTTTTAATTTTTTTTCAGATTATTTTTAATGTAGGTTATTTAATCTTTTTTACTGGTCCGGAAGTTATTCAAGAGGTATTTAGAGCGGATGTGTATGATTGAAGTGTTCGTTAGGGACGTCCTAGAAAAGTAATTGCAAATTAGCAACATCGTAAAAAAGTGCCTAATTTTAAGCACACGAATTCGACGGCTTGTATGAAAATTTAAGGAATACCGGTGAAACGAAAGAGATGACGAAAGACCGTGCCAAATGTAGACAATAATAACACCAGGAGCATCTTTCACATGTCTATCTATTTCCAAATTAGGCAGAACCTGTATTAAGGGTACAATTTACATATATACATACTTATATTTTCTTTATAACACATTGACATTAGCCCATTATATCCCACTGTCCCTGCAGCTTAGGCCTCCTCCCAGGGTGACGGGGCTTGGAGCTTAAATCCACCACGCAGCTCCAATGTGGTTTGGACGACCGCCATCTATTGACAGTAACCGGGACCGACTGCCGTCTTCTCCGTGGCACAGTCAGTGATAGTTATGTACTTAAGTCATAAAAACTCATTGGTACACGCCTGGAATCGAACCAAGGTCTTACGAACATGCGCTCGGGCTTTCACGATATGAATATAACACAATAACACACAAATATTTTACACCTAGAAACAAAATAAATAAATATGTTCGTGCACAAAAATATTTATCCTAGGCAGGAATTAAGCCACCTTTGGTTCTACAGTTAGGGTCTCTAACCTATCTAGCAGTAATCGGATATACATACAGTCTTTGCCTAATTCGGGAAAATAGGTATGGGCTAATGTTCGTGTGTATGTAAACAATTTTATGTAATACTAAAGCATGAATATACCAATCTTTATTTGTGATGCTGCTGGACATATTATCGAAATTTTTGACAATACTGTCAGCTATGTAGGTGGCGACAGCGGGGCCGATCCATTCGCGAGAGTGGATCCCCGCGTCCAACCAAACGCGAGAGTTCGTCGCGTCGCTGTTTGATATCTTGAGCAACTGAAATATATTTGAAATCAGTTTAGGTAGAAGTTACATTGAGGATACTGATTGTATACAGGTCACAGACAAGTCAACCTTAAGACCACGCTTTAACAGGGAGTAGCATTCGCCAAGGCTATGTAGTGACACTACACAACTACATCACTAGCGAGCCGTCAGTTGGAAGCACGTCGGAAGCCATTAAATTGTCAATTTTGAACGAGCCAATGAAAACTAGCCGACCTCTCCCCGCAACCCGCCACTTTTTGGCGATTTCGTTTTCGTACTGACGTTTATTAAAGCGTGGTCTAAAGGTTCACTTGTCTGTGAAACAGGTCTACCGTCGTAATACGGCAGTTCGGGAATGTTCGGTGAGCCACGAAGGCACCCAACTTAATTTAAAATACCAACTTTAATATATACGAGTTTACTATATTTTAAAGTTTATAATTTAGTCTACCATGAGTTAGTTGTTCTTAAGAGAAACAATCTAAAAAAAAACGAACTGGGCGATTATTATCACCTTGCCTTCTATTCCAGAGTCTACTATTTTATAGTTTTTACAAAAATTTGTGACAATTTTAAAAGAATTTTTTTCTAAATTATTATGTGGATTACTACGTAGGTATTTATAGTACATGTGTTAAATTATGAACTAATTAATTATTATATGTATGGTTCATAACTAATATCAAAGAATCCATAATTGTTGTTCGTGCCCATTTCGAATATCCGCGCTTTCCCGATATGCCTTACTAGGATCGTAAACCTTCTGTACAGATGTGACGGAGCCTGAGATAATTACACAATACTAATTCGTTTATGATATACGTATATGACGATGAGATGATGTATATGGTATGAATGTCGTGATAGCCGAGTGGTGGCGAGCTTGCTTCTTACTTAGAAGGTCGTGGTTCAAATCCCAGAAACTGCCAAGTTTTTTTCTAACTTAAGTACATAACTATCACTGACTCTGTACCTCGGAGAGCACGTTAAGCCGTCGGCACCGGTTGCCATCATTCGTTAAAATCCACGAACCCGCAATGGAGCAGCGTGGTCGATTAAGCTCTAAGTACTCTCATCCCAAGTGGAGGCTGTAGTGAGACATAATGGGCTGATATGGATGGATATACAAGTAAATCGACATCCTGTTAATTATTGTATAAATATCAGTGTACATAATAACTGTTAATAATAATAATAATACATAATACATGGGACTTCCCACACAGTGCCATCTAGTCCCAAAGTAAGCAAGTATTATGCTTGTGTTATGGGTTACTAGACAACTGATATACATACGTAAATATTCTTTATAATATATACATATATAATTTTTTTTTTTTTATATATAACAACCAAGACCCGGTACCAGTATCAATATTCATCATATTAATACTGACCCGACCTGGGATTCGAACCCGGGACCTCTAGCCCCGTAGGCAGGGTCGCTACCCACTAGGCTAAGCGGTGTTAATAAGTAGTTATGTGTGCATATAAATAACTGTGAAATACAATAAAATCTTTTTCTCTATGTAATGTACTGCGCGTTATTTTTGTAAGCTTGCTACGCGTAAGCCGTTTATACTTATACAATAAGCCTAAACTTAAAATAGTAATAATAATACATGGGATTTCCCACACAGCGCCATTTAGTCCCAAAGTAAGTAAGTATTATGCTTGTGTTATGGGTTACTAGACAACTGATATACATACTTAAATATTCTTTATAATATATACATATATTCTTTATAATATATACATATATCAATATTTTTGCGAAGACACCACATACATATAACGACAAAGACCCGGTACCAGTATCAATATTCATCATATAAATACTGACCCGACCTGGGATTCGAACCCGGGCTCTCCAGCTTCGTAGGCAGGGTCGCTACCCACTAGGCTAAGCGG
This sequence comes from Luffia ferchaultella, assembly GCA_949709985.1. Classification (NCBI taxonomy): domain Eukaryota; kingdom Metazoa; phylum Arthropoda; class Insecta; order Lepidoptera; family Psychidae; genus Luffia; species Luffia ferchaultella. The sequence continues at coordinate 13,506,924 of OX453257.1, forward strand.
TCGTCAAATATATCAGAATATTTATTGAATATTCTGATAATACAAGAAACTTAGCTTCTTCGACTAAGAATATATAAAGATGCCGTCACAAGTGTTACTTTATAACTTAGCTATCATTTGGATTGAATGTTATCCTTATTGAATGTAAATACAAAGAGCCGCTTTTTAAAAACATCGCGGGAACTGAGTACACGTAAAATGTAAAGTTGTGTAATTGTTTTGCGAAACAATAATATAGTATAGTTCATTTCGTGCCGTTTGAACGTAACAACAAAGATGGTATTTCATAAACGCAAGTGTAGCATGCAAGAAATACACTTAAATCGTTGTGTCAACATGCTCATTAAATACAAATTCTGAGTTTTTTTTTAATAATTATATTTTTTAATAAATTATCGTATTGATTTAGAAATATTTGGGACTGAGGAATATATTCCGAATCACTTTGTAGTCTATTATTTATTTATTAAACAAGATTTCGATAAAAATATATATTATTGCAGTATGTATATACTTGCAGGAATTCGAAGGATAGATAAACGGTAGATAAAGGGTAGATAAAAGGGTAGACAAATCTTTTTTTTATTATTTTGCATCATATTAATTGAGATAACAGTTTGGCGAATATACATGTAAAAGTTTACGTGGAAACTGTGAGAGACTAAGACGTACATGGACGAATAGAAAAAACAAATTATAAGTTAGAAGTTTGATTATAGAATCTTGAAATTTTATAGTTTTTAAAATATACTTTTCATATTAAAAAAATGACCCAAACTTAGCTAAAATATTATTGAAAATGAATATAACCTTCATATTCCTGCCTTCAACTGACTTTCCGATGTTGAAAACTGTACATATTGAAGGGTTTTCTACCTCCAATTCGTTTAGGAATGAATATATAGTATCCAGGCGGTGATATTTTTTCCAGTCCATTGTAACACCATTGTTTACTATTGTTGGGAAAATACAACACATGTAAATACGTATAACAAACAATTTCAATTGTGATAAAATTACGTAACAAATATTTCGATCTGAAACTTAAATTATATTTAGGATTTCGACGAGTTGTATTTTGTGAAAATTTAAGCATTTCAAACTAACAGACGTTCAAACAATAATCGATTCTAAACTGAAAAAATTTTATGTGCAAAAATTACAAAAGTATTGATTAATTGATTAATTAATTAATTAATTAAAGAATAATTAATTAATTAATTGATTAATGATATAAATTTCTTTGCGTACGTACGATTTTGCTAGTTGCTAAAGTCAACAACATTAAAAACAAATATCCCGCTTATACGAGTACTAATAGTATGTTTTAACTTTAACAAAAAAATAAATAAAGAATATCTATATATTTTAAGGGTTGGATTGAGTCGGTGCAGTGGATGAATTTTGTATGACAAAGTTTGACCAGAAACACAGTTCTTGCATCAGTCAAATAAGACGCTTCTCTCACACCAATCGCCAAATAGAGTTTACCCTTACTTCTTCCTTGATGCTCAGCTTCAAAATGATCTCTTTCTGGAACTACCCTTGCAGTTCTTTTTTTGTAGCGTCTTGCTGTAATATCTATGAGATCTTGGTATTCCATGATGCATTATATTGCTCACTTCATTTTAAAATGAAGCTTCGGTGTAGGGGATAATTAGTTTTATGTTGTCGTTACATTTTAATATAGAGATTTTGAACAGATATATATATAGGTTATGTATTCAATTACATCGTATTACCCGGTTAAGATGCTATTTTTGGATCTGAACACTAATGACAGAATTGGAGTGTTACCCTTGTAGAATTATAGAATTCAAACGACTTTTATATTTATTTATTGCGACATTGTGTATTTTTATTTATAATTTCAACTAGCGACCTACCCCGGCTTTGCACGGGTAGCAGAGCATATGCCTACATTTGTTTTTCTCTCGTAGTGTTTATATTAGCTTGTAGCTTCGGACATAAGGATTAAATTTAACTAGATTTAAATGTAACACATGTTCATCCTACTTTGAGTATTTTTAATGTATTTTATTTCTTATTCTGCAAATATTTGAAAAAATAAAGAATGTAAGTACATGAAAACAAACTAAAATATTTCTTTGTATAGGTACCTACATCATTGATAACTTTTGCCCAGGTAATTACATCACGCGTGTCGTGTCGTTAAGGGATTGGTTGAAATTTTGTCGCGCCATAGTCGATGTCGATGTAAGCCAATCAATCGTGTTTTTTTTTATGACATTGTGAGTGTCTTGATAATAATAATATATATATTCTTTTTTATAATATATACATATATAGATACATTTTACACCCAGTCACAGAACAAATATACATGGTCATGCACACAAATATTCGACCCGAGCGGGAATCGAACCTGCGACTCTTAGCTCCGTAGTCAGGATTCCTAACCACTCAACCAACCGGTGAGTTATTAATAATGTTAATAATGACATTAATAATGTTTAAACACCTGTTATGTATTAAAGTTTGAATATTTTCGTGTTAAATTTTCTCGTAACATACAGCTTCAACAGGGCCTAGCACGAAGTCTTGGAGATGAGAAAACGTTAGGCAAATCAAATTAACGTAATTTTTAAACAATAAAATTCTACACGAAAAAAATTAAAGAAGTGACAGGCTGTATACATATAAGAATGTAACGACACACATAATTTTTTTTTAATATTTTGCTTCCCTTCCTGTTAAAAAATCCGTTAGCAGTTAAACAATGTTTTTCCCGTTTTTCATCACCGTCATCCGTTAGATCTGACAGGAAAACTATCAATTTGATAATACTGTGGATGATGACAATAAATTTTTTTTAAATATATTTATTTAACGAATCTGGATATAACTCCTCTTAAACCAGATATATAATATTCAATTTATCACATTTAACCTAAAGTGTTAACAAATAAAGAGTTGCCATTGTCTAAGTACATCAAAATACGAATTTATATTTTTATTAGAAATCAGAAAAGACAAAGATAAAAACAAATAATATAAATTAAAAGAAAAATAGTGTCGGGGTACTGTTACAAAATTATATTAATCAAATACAAAATTATCATTTGATTTTCGAAAACTACTATTTTACCTGCTCATAATTTTTATTTGAAGTTTTCAAACTATCCAATAGTAAAAATCTACTTACAATGGTCACACTCTTGCTACAATGCAGCTCAACTACCAATCGGCCAATAATAGCATCTAAACCGGGTAGTAATTCTAAAGGATATATACCTTTATGCTTTTGATACTATGACACACGCCCACTTTACTAATTACTTTTTTTTTCTTTTTTACGTAAAACAGGATAGGGGGTATAGCACTACCTTCTATAGTTACAAGCCGTGTTATTGTTTGGCAACGTTGCGTGTAGTCCGAGCCTTGATGTCAGTCAGGTTATTATACATCGACCGCCGAAAGTTTGCGTTCCTGACACATAAGATTTATAGCTTTAATGTCATGTTTGTTGTGAGTTGACATAATAATATAATTTTTAATTTAATTTTGTGTCATTCGTGCATGTAAACGATAATAATATTTGAAAACAGGAATTGTCCGACAGTACAAATTAACATCAACCATTCGATTAGGTACTATGCCGATTACGACCTGTCAGGAACACAAACTCTCGACGGCCGATGTATATTTGGCGTTTTCTTCCATTTAAACGTTATTTACACAGAGATATTCATTGAAAATAATAAGTCAGTTTTAAAAACTACTTGTTGCATTGTGTTTATTCGTAATTACCGAGGAGAGTTGATAATTTCATCATAATCGTTTTACGTTTCACGTCACAATTTTAACACATTTGCGTGGAAATTACACAAAATTTTTATCATTTTTCGAGTAGGTTCGAGGTTATGGAGTCTGGAGGATCCCAGGGATCTATACTTGTACCTGTAATCATCACTTTAACCGCATGTTAACCACCAGCACGTCTGGCGAGATTGATTACGTAGAACCCAGGCAAAGGAAGAAACTGCATGGGAACGGTATATTTCTATCACAGCCCCGTAGAACATTATAAAATAAAACTAGCTTGTGAGATATAGGTAACCTGTGATAAATGCACAAAACCATAATAACACTAACCGAAAAGAGATGTAATAAATATTCATTCTATTTCTATATATTCTATTCTATTCTATTCCATTCTATTCCATTCTATTCCATTCTATTCCATTCTATTCCATTCTATTCCATTCTATTCCATTCTACTCCATTCTACTCCATTCTACTCCATTCTACTCCATTCTACTCCATTCTACTCCATTCTACTCCATTCTACTCCATTCTACTCCATTCTACTCCATTCTACTCCATTCTACTCCATTCTACTCCATTCTACTCCATTCTACTCCATTCTACTCCATTCTACTCCATTCTACTCCATTCTACTCCATTCTACTCCATTCTACTCCATTATACTCCATTCTACTCCATTCTACTCCATTCTACTCTATTCTACTCTATTCTACTCCACTCTACTCTATTCTACTCTATTCTACTCTACTCTACTCTACTCTACTCTACTCTACTTTACTCTATTCTATTCTATTCTATTCATAAAATCAACTTATAGCACGCGAACGAAGTCGCGGGTATGTGCTAGTATCATATAATCCGTACTTTTATTTCAATTTTCTTCTAAATACTATCTATAATTACATATTTAGTTATTTAAATTCCATATTTTCAATTATTAAATCATGACATTGTGTTGTTGGCGGGCTCAGGATGACTATTTATAATATAAACAACCAGTAGTTTTAGGTGTTTATTATAATATTGAATATTACATGACTTGTCTGACGTACAGGTTATATCGAAGTGAAGTACACTTCATACAGTCGTAAGGGGGCGCTGGTGCCGCAACATTACAACGATTGCAGCGCCATCTATAGTAATACATGTAACACCTCCCTTTCTTTATGAAATAAACAGAAGGTTTTATTTTACTATTAAATTGTGTTTTATTTTATTTTTGACATTGATAATTGACAAGACTATGACCTTTATAATTTTACTTATGGATGTCTATCTACATCTCTTTTTTTTTTTTTGAACAATAATATTTATACTACATATTATTTAGACTTAATTAACTTAGATTTAAACACTATACCTATAGGTTTATTACCTACTAACTCTAAACTTAACTGTACATAATTAATACTAATGAAAAAATATTTTTTATATATTTTACAACTTAAAAAATAAATAAGACTAATATATTAACAATTATAATCTAATAATATACCCTTATGGTCGGTATCTGTCAGGTATATTAATTTTTCTTCCTGACCTGGAAAATTGTTTGGGAATGTATTCCTCTTTGTGCCTTGACGATGATGAAGACTGTTTTATTTGTCTTCGGTTTAAGTTTTGACTCGGTTCAGTAGTTTTTGGCATATCGATGACTGTCTGTTTCTGATTCGGTTCAGTAGTTATTGATGGACTAGGATGGCTATGATGATATCTGTTTATGATATGTTGTCTGTTCCTGCGATAAGTACCTTCTGAATTATTTACTATATATGATCTCGGTTCAGGACATACGTTTTGGACTACTCCTGGAATCCAATTTGACTGAGGATGTTTTTTAAATAAAATTGGAGTCCCTCTTTTTAAAGGGGGAAGGTCTTTAGCATGTTTATTATAATGTATTTTCATTTTATTAGTTCTAAAATTATCATACATTTGAAGTTTTCTATAATTATTTAATTTAGGTCTAAGTTCCCTATCTATTACTGGTAATCTAGTTCTTAATGACCTTGACATTGACAATTGTGCTGGTGAACAAAAGTTTCCTTTTGGCGTGTTTCTATATTGTAAAAGGGCTAAATATGGATCAGAATTATCTGCTATACATTTTTTTAACATATTTTTGATTGTATATATAGTTCTTTCTACTAACCCGTTTGACCGACTTAAATATGGGCTTGATGTAATATGATCAATGTTCCATTCCTGAGTAAATTTTGAAAATTCTCTAGAATTCATCGGAGGACCATTGTCTGATATGAGTATATTCGGGATACCATGTCTAGCAAATATTCCTTTTAAATGTGTTATAATTATATTAGCCGTGTAATTTTTACCTAACTGTATAACTTCAACAAATTTAGAAAAATAATCCACAACAATTAAAAACATCTTTTTATCAAATTCAAAAAGATCTATTCCTACTTTATTCCAAGGTAAAAATTTGTACTCATGAGGTAATAGCTTTTCTTTGGAATTATTTTTTCTATATGTTAAACATATTTCACAGTTACCTACATAATTATTTATATCATTATAAATATTTGGCCAATAAATTGAATTTTTAACTATATTTTTGCAACTATTGATCCCTTGATGTCCTTCATGTATTAATTTCAGAAAATTTTTTCTAAGTGACTGTGGTATGATAATTCTATTTGACATAAAAACAATATTTCCACAAAAATGAATATTGTCCTTGACTTTAAAATATGGTTTGACTTGTTCATTTATTGTATGTTTATGATCTGGCCAACCATTTTTACAATAATACATTAATTTCTGTAATGTTTCGTCTTTCAATGTATTTTGTTCAATTTCTTGTAATTTATTTTTACTCAGAGATATGCTTGACATTAATAAATTGACATGTAATACCAAATCTTTATCTAAATCTGTTAATGCGGAGGTAGGCAGTGCTGCTCGTGACAACGTATCCGCTATATATAATTACCTGGTTTGTAGGTGACTGACCATCTGACAGATCGTAAGGCTGAAGACGTAGCATGATTCTTTGAAGACGAGGTGGTATACCATATAAAGGTTTGTTGAATAATGAGACTATTGGCTTGTGATCGGTTTCGACTAATACTTTACTGCCATATATATATTGATGAAACTTTGTGCAACCAAATAAAATTGCAAGAAGTTCCTTTTCAATTTGTGAATAATTTTGTTGTGATTTTGTGAGGGATGCTGATGCATAGGCTATCGGATTTTTATCATGTAATATAACTGCACCCATTGCACTCTGTGACGAGTCTACTGAAAGTGTAACTTGCTTGTTTTGATCATAATATGTCAATACCGGGGTTGAACTAATTATTGATTTTAAATCATTAAATTCTTTTTCATGCATATTATTCCAAGACCAGACTGTATTTTTAATTAATAATTTTCTTAAATTAGTAGTTTTTTCTGAAAAATTTTGTATAAAGTTACCCAGGAAATTTGTCATTCCGAGAAACCGTTGCAATTCTGTGACATTATTAGGACTAGACATTTTACATATAGCTTCGACTTTGGAAGGATCGACTTTCACTCCCCTATTGTTAAAAATAAATCCTAAATATTTTATTTCTTGTACACAGATTTCTGACTTTTCTTTGTTAAATTTTAAACCTATTTCAGAAGCTCTTTGTAATACGTTTCTAAGCCTGTCATTATGTTCAGTTATAGTTTTACCATATATGAGAAAGTCATCCATCATAATTTTGACTCCTTCAATATCTGAAAATCTTTTAATCATTTCTCCATGGAATATTTCTGGTGCTGAATTTATACCAAACGGAAGGCGTGTGAACCTAAATCTACCTATGGGTGTTATGAATGTACACAGCTTTGACGACTCTTCATCAAGTTCTAACATCCAAAATCCTGATTTTGCATCTAGTTTACTAAAATACTGTGTGCCAGACAGATCAGTTTTGATTTCATCGATATTCGGGAAAGGAAAATGTGATCTTAATAATGCTGCGTTTAGCTTTTTAGGATCAAGACATATACGTAGACTACCGTTGGGTTTTGACACAACTACAAAAGAACTTACCCATTCGGTCGGTTCATCGACCTTAACAATGACGCCTAATTTTAATAAATTTTTAATTTCTAATTTAAATTTGTCTTGAATTTTGAATGGTACTCTCCTACACGCATCTATACTTGGCTTTGCATCGGGCTTTAGTGTTAAATGGCACTTAAAATTTTTTATTAAACCTAAGCCATCGAAGGTATTTAAATATTTTTCTACAATTTGGTTACTAGTCAATGAACTCTCATTTTCTGAAAATTTTACATTGTGAATACGTTTAACTAATTTTAACTTTTCAGATGTTACTCGGCCAATTATGTTTTGACACTTTAGATTGACTATATGAAACTGAATATTGTAAATTTTACCATTATATTTGCATTTTAAATAACATTGACCAATTGTCGGTATAACATCTCCGGTAAATGTAGATAAAGTTTGTAAACTTTTACATAAATCGTTCGGGGGTATTTTTAAATTTTCAAAAGTATTATGAGAAATAATATTCGTGTCTGCACCGGAATCAATTAGAAATGAAATATCTTGGCCCTTTATGCACATGTTAATTACCCAATTACTTGACTGTTTAACTTGATTACAATAAATAGAATTTAACAATATATTTTCTTGCGAGACTGAAATAAAATTTAAACTTTTACACATTTTTGCAAAATGATTAGGCTTTTTACATTTGTTACAAATGGTACCTGATGCTGGGCATCGAAATCTGTGAATCTGTCCACATCTCGAGCATGTTGACTGGCGTTGAGGTGACCTTGACTGTCTGGAGAACTGGGACTGCCCTTGTGAAGATTGAAAATGACGTTCATGTGTTTTAGATTGTCTTTGTGGTGACTGCCTACCTGAAGTGAGACGGCTTCGGCTTGGACTTCGATATGACTTCGAACTGCTACGTTGTATTCTTGATATTATTGACTGCGTTGACTGTAATTTCTTGACATTTCCTTTTGAATATTCTAAGGTTTTGGCTATTTTGACTGTCTCTTCTAATGTCTTCGGTGTTTCTTGAAGAATTTTTTCTTTAATATATTGATTTTTGTCATTCAGATTCCAGCTAAAAATATCTTTTAATAGGTCTTCAGTCAGATCTCCGAAATTACATTGATGTGCTATATTTCGTGTATGTGTCTATGTCTTCATTTTCTTGTTGCCTTCTATTGAAAAGTTTATGCCGTTGAATTGTTATATTCACCTTTGGACTAAAATAATTTTGGAATTTTGTGATTATCTCTTCAAGACTGACGGTATCTATGTCAATATTGAATGAGTAGAATATGATAAGGGCTTCAGGTCCTATGTGATGCAACAGTATTGCTACTTTTCGACTGTCATTTTCGCTTTCTAGGTTATAAGCTCTCAAATAAATTTTGTACCTTGTTATCCAATTTTTCCATGTAAGTGGCATGTTGTCACTATTGATAGATAATTGATCCAGATGAGGTCCAGGCGGCCCATGACTTCTGATATTTGAAGTTGACGAGGGCGGCATGACTGTTTGCCACGTTGGCTCCGGCGACTTCGACATTTTGAATTTTGCGTTTTAATTTTTGACGACCCAGCCACACCTGACACCATGTGTTGTTGGCGGGCTCAGGATGACTATTTATAATATAAACAACCAGTAGTTTTAGGTGTTTATTATAATATTGAATATTACATGACTTGTCTGACGTACAGGTTATATCGAAGTGAAGTACACTTCATACAGTCGTAAGGGGGCGCTGGTGCCGCAACATTACAACGATTGCAGCGCCATCTATAGTAATACATGTAACAGACATCTTGTTCGCTGACGAAGTAAATCGGACTATATATGACAGTTAATGTGACGTTGCCAAATCTAATAGCACGGCTTGTAACTATAAAATGCAGTGGGTATACTGATAGATATATAATATTTTTTATCTTATTTTATATATTATATGTGTTTCGTCCGAAATTAGAATAGCTCTTATTTTATTCAGTAATTTTTTTAATAGGATCATAAGCAAAGTCCAAAAAATTCCACCCCCAAAATTATTCAACCATTTGGATGTTCAAAGGAAGCAAGAATGGCATGTTCACAGTGCGGCGATGGCGAGCCGTAATAGCGTCTAACGAAAAACAAAGAAGGGAGAAATGAGGTTTAAACGGTCCAAGTAGGGAGGCCCGCCCTTGAACCCCCTCCTTTCACAGAAGTGACACTTCTGTGTAAGTGTGTGTGTGGTTGGTTACTGATCCTTGAGATTATCCGATATTCTGAGTGTATATCCACAGCACACTATTGCAGAAAGTAGTTACACAAAATACGACAAATTGTCAAATACTGCTTGTTTCGAGACAGGCCCATCCGCAAAGTATTCATGAGTACTTGTTAATTAAATCTACGCTTTATTTGTTTAATTATTCATTAGAACTTAATTGACACAGGGACTGTGAAACTGCAATAGAAATTCCTAGATATTAAATATTTTCAGTTACCCAACGTGTTTTTAACTATGCAAATCACCCTACTATATCTACCGAATGCAAGAACGTTGTTGAATCAAATAGAGTTCTGTTTTCATTTTCTATTCCATATGAGGTAACAGCGATATTGTAGGGCTCTCAGGTAGGGCTGAATGTTTCTATCTGTCGTTGTTCTATAGTTTGATAAACATGATTTTTTTTTTCAAAAAGTTCATATATATTTTATAGAAAAGATAAAATAGTATTATCTTGTGTCTCGTGCATGTCCTTTAATAAGGTTGTGTTTATGGTTTTTAACAGGGACCAACAGTGACATAAAAATGTTCATTCTGTCACTGTCAAAAACGCAAATTATTCCTTGTTTTCGTTGATCAGATAGCTTTGTTAAATTAAATTTTTTGTGTTAACAAAATTCTCAAAGTGGCACCAAAAAACCCGAAACACGGGCGATTCCAAATATGGGACCTAAAAATTTTAGAAGACGACCAGTGGAACTTCGTAAAATGTTTAGACTCTCGAGGCAGTGAGTATCACTTTGTGACACATACCCAGAGAGCATTAGAATAGGTTAGAGTTGGCATGTAGGCGGACACGCTGTCTCCTTCCAGTATGCAGTACGATGCATATTTAAAACATGCTTAAAACAGATTTCACAATCTTTATTCTAAAATGCGACAACAAATCATACCGAAATTGTAAATGAAAGGGATGAACGACTTAACTAAAGGCTTTCTAAAGTAATATAATTGTGGGACAAAACTATTTATACATGCGTTATATTTTTACTAATAATCGTTGTGTGAGTAATTATTTCTGGGACACGTGTCATTGAACAAATACCGCCACATGGCATCTCTAGCCCCCTCGATTCTCTGTGCATAATACCCATAGAATTATAAAGTGCCACTCGCCTCTCTGTTATTTTAAAACCAGCATAAATTGAGTATAAGATGAACCTTACATACACCAGAAAAACACTCTACTATTTCTTTATGAGCTTTTTCTTCATAAAAGTACGAATCGACTAAAGCCCTCTTCTGCGTTTACCGTCTAACCAGTCATACTCTAGCTAGCTAGTGCAAGATAGCATGTTTCAGTCCATGAGGTCCCCGCGTGCCGATCTTCGACTCCACGAAATGTTTGACATTTTCGATATTGTGGAGTGACATTTCTGACTCTATTAAAACCAAACGCTGCTGTCAAATTTATTTACTCTATGTTTTTCTTAATTTTTTTGTTCCTACTATTGAAAATAAAATGAAAATTGTAGAATACTTAGTACTTTAAAATAATGTAATAAAAATGTGTTAACATAATTCGTGGATCGGCTTTTCAGTGCTGCCTGATGCAAATCGTGTTCATAATGATTTTTTTTAAATTTGTTTAAACTATTTGGCTATAAACCCACAGCTTAAGAGGAATTTAACATTCATAGCAATGATAAATTTAAATTCAACCAAGATAGATTGAGGGTCCACCTTAATACATAATGAAAAAACATCCATAAAAGCTTTCAAAAGGGAATTTAGTGAATAAACGCCTTTCATGCAGTTTTTCCTGCAGTTTTTTTTGTTACATATTTTTTTTAAACTGCTTCAAAATGGCAATTTCTTAATTACGTATCATATATTTTCTTTTAGTTGCCAACGAGTTTAAATTAGATAATTAAAAATACAAATCCCTATTTTTATGTGTGTGATTTTCAAAATTTGATCGCTGGATTGCAGATAACCTTGATTGTACATGATCCATTTCATCTTCCCTCACTCTGTTGAGTACTAGAGTTTTCATTTGTTTCAAATTAAATTTTTGCGAAGACACCACACACATATAACAACCAAGACCCGGTACGAGTATCAATATTTATCATATTAATACTGACCCGACCTGCGATTCGAACCCGGGACCTCCAGCTTCGTAGGCAGGGTCGCTACCTACTAGACTAAGCGGTATATATATAATCGTAAATAATAAAATAAATAGTATATAATCCCAGGTCGGGTCAGTATTAATATGATGAATATTGATAGTGGTACCGGGTCTTGGTTGTTATATGTGTGTGGTGTCTTCGCAAAAATGTTTATATATGTATATATTATAAAGAATATTTAAGTACCTATGTATATCAGTTGTCTAGTAACCCATAACACAAGCATAATACTTGCTTACTTTGGGGCTAGATGACGCTGTGTGGGAAGTCCCATGTATTATTATTATATATATATATATATATATATATATATATATATATAGTGACTGCTAACGTCTTATAGGAAACAGACGTGAGTTTACATGTACACATGTTCTGTCCTCGTTTACAGCACTGAGTATATGGAAGGACCGACACAGTCGCATAGATGTCATGGTGGAGGGCCGAAATGCCATGAAAGTTCGCCGGCTGCTGAAGGAACACGAAATCCCCTTTGAGATATCGGTGTCGGACGTAGCCCATGTGTTGGCGATGGTTCGTGTCAACACCGGACATACTTTGAGGCCTATACATCGTTCAGCGAATTGTATGTTATTTATTTTGATAACCGAATACGTTATTTTCTTATTGGATTAATTTTTCGCAACGTTAGAATCATTGGGTATCATTCAGGTGTCGTTGTAACATGAAAAAAACCGGTCAAATGTATGTTCCACACGCATCCACTTAGGGTACCGTCGAATTTTCGACTACTAACTTCATGGCTTTAAATCAGAGTTTATTTTAAACACCGCATTGTTAATTTAGTTGATAATTAAAATTGCGGATATCTAAAATACTTGCAAAGATATCCTGTCAAAAATAATTTTTATTTAAAGTATTTATTAAGTACGATTATTTACATTTTTACGGTTACAAAGCCAAATGGCTAAAGTAGAACCCTTATAGTTTTGTTCCATTCGTTGGTCTGTCCGCTCGCATGTCAAGGCTTATATATTCGCCATCTTTAAAGGCAGAATTTATTTATTATACCTATTAACCGTATTACATCCTATAGGGAACTTAATAAAAATTAAATTATTTCGGGGTGGTCTCCGTACATTGAACTGTATGGGGCATGGTTTGACAGATCATTGAAAATGACTTTTTTGGGAACGGCAAGGAATACGATTGCCCACCGCCGCGCCGCCACCGAGAAGTATGTCGTAAGAGGCGACTAACCCTGGTTAGAAGACGATGGCAGCAGCTTCTTTCTGTGTAACAGCCTACTGCGATCACCATCCCGTCTGCCAAGCGGGTGATTATTGGCAAACCCTCCCGATGACATACACGAAAACTAGTCTCTGGTCTCTGGTTCGGTCTAGTCCTTCTATTCCTGGCTACGGTAGCAGTCATGGTAAGCACCTGAAGCTGAAACACCATACCGTTGGTAGTTGAATACGAGACTCGGAAGACTGTGTGGTGGCGCGCTTTGGGGAGGCCTATATTCTATAGTGGAGAGACAGGCGGGCTGATGATGAATAACTTTTTTATTTAAGTGAATATTATAGATAAGTGCATACGCAATTTTTAGTTACCAACAACATTTTTAAGTAGGTACATACTACAGAACCCTACTTTGAAGCATGTCTGACACAAACTTGGCCAGATTTGTTAAATTTTTTAACAACAACTGTTTTGTTTTTACCTATTTATATGTAGATTCAGATGCTTTACTAGTAAATACAATTTTACTATACATACCGTAGGTATTTGCATACAGATATAGTTCGCCTCAAACTTTATGACGGATCGGAATAGAACGCTTTATTCGTGTTTGCGCAGTTACATTCATATACCCCTCGTTCCACTGCGTCCCGCTACACCCAAAACTGGTTACTGCGAGGCGATTTGTGCCTATGTTCACATCCACCATAAAATTTGATTGGAACTGTACATACAGGTAGTTAGTACCGTAGGCCTTATAGTATGTGTGCGGCTCTGAAGTGCTTTGCGGATGCTCTATAATTACTCAGTCACCATATTTACGCTGCTACGCTTCTATGAAATTATGTTACTGCGACATTTTTTGTGACAAACTTTTACGCATTGGATATATTGACTGGATTGTTTTTTTTTTAATCTGATTAAATGGTAAAATGTTTATATATATAAAAGGTTTCATTTCACGAAAGTGTTAATCGACAAAGATAGCTGTGAATTGTGAATGTACTTTTTATCGATATAATTCATGAACTATGTTGTTTTGAAAAAACATTTTTACTATTCAGATCTAGTTCGAGAGCAAATTATTTATCTCTTTGGATCGACAATCAAGTTTAACACGTATATGCTGAGCTATTTTATTGTTTTAGTTTCGGGCCGATCCATGAATTGGAAAGATTTTCATCCACTGAACGTGATATATACGTTCCTTCATGATCTCGAAGGCGAATTCCCTTCAATTTGCACTGTATCTGTTATTGGAAAAACCGTGGAGGGAAGAGATATCAGGGTAAATATTTAACAAGGAGTTGTCGAAAGGTCAAAAGGAAAATAGAAAAAATAAATATTTTTCCTTTTTAATTTATCATTAAAAGTTTTCATTTTAAATATTCGAAATAATTGATAAGCGTACATTCTTATTAAAATTATTTTTATATAGTATATAAAAAATTGTTTTGTAGTTGAGAACATTAATAGGGATTTAAGTATGAAATTGCCCGTCTAGGTACTTGCCATTTTGACCAAAAATAAAACATGTATGGCAAAAGAAAAAATATTTGGGACTATTTCGCACAAAAATTACTAAATTAACGATAAACTTGGTTATTTCCTTCCATTTTATTTTTCACAATCACGTCTGAACTTGAAAAGTTACATTACAAAAATTCAAATAGCTTTTGAATTCTGTCGTTGATTCCGCAGAATACAATTCATAACCAATGCAGTGTGTGCAGAAAACGTAACTTATTAGGTAACTCACATTGCAATTTTTATTTAGTAGTTTTCACAGTGGAAATTTGATTTCCATAATAAACTAAGTAGCAGTCCAGCCACTGAAGTAAATAATGAAAGTTATTGCAAGTCATGGTGGAAGTTGTTTCATATCAATCTACTGGAGAATTAGCTGCACGGTATGAGGTTAGCGTACCCATAGTATGGAGACCTTTGGGCGAAACAGTAAAAAATCATGTACAAAAGTGTACACGTCTAAGCTTAGGTCAAAAAATTGCCTGAAAAATAAAACCCACAGAAAGGTAACGCTGAGAGATTAATGGTCCAGCCGTGGTGTTATCCACTATACTTCCTCAGATACGGTGTATCAATGACGGCTGAAATTCAGAACTTCAAACAATATGGTGAAATTAGCCGAAGGCAGGACTAGTCGGGTTTATTTTTTATAAGAGTTATACATGGAAATTTTTTGTGACCCTCCGTAATTTACGGCCTAAAATCTTTATCCTATTATTATGCCGACTAACATTTTTTTTCTTTGAAATTTGGAAAACTTTCTCCATAGGAAAAAAATCGAACTGTATTTTCCGAGAAGCAGCAGAAATCGCTCTTGTGGAGGTTGCTGGGTCGATTGAAGAAATATGTTTTTCTTTGTAATTTCTAGTTAAATTTTTTTCTTTGTCAAACGGCAGGTTCATACTTAAATCCCAGATTATGTAATAAATTAATCATTTACTACATTAAGTTTTAAGGTCATGTATTAACGATTTATATATGGCAACGGTTTAACCTAGGCACTACACATGAACCCATATGGGTAAGATCCAAGGTCACGTGCATTTAAATGACAGGGACAATCGATTGATAATGATTGATGGCCATTTAATAGGTTAAATTATATTTTTACTTTAACAAAATCTATTTATTATTGGTTTCACATTTTACATACAGATGTTGAAGATATCTAACAGTTGTGTAAATAACCAAGGCGTATGGATTGATGGCGCCATACATGCGCGGGAGTGGATTACCACATCAGTCGTCACATATATGGCCGATTACATAGCTAGAAACTTTGGTTCTCTGCCTGATTGCATCACTAACAAGGATTGGTATACATTTGAAATAGTACTCAATATTTTATTTGAAGTTAATTAATAATAGTACAGTTATTCGAGATCCATAACCTCTGCCTATCCCTATGGAAACATGTATGCATGTTATATTTAAAAATACAGAGTGATGAAAGTGAGGTATAGAGTAAAATTGAAAAAAATTAGTTCATTTGTGTTTTTTTTTATTCATTTACAATTCTATAATAACAACATTCATTTGAATGCTAATAATAATAATATTTGGGACAACCCACACAGCGCCATCTAGTCCCAAAGTAAGCAAGTATTATGCTTATATTATGGGGTACTAGACAACTGATATACATACTTAAATATTCTTCTTTTTTAGAATAATATATATATATATATATATTTACATCATAAGAACACGTTTGCGTACTTCCATTACAATGCAGTTTGCGCGTCATCTACTCCTAATGCGTTTTCGAATTAAATTTCTGTGTATAAAGACCTGGAATTCTCTTCTGATACTTTTACATTCAGACCCGGATAAATGGACATGTTCATGGACACAAGTATTTGCCCCGAGCGGTAATCGAACCCGTGACCCTTGGTTCCGCAGTTAGGGTCTATAACCACTCGGCCGACCGGTGAGTGAGGGCTTAGCGTAGTCGATTCTTTGATAACGAATCAATTTGTCCTGTACAACAAGGTATTGTGATTTAAATGTCTGTGTGAAAATTATTTCGAAACAGAGAATCGATAATAATGTATCGATTAGTAAGTAAAAATATACACTCACGGACAATTAACCGCCCACTTTTTTAAGCGTTTTTTTTTTCTTTCACGAGCAAAATGATAATTAAAATTTTTCGTTTATAAATTAAAAAAAACAATAGGTAAACAAACAACCAATTAAACAAATTAATAACTAAATGAAATTCAAATTATTATAAATAAGTATTATCTTGGAGGAAAATTGAGGTGAGTGGTTAATTTTGTCTTCGAGTATACACATATACAAAAAAACCCAGTAATAAATTGTGTCGATTTTTCCTTTCAGGTATTTCTTACCAGTAATGAATCCAGATGGATATGCACATACGCACGTTTATGATCGGATGTGGCGGAAAAACCGCGCCCGCTACGAGGGCGACTGTGTTGGAGTCGATCTTAACAGAAATTTTGGGTAATTTACTATATCGGCTTTAAGCAGACGATTGAAAAATAAGTAATTAATTGATTTGCATTCAAAATAACAATGTTTGTTTTGGATGTAAAAAAAGATACTACAATACAATAATTATATTCGCCTCTATTTTCCCCAGAACTCCAGGCGTTATTTTTCTTCATTTATTAGCAAAAAAAATAAAATATGTCGGTACTCGTCTAATTGAGTCTACTATCTATACTAAAGGTATACCGCTCAATGATGGTCTTCTGTGCGGTTATCGCCACTATTGCGAGGCAGACCTTTAAGCGGTATATCTTTATTCCTGAAAATGAAAATTTACGTAGATAAAGATTCATCGGGAACTCGAGCTCTTCTTTGTTCTTTATCTAAATGGTATCTTTACTATTTTTGCTTTCAGTTATGGTTGGGATAAAAGCAGTTTAGACACATCTAACAACGGACCCCACCACGCGAATTATAGAGGGCCTGAACCTTTTTCTGAACCGGAATCTCAAGCAGTCAGGGTTATTATTCATTAGATTTATTTCATAAATTAGCTGCGAGCCTTGCCTCTATCATCTATGACAAAGTTTATTACCAAAATTTTTGTTAATCATAACTATTCATTGTTATTACTACGTAAAATGATTTCCTATACACGTTGTCTTCGGAAAGCTGCGCTACGTTTTATCATCCAACTTGCCTCAATGCTTGAAGGTGAGCTTGGTACACAAATAAAGTCGCCCAGTGAGTGGTGGAAAGCACTATGCTCGGTGTTCATCTACGAAATAAAATCGGAAACTTGAATATTCGTAGATGAACCGAAGTTACCACTATAGCTTTAAGACAAGCTTAAGGGACAAAAGGGTCCTATTTAAGCACAGAAAAAAGTTTTTGGTTATAAGTAACAAAGTTCATTATTACTAGTTCCTTAAAAATAGTGATAACATAACTACTGCTATATGTAATCAAACTCAGTGTACCAGCTTACAAACTAGTAGCTTGCATTTTAACTAACTTTGTTTAAAAATTATCAAAGTTTTGCAATTTTCATGGTAACACAACTAGTTTTGTTATCTACTTTTTTCAGTGTTTCGTCCCTTGTGTAACAATCTAAAATTGTGGCACTAATTGGTTTAAAATGTTGCAGGACATTATATTAGGCTCAAGCACCACCTTTAAAGTATTCATCTCGTTCCATAGTTACAGTCAAGTTATTACTTTTCCATGGTGTCACACTACCGAACCGTGTGCACATTATGTGAAATTATTGGAAGGCGCGACCACAATAGCTAAGGTGAGAAGATCCAAGTTGATTTCTTTTTTCTAATCTTTATTGAATTCCTACTAAGAGTAGAAAAACCAAATACATTGGAGTACAGTCTCAAAGACGACATGCAAGACTTAGAGCTACTCCGAACGACCTTCGTATACCGATGATGACGGCCACAGACCAGTCAACCTATAGACCACGCTTTAATAAACGTCAGTACGAAAACGAAATCGCCAAAAAGTGGCAGGGTGCGGGGAGAGGTCGACTAGTTTTCATTGGCTCGTTCAAAATTGACAATTTAATGGCTTCCGACGTGCTTCCAACTGACGGCTCACTAGTGACGTGTTATGTAGTGTCACTACATAACCTTGGCGAATGCTACTCCCTGTCAAAGCGTGCTCTGTAAGGTTGACTTGTCTGTGATGACGGCAGACGCTTTGAAATTCTATCGTAAGAAAGATTAGAAAGTCTGAATTATATACAATCGCAGTAGTGTATTCATTTAAAATTGGCTGATCGGATTCGAATCATATCTCGTATCCATGATTGGATACAATAAACGTGTCTGCAATATGCCACTTTGAAAAACAGTATGAAAAGAAAATGACTGCCATGAAAAGTTTTATATTTATAAATAAAATTTGGAAACGGTGCAATAAATATCTGTAATTATTAGCTATTCTGAGAATAATATATATACCATAACCAATAATTGAAAAAAATACTGTGATTTTATCTGTGGAAACAGATCAAAATAGGTGTTATGTCGTTCGGGATGACGCGTTCTCATTTTCTAAGGGTTGTATAAACGGCACCCGGGACTTGTCAATAGCCTAGCTAAGCGAGAAAAAAAATGCATTTTGCGGTTTTTTGAACCGTTCGTTTCCCTATAATGGGAGCTGACAACTTGTACATAGAGTCACGCTCTAACCGTGTTTGCTATTGCTGTTTAAATTACATGTTCATGGTACTAATGGTAAATATTATATTAGATTGTACTTACTGTATTGAAAATCACGACTGAATTTAAGTTATTTTACGGTTATGAGATGTCAGTTAGTCTTGAATGAAGTGATTTTTTACGGATCTACATAAGCACCATGAATAAGAGAAAGCAATTTTACAAATATTTCGTTTAAAAAGAGGTTTTCCACTTTCTGTCAAGTTCAGGTTATATGTGTTACCTACAGATTGTAAACTGTCGATATATTGTAAACAGACTCTGAAATTTGTAATCTACTAGGTTAGGTTAGGTTCGTTTCAAGATAAAAGCAGCTAGTATGAAGTTTTCAATCTCACTAGACTGATTAAAAAATTTTAGTTTTTACAATCTTATATACGGTGACATATATGTTAATATAATATTTTCTTTAACGGCATAGACTCCGGGTGGTTGGTCCATAATATACGGAGTGTGTCTGCAGATATTTCTTGGTAACCGTTCACCACGTGTCGAAGCCGTCTATGATATTCTCTGGTACGCAATAGGCAAAGATAACGAAATAGATTTGGTTTTACAGGCAATTTATAATACGACTGGTAACATGTACAAAGTTGGAAGTTTCAAAGACTTGATGTACAGCGCCACAGGAACGAGTATAGACTGGTGTTACGGTACTGTCGAAATACCTTACACATATCTGATCGAGTTGAGGAGCAAGAAACATCGCTTCCTGCTACCTAAAGAAGAAATAACGGATAATTGTAAAGAAGTTTCAAACGGTGTGATGGCTCTACTCGCTTCTATCGATAAACTTGATTTAGAGAAATGATTTATTTTCGTTTTTTTTTTGTGATGAGTTTTGAAAATATTTATTTTCGTCATATTCACATTTTTAACTTCGTTTTTATTAAAAAAACAAGAAAAAATCGAAAAATTATATACCTATTTAATTTTATTGTTTTATTATTATAAATCCACGTAGTACAATAGAAAAGCATCGAATACATTTTTAGAATTTTTATTTCTTCATAACTAGCGACCGCCCCGGCTTCGTACGAGTAGCAGAGCAGAGCATATATGCCTAAATTTTTTTCTGTCCTAGTGTCGTATGCATATATCAGCTTAATTGTTACGTCGACCATTAGGTTTCTTCATCAGCCCATTTTTACCCCACTGCAGGGGCTTAGGCCTCCCTAAAGATGAGAAGGGGGGGCTTGGAGCTTAAATCCACCACGCTGCTCCACTGCGTGTTGGGGACTGTAACGACCGCCATCTATTGACAGCGTCCGGGATTTAACGTGCCCTCCGAAGCACGGAGTCGGTGATAGTTATATGTACTTAAGTCAGAAAAACTCATTGGTACACGCCCAGATTCGAACCATGGCCATAGGGGGCCTTATAAATTTGAGACAGGTTCGTTGCGCTTTGGGCTATCACGACTCAGGCGGATTAGGTTTGATAAGATATAAATGTAACATCCTACATGGAGTATTTTTAATATATTTTATTTCTTATTCTGCGGGGTTAGTTTGAGAGACAGAATAAGGAATAGTGTGATAAGAGAACGGTGTGATATGGAAGAAGATGTAGTGACAAAAATTGAAAAAGGAATGCTGCGGTGGTTTGGTCATTTGGAGAGGATGGATGAAAGAAGACTGCCGAAAGAAATTTACTGCGGAGATGAATGGTAGAGACGGAATGGGTTGCCCTATAGACGAACGTACGGGAACCAGATCAGGGACATACTAGAAAAGGGTCAAGTTCAGAGTACCCGGAGTATTCGGAGTGTCCGGAGAGCGTGTGTGAGAAAAGTGATGAGTGTTCATGAAGCGAAAGAAGTATGCCAGGATCGCACTAAGTGGAAATCTGTAGTCTCTGCCTACCCCAATGGGAAGCAGGCGTGAGTATATGTATGTATGTATGTTCTAATTCTGCAAATATTTGAAAAAGTAAAGAACATAATACAAAAATTTAATCAAAAATATTTCTTTGTATACCACCGTGATAACTTACGCCTAATTATATCACGCTTGAATTTATTTTGTCGTGCCATAGTTTTAATTTTGCGATAACTCCTAAGTTATTAATTAAATTTTTATAGTGTAAAAGACAATAATGTGCATTAAATGCTTAACGTAACTAACGAATTTTATTTGATAAAGATTAATATCATATCCGTGTAAATAGCTTTTTAATTACTAAACTGTGTCCTTAACACTAAAATATGTAGAGTAAGATATCCTTAAAAGATGTTCACATGCCATAGCGGACTTTTCTTTAGACTTATAAAAAAGAAACGATTCCTCCATACATTGTTTTGTTATATCTCAAAGGGGTACGACAGAGTTTTCGATGAAAGCTTGACCTAATCGGATTGATTTTTTCCGACATTTTCAACAATTATCGTCATATTTCAACCAATTTATACAAAAATTTGTTGAATTATACACATAAACCTTCCTCTTGAAACACTCCGTCCTTTGGTGCCAACCACAAGAAAATACGTTCAGTGGTTTTTAAGTTTATCGCGTTCCGACAGATAAACAGACAGACGCGGCGGGGGACTTTTTTTATAATATGTAATTGAATCGAATAATTTTATATACACAATAATCACACACCATAACAGTCACAATTTATTTCAAATTTTATTAAGATCCAATCACAGAGCTGAGAAATATATCTCAATAGAGCACACATTATAAATAAACAGGGCAACATGTTATTCTCATAAAATATTTGAATTTATTTATATTTAGATTATGTTGTAAAGTCAATGAATATCGGAATCGGAAATGAAAATTATTTGCCAACAAGTTAAGGTTGCGATACGATCTGCTGTTCGTAGAGGTAGTAAGTGAGCTGATAAGACGTCTTCATTCTGAAAAATAAGCAATGTATTTTTCAGGGTAAACGACGCGACGCGACGGCTACGCGTACTCTAAAAATATTTCTTAGCTCGGTGGTTGTAATGAACGCATGTGTCCATTGCTGTCAGTTAAATATTTATAATAAAAGGGGAATTCTCAAATTATTCGGTTTTAAACAAATACTAATGTTTATTTATAATTTGTGCAACTCGGAAGTTATAAATCATTTGTCTACAAACTCCATCAGACTTTTAACACCGTTCCATATTTCGACGCAAGTGTCCATTATTTGGTCCTTTGGTAACCGGAATTTGTGCTTTTTACTCCTGAGCTCGACCATGTAAGAGAATGGTATTTGCGCCGTCGCGTAACTCCAGTCTATGCTCGTGCCGCACGCGTAGTAGGTCAAGTCTTTTGTGGTTCCCACTTTGTAGATCATACCGCTGCTGTCGTAAATTGCCTGAAATTATACACACTGTTGTTTATACAATAAGGCAGTAGATATTTTTTTGAATAATAAACAGGGAGGACAATAATAAGCTGTGACTTCATGCCGTAGTGGGTACGATTATTCATGTACAAATTTTCGCAAAAACTTAATACAAGTTGTAAAATGTTTTTGTTTTTTAATATAGTTTATTTTTTAAAGTCACTTTTCTTTTGACTATTATTATTAATCCTTTAGCCCATTGTCCCTACATCCACCAGTTTTATTACATTTAGTTTTTTATTTTTGAGTTCAATTGGGTGGGACCATAGAGAATCGATTAGGTTAGAGATGCCATGTGCTGGTATTTGTTCAGAGACAGGTGTCCTAAAAATAATTATTCACACAACGAATATAACTAAAAACATTACGCATACGTAAATAGTTTCGACTCAGATTTGTATCATTTTAGGAAAAGGTTAAGTCGTTTATCCTTTTCACTCACATCTTTGGTATGATTTGATGTCGCATCTTAGAGTTTAGGTTATGAAATCTCGTCTCAACTATGCTTATACTGCATACTTGAAGGGGATAGCATATCCGTCTACGTGTCAACTCTAACCTACTCTAATGCTCTCTGGGTGAGAGTGTGTTAACAGTTAACACCCACTTTGAAGCTAACAGCGTCAGGTTCGTATGCTTGCCGGTTTTAGTCTCATTTGAATCGTATTGTATCCATAACGATATTACCCTTGTCATGATAGTGGCGCCCTCGAGCAGTTGCATATAGTTCGGACATGGCTCGGATTTGTCGCCCCATGGGAATATTATCAGTTGAAAGTAGCTGTGGAACGACAGGAACACCTTGAATGGTGTACTCGAAGATAATATGGCGTCCTGTAAACATATAACATTAAAATTTTATATATCGCGTATTACAAGATTGGCGTATGAATTTTATGTCCATATCTATGAAATGTCGTGATAGCCCAGAGCGCAACGAACCTGTCCCAAATTTATAAGGCCATAGGGCCATGGTTCGAATCCGGGCGTGTACCAATGAGTTTTTCTGACTTAAGTATATTAACTATCACTGACTCCGTGCCTCGGAGAGCACGTTAAGCAGTTGGTCCCGGACGCTGTCAATAGATGGCGGTCGTTACAATCCCCAACTCGCAGTGGAGTAGCGTGGTGGATTTAAGTTCCAAACCCCTCCTTACCCTGAGGGAGGCCTAAGCCCCTGCAGTGGGGTAAAATGGGCTCATCATGATGATGATGATGACCTATGAAATGTAGACAAAACTTATGAGCAGTTACATAACTAACAGCCTTGCAAAAACGTAAGAGCGGTCATTAAGCAATCATATAATACTCGTTTTTAAAATTCCAATTCAGAACTAGCAAACTGTTTCAAGACACGTAATTTTTAATCCATTTCATCATAATCATCATCCTGTGTCTCTCCACTGCAGGATATAGGCCTCTCCCAAGACTCGCCACCACACATGGTCCTCCGCCTTTCGCATACCCCTTGCCCTTCCGTTACCATGACCGCTGCCGTGGCCAGGAATAGAAGGGCCGCCGGAGACTAGGGGCCATTGTGTGTTTGTGTGCTGCATTAGGAGGGTTTGCCAATAATCACCACGCTTGGCAGGCGGGTTGGTGATCGCAGTATATAGTTTTACAGAGAGATGCTGCTGCCTTTCTGCTAACCAGGGTTAGTCGCCTCTTACGACACGCTTCCCGGTGGCGATGGGAAATTGTACTCTTTGCCGTTCCCACACGGCATTAATCGCTTTACTTTGCAGTAATTAATTATTCAATGAAGTAAGTTATAAAGTAATCACCGATTTAAATTGTCTTCATGCACCTCACCATTAATAAACTGGTTCTAATCTTGTAACTGCATAATAATGTAATAAAATTGATTTTAAATGGTTTTCCAATTTGGTACTTCTGTTGACAATCAATTAATACTAAGTTTTATATAGATAAATAAACTAATCCCACCCTGACAGCAGCCGATTCTGGTTCAGAGAATGGTGTTGGTCCGCGATAGAATACACTGCTCGGCTCATCTGATGAACCTTCTTCGCCATTTTTACCCCAACTGTGACTGAAAATTAACAACAATTTCTAAATAGTAAAAAATCGAAAAGAATAAACGTATGGAAAAAACCACATCGACTAGACAAGGTGAAAATTATTCACAGAATATGTACAGAAGGCGACCGCTTAGCCTAGTGGGTAGCGACCCTGCCTACGAAGCTGTAGGTACCGGGTTCGAATCCCAGGTCGGGTCAGTATTAATTTATATGATGAATCCGGGTCTTGGTTGTTATATGTATGTGATGTGTTCGCTTGGTACCCAAAACACAAGCTAATGCTTAATTTGGGACCTAAACGTTGTTTTCATGTATACGTTACTATTATTATTATTATTATTATGTATAGTGTTTGGTACATTTGTGGAGATAGTTATTTGTCTACAATAGCTTAATAACATCAAGCCGAACACTTAAAAATGTGAGTGGTCGTTTTGCTTGGAAAAATTATTTTCTCGTGCAAAATGATTCCAGTCGAATTTCTTGTAACCAAGTACAATTGCTTTTACACCTTTTCACGATACACTTAAGCTACCGATCCAGACAAAGTTTTGGGGTATATTTTTGTACATTTTCTTGTATGAATATTAATGCGTCTTTTAGCATTTTACGATATATTTGCCTGATGTAGGTACTGTTTCCCGTTTTGCATTCGTCCATACCGTCTTAGCATGGAAGTTTCTACCGGATGTAGTTGCGCTGTGCAGATCAGCAAGCTTAGTCATGTTTTTGTTCGTGACCCATTATCTATAATTTTTCTTGGTCTGAGTCTATGTCATGTCGTCGTTTATAAGCTACCTATATCCTCTCGCAGAGAACGTTAAACACTTGATCCAATCATAACATGTACTATTCTTTTTTATTCCATATTTCCTTAGAACTACATACAGAGGTGTTCCATGTAAAATGTCCCAGATATTATTATTATATTACAATGCAATTTCCTAATAATAAGTATGAAAGTATATACCCAAAGTTCCTATTGAGATCGACACCAAAGGAATCGCCGTGACGCGATCGGTTCTTCCTCCACATGCGGTCGTGGGTATGAGTGTACTCATAGCCGTCAGGGTTCAAGACTGGAACTAAGTACCTTTAACAGAAAAAAAACGAGCTATAAAGAATGTAAAATACTGCTTTATATTTTCTTCCTGTCCAGAAATATGATATATCATTATGGTCGCTAATTATTTGCCTTAAAGCCTTAAATTTATTTGTCATAAATTTAAGGCTTTAGTTCTTAGAATGCAGTAACTACTTAACGACAGCATCCGTCGAGCTATGATGATAATTTATGGTGAGTTATAGGACGACTTATTAAGTCGGTTACTAAAAATAAAGTCAACATTCAACAATTATTAGTCTTTAATTAGAATTTCAAAGCTTAAATACCTACTTCATTACGCAGTTACTAGACTGTGAAAATTACCGATTTATTCTATATATGTATGATTACATATAATTATATTGAGCTAAAAAAATTTATAAAACAGTTTATTAATAAATTGTTTTTGTCATTGAATAATTTCTTATTAATAATTATTTAATAAACTGCCATTTACCATTACCTAATATGTACCATGAAAAAATATTATAGATAACAATCAATCAATCAAATATCTTTATTTCGTAGTTATGTACCAAAATCTTGAAATATGTCACAAGAGTGAATTTTATTACTTTGTTGAAGAACGTCACCACAAAGACGGATTCTAAAAGTGCTGGTTCCAATCAGAAGAATACGCAAGAAACTATGAGGGACGCTCTTTTTAGCAAAATTATAAACATTTTTTTAACAATAAGTGTTTAAAGATTAATATTATTGCAACAAACTGATAAGCGAGCGGCTTACACCCATGGATTTATATCATCTAAGTAGTCCGATATTTCATAATTAGCTTTTGCATAAAGCTTTCGTTTTATTGTATTGTAACAATATTGCGTGTGTTACCTCGTAGTATATAATTCACTTCCATTCTATCACAGTCTATAATTAATACAACAGATCACTTATAATTAGATTTCATTACCAGTCTTTGTTGACGATGCTTTTGGGTAAAACGAAAAAGGTCTTGGCGAGAACGTCGGCTATGTAGGTAAGGACGGCGGTGGTGATCCATTCGCGGGGATGTATTGATGCGTCCAGCCATACCGCCACGTTACTTGCGTCACTATTTGATATTTTCAACATCTGAAAAACACCACCATCGTGTCGGATGAAATCTTACGTGCGATTTTCTTTGAAAAGCGACATTATGAAATTCGATTAGTAAATATCATAGAGAACAATTGTTCTGCTACCCGTTTACGTTCCTATTAAGATTGAACGTTTTGGATGTGAGCAATATTGACAGAGCTGGGAACGTTGTCTTTGTAGAACTGTAGAATTAAAACGATGTTTTCTGTATAAAAAAAATCGGTTGACATTGCAAGCCATCCCTGAAACCTCCCGCTATTTTCGAGTTTAAAGCGCTCCAAAATTAGAAAGCTGTTTAGCTCTTGGAGCTTAAAATATCGATTTTCATAGTTTTTGAGCTCTTCGAGCTCATAATATTCATTTTCCGAGCTCGCCAAGCCCAAAAACAGAATTTCTATACATTTAGAGTTCTTCAAGCTCAGAAACCTGGGACATATCAAAGAAAATGTTATTTTGGAAATATTTGAACTACGATATCTTTTGAACACTTCGTTTGATTTTAATGCAGTTTACAGCATTCTCTGCAATTTTGTAAGCACGAAACTTTTGTGTAAAATCAAAAATCTATTTGGTCGTAAAATCTCAAAGTTATGTTAAAAAAATACTTTTTCGGAAATTTGTGAACTGCGATGTTGCAATTTTTGAACGCGTCGTTTGATTTTGATATTTTTGGCAGTACTAGGCCCAGTTTTTAAATTTTAGGTAGAAAAAACGTATATAAGGTTTCAAGTAGATCGGTTGAAAAATCTAAAAGTTATTTTAAAAAACGTTAAAAGAATATTATTTTAATTTTTGAAACAATTCGACAGATTGACTTTTAAATCTAATCCGATATAAGTCTCAACGAACATTTTCAAACGCCGTATCGCGGGTTTTAATCGGTCAATCTATATACACACACACACACACACACACACACACACACAATATTTATACGGACGTCCAGCCGAAAATGGTCAAAATGGCTTCCCAGGGCCTCAAAACGTGGAGATCTGATGAAAACTCGATTTTCGGAAATCTGACCCAAATCAATAACTTCCCTTGGATAGCGGGAAGTTAAAAAAAAACCAGAAATTGCGTATTTTAATTATTATTGTGTAGATGATAACGGTTTACCGAATAAAGAATTAATTGCCATTGTCTAATCGCAGAAAAATACAACTGCACATTATTGTTAGAAATAAAAAAGACAAATTGACATGACTGACCGGTTGGCCGAGTGACCCTAACTGCGGAGCCGAGGGTCGCGGGTAAGATTCCCGCCCGGGACAAATATTTGTGTGCATGAACTAGTTGTTCCGTATCTAGGTGTAAAGGTATCTATTTGTGTATATTTTATTAAAAAAAGAATATTTAAGTATATATATCAGTGGTCTAGTACCCCTTAATACAAGCATAAACTTGCTTACCTTGGGACTGGATAGCGCTGTGTGGGATGTTGTAATGTATGTATAATGTTGGGATACATTTAAAAAATTGTAAAAATTAAAATAAGAAATTACTATTTTGATTTGAAACCTATTATGCTCGAATACTCGTACTACCTATAATTTTTATTTACGTCTTAAATCTACTGAATAGTAAAAATTTACCAAAAATGGTCACACTGTGGAGCACGATGTAGCTCAACTACCAAACGTCCAATCTTAATAGCAACGTAACCTGCTAATTATTTTATACACAGTGGCATTTAAACTTTATTGTCACGGCAGCGATCTCGCTAGCACTGAACGCGATCGGCAAGGTATTCATGTGTGTGTGTGCGTATTTTTTATATGTACAAACGTGTTTTACTGATTTGGATGCTGCAATATTATGTTCGCGGCGCTTTCTCTATGCTTTTTCCTTAGTCTTCAATTGTCAAAATACCGATATAGGTAACAGTGACGAAGGGTGAACTATAAAAAAGCGAGCGGGTTGTGATAATCTTGGCGATAGACACCTATTGCGATTGTCTATTCTAATGTAGAGTCGGTTAGTACATAAACGTTAGGATAGCAGTAGCGTGTGGTGACCTATAAAAAGGGAAGCCGGTCAAAGTAATCTAAGCGACAGACACCGTGTCATTTATATTGCGATGGGCTATTCTAATATACCACTACTAAAGCCAAGCCCTAACCGTTAGAATAAACCGTCGCAATATTTAGAATGTCTGTTGTTTAGACTGTCGCGGCCGGCTTGTCTTTTTATAAGTCATCCTTCGGCACTGATAGGTAGGAACTTTTTTAAATATGAATTAGAACCTTTCCACTGACCATTATTATAATTGGTGTGTACAAGAAAAACGAGTCAAGGCTTTGAAACCCTCTCAACAGATGATGCAAATTCAACGGAAAAGAATTACCTTTATGTCTCTTCCTTCAACGGTTTTTCCGATGACAGTCACAGTACATATGGCGGGATAATCTCTCTCTAGCTCATCCAAAAATGAATAAATCACGTCTAATCTGTGATACCTCTTCCAATTCATAAGTCGCACTGATAAAAATAAATGAATCAGTATAATATAATAACATATTGTTTGTTAAATTTGCAGCAAATTATTTATAGTTAAATTTACTTACGTTTTCTTTTCTTCGTTTCTCTCGGCGCCGACGGTGCGATCTTCTTCACTTTCGACCTATGAAACTTGGTTTTGGATTCTGGTCGTTTAACTGGAAAACATTAATTTTATGGCTTCATTGTTCTCATAAACACAGTCCTTGGTGCGACTATGTAGGTCGCACCAAACCGCTTTGCAGTTCGATTACGGAGGGAGGCAGATCTGCTCTGTCAGTCCGTCGTCAACGCTTAGGAGCTGCCTACCCTCTTCGCTGCGTACACACCTATGACGCGGTACAGCGGTTTCGGTCAAACTATATTCTAGTTGAGCACCTCCACCATCTAGTTGACCATATTCGTAAAACGCCACAAATTTAAATTTTCCTGTAGATTTAAACTGCAAATCCGTTTGGTGCGACCTACACATAGTCGGAACGCGTGTTGACGACGGACTGACAGAGCAAATCTGCCTCCCTACGCGCCGCGCACGTACCTAAGGCGCGGTATAGCGGTTTCGGACAAACTATAGTTACAAGTTGTAAGTTATATGCGTACGCACACGTTTGTTGATTGCAAATTTGTTGTTTGACGCGACCTATACTTACCTACATAGCTTTTGCACATTGATACTACTTTTATTTTGGGTCCCGACCCAAATGTTTTTTGATACAAATTGTGTTCAAATCGATAATCAATTGTAAATACAGCCAAGATGGGCTGATGGTCCATCATTTCATAAAAATATGTCAACTTACATTTTGCTTCATCATCATCATCATCATCAGCCCATTTTTTTACCCCACTGCAGGGGCTTAGGCCTCCCCCAGGGCGAGGAGGGGGGCTTGGAGCTTAAGTCCACCACGCTGCTCCACTGCGGATTGGGAACTGTAACGACCGCCATCTATTGACAGCGTCCGGGACCGACTGCTTAACGTGCCCTCCGAAGCACGGTGTCAGTGATATTGTGTACTTAAGTCAGAAAAACTCATTGGTACACGCCCGGATTCGAACCATGGCCCTATAAATTTGAGACAGGTTCGTTGCGCTCTGGGCTATCACGACATTTTGCTTGCAAGCTTTTTATTTTTTTTTCGGTGTTTTTGTTAAAAATATTTATTGTGGGAGATTCTTACATCCTTTCATATTGAGCCCGATTGTCTTTTTTTTTTAATTTTCTTTATACGCTATTGTAAAACGCTATCTTCAATTTAAAGGCGGCTGCTATATGCAATCACTTCGCTATGATTTGTGACCTTCGTGATTATTTTCGTTGAAATTCTATACACTATCATGTACGTATGTACATTACCAATAACAGGTACACTAAAAGAAATGCCGTACCTTTCAGCCGATTTAGTGTTGTCTGCGTCCCATTTTCAGTGAGCATACTGAAATACGACTTTATATCGTCAGATACTAAATTTTTCTTCATTACATTGGCTAGTTTCTTAATATATGTCTTTTGTTTTGTGCCCATTTTGTTTATATTTCTTGTACAAACGATTTATAGTCACGAAAAGTATGATTTTAAATGTTGTGAGAAATAATAAAGATTTTATTATACTAATAGTGTTAGATATTGAAGCACTTGATGCAGAAACGAATTTTAAGATTTTTTTAAAATTTACTTATTAAAATAAAATATATTCCTATTGGTAAAATTTTATTATTATTGCAAATTTTGAAAATAAACAAATATTTCCCTGTAATTTTGACGTTCCGGTGAAACTGACAGGCGCGTGACCCTGACTGACATATATTTATAAACAAACTATTTCACAATGATTTGACAACTATATGTTCATAGTTAAAATAATTATATGTGTAACAAACTATGTTTGTCACACGTAATTAATTTTTGAGATATGGCACGGAGGGCGAGGGTCTCTTTGACCCCTAGTTTTGCGAGGACTATTTTTGAAATCATCGTATGAATTTATGCAGTAAAATGCCGGCAATTTTTACCACACTCTTACATTTTTTATATTATTACAACTATTTATCTATTTTTCACACTTGTTGGTGTTTTTACTAGACGAAGCCCTACCTACTAAATATAGTCTCTAATTATAATAACTACATTATAGTTTTTGTCATTGGAAATGACTTTCATTTCCTTTGGGGTATAGGGGGTGATTTGGGAGTTTTGTGAGACAGGCAGATTGCACAAAGAGTTTTAAATATGTTGGGACGAACGTGGTGCCAAAAGACGCAGCTTGGCGAGTTCTACAAGATGGCATAAGACAATTTGGAAAAAATTCAAAAACAAAAAAATATCGGCTAAAAACGGAAAAAATCGCAATTTTTTTCCCCGATTTTCATTTTCGGAGCCCGATATCTCGAGAACTAGGTTCGAATAAAAATAAAATAAAAAAACGGCTCGGGGTAATTAGACGGGAGATCGATTGAGACTAAAATTGTTAGAATCGGACAACCGGAAGTAGTAATTAAAGGTGCCCTTAGTTGGAAGTCGGATATGCATCGGTGTTACATTTCGTACCTACTAATTCGGTTTGTTCGATGGAAATGTCGTACAGAATGTTATATTTCGAAGTTTTAAGCTTATTCAGATACAGTTGTGTTATTTTTTTTTTTGCGAAAAAAAAAATTATTTCGAAAAATATTATCCAAAATATGTGTGTTTACTTTATTCCGTTAGGTTCATTTCCAATGTCGTAAGAAGTTCGTGCGAAAGCAAGAAATCCGTTGTTTTTTAATAATTATTATACTACACGATGCCTGATCTTATTTTTGTGGTATTATTTTTAATTTTCATTGTACAAATGGGTTGTTTTTCATTTGAAAACACCCAGCGCGTCAACGTGACTTATGCCACCGCAGAAATTGCTAACAAATCTGACTCGTATTGAGGACGCCGTTTTCGACGTAGTTGCCGCGTAACACTTTTACACTAGTGGCGCAGCGGGTTTTAGTAGAAGCCCGGGCGAGATTAATCCTTAGTCTATGGATGTATCCTTTTATCGTGTACTGTAGTTATATTCTATTCAGGTGAAAATGTGTACAGTGAAATTAATTTACATTTTGTCATATAAATCGATGTATATTATTGACTTGTATGGGCACGATTTAAATTTCCTCTCTAAACAATCACTCAACCCTTTTTTAAATTAGGTACTTAACTTGTCATCTTGTTATTTTAATCAAATATTAGAACATGTAGTACATAAACAATATTCGAATTTGGATCTGGCAATCCTGAACATACACGCCTAGCTCTAAACAATGCGTGTAGTCAGTCTAGCAGGTGGAAGGGGCGTTAAGGCGCTAAGCGTTCGCTCTGGCGCGCCGCTCGATAATTAGATGTAATCAGATATTTCACAAGCCCCCAACCACCGAATATCTAGGTCTAACCAAAGTACAAGCGACACTTTCTTATGCTTATGCACGCGTAGATGACTTGGAAAGGTATGAAGTCACTCACTCTGTGAAGTGATTTTGATGGCACACGATTGTAGGTGTCACTCGTTTTTCACAACCCCCCTTGCCAAGTGGCGACCCCAAACGACCCGCCGCCGAAATGTCGCCCTCGCTCTTTAGAGGCGTTTATCTTTTTTAATTGTACCCCCAGAAGGGCGACGGATTGTTACGTCTCTCAACCTTTTGAAGTATACAACCGCTCGTTGCTATAGTTTTCATGTTCACACTAGAACAAAATATTTTGAAAGAATAAGTTTATGCGTTAAATGAGTTATAAAAACTAAAATTAATTTATAAGGATCCCTATAAACTAATAAACAGCGTTATCTCGTTTTTCTTTCTATCAGCCACTGAAACTCATTGCAAAGCATAGGCCACCCTATAAATCTCCATAAGGAACTTTGAGTTATAGTTCCAATCGACCTTTATGGCGAATGTGAACATAGGCACAAGTCGCGTCGCAGTAACCAGTTTTAGGTGTAGCGGGACGCAGTGGAGCGAGGGGCATATGACTGAACCTGTGCAAGCATGCATAAATCGTTGTATTCCGATCCGCCGTAAAGTTTGATTGGAACTATACCTGTTACTAAATGGCTCGCAAATTTTTCTAGGTCGTCAGTCCATGTAGTGAGGGGTCGCCTCATGTTAAGACGTTTGATTTGTGTGGTCGCTATTCAAAAATCTTTTTTTAGTTTTCGGCTCTTGAGAGAAATGGTCCGTTACCGCAGATAATTGAGTAGGTTAAAGATGCCGTATGACGGTATTTGTTCAAAAACACGTGTCCTAAAAGAAATTACTCGTACAAAGAATATAAGTAAAAATATGACGCATACGTAAATAGTTTGACAGCGTCCGGGACCGACTGCTTAACGTGCCCTCCGAAGCACGATGTCAGTGATATTGTGTACTTAAGTCAGAAAAACTCATTGGTACACGCCCGAATTCGAACCATGGCCCTATGGGGCCAAATTTGACACAGGTTTGTTGCGCTCTGGGCTATCACGACACACGCTGTCAATAGATGGCGGTCGTTACAGTTCCCAACCCGCAGTGGAGCAGCGTGGTGGACTTAAGCTCCAAGCCCCTCATCTTGAGTGCAAGCCTAAGCCCCTGCAGTGGGGTAAAAATGGGCTGATGATGATGATGATGATGTAAATAGTTTTGTATCAGATTTATATCACTTTAGAAAGCAGTTAAGTCGTTCATCTCTTTCACTTACACCATTGGTATGATTTTATGTCGCATTCTAGAGTTTAGGTTTCGAGATCTGTTTTAAGTATGCAACATACTGCATACTTGAAAGGGACAGCGTATCCGCCTACATGCCAATTCTAACCTACTCTAATGCTAATGCTCTGTGTCCGTTGCCACGTCACCTTTTTAGTCACAGAGTACTTCGTAGCTTTTAGTTCTGTCAGCCATGTTGTCCATCAGTTCGTCTGCGTATTCCTTCGTTACGAATTTTATCATGCAGTGAGATTCCAATCGTACCTCTTTTCATAGCACGTTGAGGGTTAAATTAAGCATGACGGAGTCCAAAATATTAACTTGCCGAAACATAAAATACTGAAACGGACGTCAAACAAACAACCAGTTTAAAACAAACAAAAATCCTCAATTCCATCACGGGAGTAAGTTACCCGGGATCTCAATAAAGCATTAAAGTAAAGCTCATCCGGTGTTATTGTAAACAAGACTGTTTTTGGCTTCCGATCCCTATCCCTCGGGATAAGATCAAAAAATTGAACTTCCAATAAAGTCCAACATTTATTTTCGGGGCGGGCGGGATCGCGTGCGCTAATAGCTTATACAACAACAAAAAAGTTTTGTTCCACAAAAGATTTAAAATAAACAGACAGGGTCAGTTTCCTTAATATATATTTTATTTCTTTGTAGATATAAACAAGTGCCCAATTTAAATACATGGTATATGTATTTTTATATCGATAATACTATAGTCGGTATATGCCAGATTATGTCTGATCAAATAAATAAGATTTAATACATATGTGCCATTTTCATTTTATTTTAGAATAAGTAGAAAATGCACAAGTTTATTGCTATCTATTCTTCTTCACTTCACTTCATCAGCCCATTTTTACCCCACTGCAGGGGATTAGGCTTCCCCCGGGGTGAGGGGGGCTTAGAGCTTAAATCTACCATGCTACTCCACTGCGGGTTGAGGATTGTAACGACCGCCATCTATTGACAGCGTCCGGAACCGACTGCTTAACGTGCTCTCCGAGGCACGGAATCAGTGATAGTTATGTATTTGAGTCAGAAAAACTCATTGATACACGCCCGGATTCGAACCATTGCCCTATGGCCTTATAAATTTGAGACAGGTTCGTTGCGCTTTGGGTTATCACGAGTACGTGAAAATTTATTTTCATAACAAAATGCAATTAAGAAAAACAGTGAAATAACTCACTTAAATTATATTATTTACTGATAAAACCATAGTTGCTGTTGGAAAACAATTTTGACAGTTATGTATTATTTCATAAGCTTAATTTTTAGTAATTTTTCCTTACTAATAAGACTTTTCTACTTAAGCAAATCATGAATTTATCTATGGAATGATAGGATATTGTACTAAACTACATATTTATTTGATCCTATTATTCATGCTTTACTAAGTATCGGGTATAAATATTATATCATAATACTTTCTTTTTAATTTCTTATGACCATAATTTAAATAATAGTTTTATAGAGAAAAACATTCAAAGAATAGTCCTGTAAAAATTATCTATCAAATATATTTTTAGATGAAAACATATTAGGTCGGCAACAAGTAGATCTCCCTGTTCAGAAATGAGAATTAATGAATCCCCTTATTAAAAGTTCAATTTTTTGATTAGGGGCCGTCTAGGGGAGCCGTGTTTTCCTCCATCGAACATGATTTAAATACCATCCGAAAACGAACATTGGCCAATAAAAAAAAACAAAGTGAATTTAAAAGTACATTTTGTGCACGTGTATTAGGATATAGTTATTTTTCATGGCGTGAGGTATTATATAAAAAAGTCATTCGTAAGTCTATGATAAATGTACGTAAGTAAACCTACATTACAACAATGGAATTTGTAGTGAGTATATTTCTTTTAACTCTACTACCAAAAATGGAGTGCAGTGAAAAAATTTAATATATCAGCCGTAAAATAATAACAGATCACAGTTCAAAAGTTATTCATGTGTTAGAAAAGGATATGAAAAGTTTAAAAAATATAGAGTTGGTCACGCTTACTAAATATGAAAAATGGCAATTAAATTAACAACCGAATAGGCCCAATTTGTGTTAAGTTCACAAGGTGTTAAATGTAAAAGTTATTTACTGATCATAAGTATTTTTTTTATGAACCAAAGAAAAGTTAAGTTCTGATTTACACATTTTCAGAAACAGTCGTAATGATACGCGATTTAAAATAAAATATAAAAGTAACCAATATTTCGTCAGGGACTTCGACTACGTTCGTCGAAAAGCCTCTTCCTTCGATTATTGACACTTCCCCATCACTACTTCTGTTTTACAAGGTTCGATGAAAAACAATCGGTGATTAATATAATTCGATGGGAATTTTCAGAAAAGCGCTAGAACATTCGAACCTTAATAATATATATACAAACCCTAAAAGTTATTAGAGGGTGTATATGGAGGGTCTTATTCTAAGTAATGTTTTACTGCCCACTGAATTTTCAATATATAAAAGACGAGCCGCGTAGCAATTGTATATAGCTAGAAAATTGGGTATCAGTGTAGTGTTGGCCGGTCTTTGGGTGGGGATGGGGCGAGAATCTAATTTGGTTCGCTCGCCGTCGCTCATTTGTTCAAATTACACCCCGCGCCACCGCCGCCGCCGAGACAGTGTACCCCCTGAAAAATAGGAAACGCTTGGATTTGTATTTTGTCTACGGAATATGTCTAAGAAGTAAAAAAGTATCTAAATTGCGAAAGTTTATAAAAAGCGAATAATTCGTTCTTTCGTCACATCTTATATAGAATGGATGTGTGTAAAAAAGGTGTTGCTCAGATGCATCCTAGAGAAACTTACCTATGTCTCATAGAAATTAAAGACTTTTTAAAGAAGGGCCAAATTTTAATACTCCTGTACATTTTTATCTTGTTTCTCTTTAAGTCAGATTTCAATAAAAAAGTCGTTTTAACTCTATGACGAATTATCTTCTAACATTACACTTGTATGAATAAGAAAACCTGGTAATCAATTTTTACTAAAAATATATTGTAGTGTTGCGTATAATTAGGTTTCCAACAAATTATTAAATTCAATATTAATACGTACTGCTGTGGTTTCTATTGTTATAATTGATTACATAGCAATTAATTTAATCAATAAATTTCAAGGGGGAGGCCTAAACCCCTGCAGTGGGACATAATAGGCTGGTGGAATGGAATTGATTTCATCATTAATTTAAGTGGTCAATTAACTGATGAACCTTTGATACGCTGGGATAATTTTTCTGCAAATACAATAACTTTTGCATTAAAAAAAACATTTAATTAAATCAGACTGTTTAAAAAAAAGCAATATTAGAATGTTTGTAATTTTTTTATAATTTAAATATACTAACGTATTTACTTTTAAAATTTTTTTTAATATAATTTATATATTATATTTTGTTACCTTCGTAATAACAAAGCCAAACCAACGCGAGAAGCTCGGCGTAGTGAGCTTTTTTGCACACGCTCACTTTTCATGCCGCGGTTGTACCCTATTTGTAGGCTTCCGTCTGACCTATTTATATTTGAAAATACTGTAACGACTTTCCTATACATCCCGACCTCGAGCCCCTACCCTCGGACCCTTGCCATCCAAACTTGAACTATTCACCCCCAAAGCTATCCTCCTTCACTTTCTTTGTCGGGCTTTTGTTGTTCAGATATCTTTCGGACAACGGTACTTAGATTAATCGTATAGTGATTTAATGTATCTAATTAGGAACAGGAACTAAGAAAGTATACGTGTATATGTGAAAGAAGCAAAATATTTAAGACTTTAAAAACTTTTGGATTCCCAAGAATTAATAAAATTGAAAACGTAGGTTACAGTGTCGTTACAGTGTCGCGATAGCCCAAAGCGCAACGAACATGTCTCAAATTTATAAGGCCCCATAGGGCCATGGTTCGAATCCGGGCGTGTACCAATGAGTTTTTCTGACTTAAGTACATAAATATCACTGACTCCGTGCCTCGGAGAGCACGTTAAGCAGTCGATCCCGGACGCTGTCAATAGATGGCGGTCGTTACAATCTCCAACCCGCAGTGGAGCAGCGTGGTGGATTTAAGCTCCAAGCCCCCTCCTCACCCTGGGGGAGGCCTGAGCCCCTGCAGTGGGGTAAAAATGGGCTGATGGAGATGACATAGGTCACTTTGTGTAATGTTGAAGAAGAAAATATCGAAAGTGATTGAATATTGCAAACTTTAAAAGTATATATTATCATGATATAACTACATTAGACGATGGCGACTGGTGTGTGAAGAATAAAAAATATGTTTCATTTATATAAAGGACTTTACTATTATGTGGCCCATAGTAAGTGTTGTAATACAAGCTCGTGTTTAGGATATCCATACAACGTCTTATATCTCGTACGTGCATGTACGTACGTGTACGTACATTATCTGTAATTTATTACTCTGGTAAAAACTAGTCAAGTATGTATCGACTCACGTATAGTTAGGGTTCCGTACCCACGCCAGTAACAAAAGCTTTACATAAACCAAATTTATTTATTTATTCAGGGTTGAACTACGCTTTAACTTAATCAGCTATAAGTTGTGAACTAATTGACCCTAAGATGATCGTGACAATTTTACTAGTAACTACTATTTACTATAATATTACGATTTTTTTTCAACAGATAGAGTCTATTGACACTATCACTATATCATCTACACACCCACAGACAGACCCAAGAACAGAAAGACAAAAATTCTGTTCGAAACAAGTCGAAATTAAATTATGACCGTTTCGTAGGTAGTAGCAGGTGTTCACGGTTCGTCCGTCGCCTAACAAACCCGGAGGAAAGTTGCTAGGCGACACCTCGCCTTGCCGACACTCGTTTCCCTACTCCCGACACCGTAGACTAACTTTTGTATCTGATTTTGTCCGCGTTTTGTTGTAATATTTTTAGGCGCCTCGGCGTTGTTTCAATATACTGATTAAAATTTATTTTTATTAACAAGAAATATGATTAATTGTTAATTCAGAATTTTAACTAAATAAAACTAAGTAGGTAATTTCAATTACGAATTACTGAAGATAGTTTTACTTGTATTTTAACAAAGTTTGTTTTTAATAATGCATATTTTGCGGTTATGGAATCAAACTTCTGTGGTACGACATATAATTTTATCGACATAGTTTGCATTAAAAACCGCTCTACTACTGTATTTCATCAGTGGAATTTAATTTTTTTTTTCAAACTTTACTCCTGATTTATAATATGTATATATTGCTTAAGTTATAATATAAATGTACCATA
The DNA here is from genome assembly GCA_949709985.1 of Luffia ferchaultella. Taxonomy (NCBI): domain Eukaryota; kingdom Metazoa; phylum Arthropoda; class Insecta; order Lepidoptera; family Psychidae; genus Luffia; species Luffia ferchaultella. The sequence continues at coordinate 13,546,630 of OX453257.1, forward strand.
CCATTCTATCAGCCCATATTAATGCCCCACTGCAGGGGCTTAGGCCTCCCATCGGGATGAAGGGCCTTGGGGCTTGGACATTGACTAAAAGCTGATACGAGTTTCTTTAATAGTACTTGCAATACAAAATAAATACTTTAAAATGGTAGGTATTTAGTTGCTACTCTCTAAAACTTTTGAAACCGAAGTTAGTTTGGTAGAGATTGCTTTCCATCTATAAAACTATCATTTACTACTTCATCTGCATTGCCGTTACAATTCGCTTTAAATAACCTACAACGTAGCTACGTATATTCTGAAAAAAAGTTAAGTTGTTAGGTTTCAACGAAAATACGTTTTAAACATCAGTTGATTCTTTTGTGTATATAACATTGACTATATAATGTCTGGATAGAGAGTCGGCGTCAAAAACGTAGATAAAAATATCACCTAACTATTTAGTTATAATTTACGCACACAGAGAGACGGTTATTACATGGTTAGTTAGGGTGTAGCTAGAGGGAGAAGTCTATTGAGTCGCACACACAAGTTTAGTATGTAAAACTTTGCTTATCTCATTCAAAACTATTTTCGATGAAAGCGTTCGTCAAGTACAACTACAATTATACTACAATTTTTTTCTTATATTTTTCTATCACACGACAAAAAACTTGAAGAGGTCATAATATAACACCATTAAATGGTACTTGGGACCCTTAAATTCGTGAAATATTCGCTAAAATAACAAATTTACTTATAACCTTGCATTTTCAAAGATTTTTCCAAAGATGACCCCACATAGAATCTTAGATCCCTTGCATGTGTATATAGAACTACACCCTAAAATATAATTTTCCATAATTTCTCTCCAGAATTGTCTAAGAGCATAATCTACTCTTACGCGAAAATTTTAAATCAGGTCACAACCAAGTCGAATATTATATATCCATTTATCACATAAATCCAAGTCTTTTTAAAAAAATGTCAGACAGATTTTAATGTTTGCCTTCGTTAGGCGGTCGGAATGAAGAGCGCGACGCGAAACTTGTATCTGCCAAATATTAGCGGAGCTTCTATTGATTAGCTGAGACGAGGGGCGCTCGTCTGAGAAATACGTTCATTGGATTCATTTAATCGTATATATTTTACACATATATTCTTTTAGCTCTTAAAAAATAAAATATAAGGTTTTATCGTTAAATAAATAGAAGTAAAAATTATAATTAAATAACTTTTCATAACACACAGTATAGGAAAACTTTGAAGAAAATGGTTTTCTACTTACGTTTTACATGTTAGATTAACTCCAGAAAAAATATTGGTTATCGTATTGAAATCGTAAATATAAATAGTTATTTATTGTAATATAACTTTGGGTTGTTTGTCCAACTACATCATTAATTTTAGTCACCCTCTAACATCTAAGAAAAGTCAAATAAAACTTCTAAGGTTTTATACACTATATGTAAAATAGAAGACTAATTTTACTGTCATTACTGTTATCTGGAGGGAATAGACTTCTAAAGTTTATTTATTCCCGCGAAAAGTTTAATTAAAAATATAAATAATAATATAAAAATTTAAAAATCCACAAATAAGAAATTTTATAAAAAGGGTCGAATAATAGTTAAAGATATGAATCAGGAAGCAACAGAAAAGTGTTTGCAGTCATTGAGGCACATTAACCAAAAGTTGACTTACGATATATGTATATGTATTTGTGGGTACCCATGTATTGGTGTATTACGTAGTTTAGTTTCTGTATTGCATATATAAATAAATGCATTGTAATGAAATCATATATAAATTTAAAATATATAAAATTAAGCACGGTAGTACACAGAATGTTTAAGCTCGAAATCTTAATTTAATTCTATGTTAACATGTTATTAATTAAAAAAAAATTTTTTTTTGTTAATAAACATTTATGATTATTACAATAATAATTCAAAAGTAAATCAGAATAAACAAAAAAATGTGTATGCCTACAAAATTATCTATTGGATCTGGTTAATCCCATTCGTCACCACTAGCAACATATGGGAATTTTTTTCCCATTTGTCGCCAGCGGTGACGACCAGGCCCGGCGAGAGCCATATCAGGCCCCGGGTGTAAAACGTTGCGGGGCCCGCCCAACCTTACTTTAAAAAAAAACAATTAACCGGGGCCCCATTTCTTAGTCTGGGCCCTGGTTGGTACTACTACCCTTACACCACTACTATCCACCTTGGACGACGCAGTAGAAAATAAAACCTGAATGGTTCTTTTTGTAACATGTTTGTTTGCCACCTTTTCAACCGGTAAACTCATCTCCCGACCTGAGACTTATTCGGGTCGATATCAACAAACTGCGTCGGTATGCGGCGGAGTGTGTTTTTGCTTTATGTGCCGTGAAATTTTATAGGCGCTCGGCGCCAGACGACCGCCTAGAGCTTCGACGAAATGCATAAGTCGTCTAGCTAACGTGCGGTTGACGAACAATACATTTATAGACTTTGATGTTAATAAATATTTCATTGTCGTAAATCCGTTAGTATTTATCACATCATCATCATCATCATCAGCCCATTTTTACACCACTGCAGGGGCTTAGGCCTCCCCCAGGGTGAGGAGGGGGGCTTGGAGCTTAAGTACCGCCATCTATTGACAGCGTCCGCGTATTTATCACGTTTAGAACAATTAATAAGTAACTTTTTTATTTACTTCAAAATTTCGCGTGACACGAGGTTCTAAAGTCGCTAACAATATCGCCCACCTCATGTTTTACGTTTCACTACCAAGTGCTTAGATCTGAAATAATGAAAAAATTATAACACTTTCAAAGAAAATTGTATTGAACAAACGACATGTTTTATAAGTCCTTGGATATTCGCAATTTTTATTTAATAACAAATTTAATGTTGCAGACTTTATATGATACGTCGGTTTAAAGGTCCAGACTGAAGAAAGCGTGCCCTCCGCAATACGAGGTCTGTGGAACCTGCCCCGCGGCGGGGTGTGGAGTGGGGAGCAGCAGCAATCTGCGTGGTCACTTCTAACTTAAATTGTGTAGGTAAATAGTTTGTTTCAAACGGTACTCAATGTCATACATTTTGGAAAACAAGATAAAATTGTTGTATATTTTTCAGAACATTCGTAAGAAATAAATAAACCACAGCAGATCAAACCCGAAGAAATTAAAAAAATATCGGTATTATTAATAAACTTTTTATTTATCATAAAAATGTGTTATTTATAGTTTTAATGTTTGCTGATATGTTACTATAAAAATTTGAAACATTTTCGTAAATATTTTTTACGACAGATTTAAAGAAACTCCAATAAACACGCTCGAAAAAAGGTTATTATATGTATATATATCACTTAAAAGATTAATAATACGTTATGATGCAATTACGGTAAGCTGCATATTATAATCGAGGTGTTTATAGGTACGAGGCGAAGCCGAGTGTAATAAACCGAAAGAGAGTATAATAAACCGATGACTAATAGCCAGCTTACTGAGTACGAGCATCATACGACGTTTTTCAATACATTTGCGATTAATATTGGATAGATACTTCAAATGTAATAATAATGACGGGAGCTGAGCTAAGTTTGCCAGACGGTTGCTTTTCGCGGTTTATGCATGCGTTACAAACTTAATGCTTGTTTGTTATTGGTGTAAAGTAAAAAGGCCTAATACAACATTACGATACAAGTTTCGATGTCATAAAGACCGTATTAATAGCAAATGTATTGAAAATTATAATTTCTTAATGAATTTATTTCTATTCAACTAGGCAAGTCCAATTTCAAGAAAGAGGTCAATCGCCCAATCCAACTTGGCTGGACAGCGTTCGGGAAATCGGAAAAACGTCTTCTCGTCCAAAATACCTCAATGCCTTAACACATAAGTATTCGACCATGGGTTACCAATGATGACATATGAAACTGAGACGTGGTCTTTTACTGTGGGCCTCATAAGTAAGCTCAAGGTCAGGAGCTATGGAGAGGGCTATGCATGGAACCTCTCTGTGAGATCAAATCAGGAATGAGGACATTCGTACACGAACGAAAATCACCGATGTAGCCTGCCCGAAAAAAGCCCAGCGGATTAGTAAGTTGAACTGACATGGGCAGGTAACATAGCACGCAGAACTGATGGCCGTTGAAGTCGAATAGTTCTGGAGTAGAGAGCCTGCTAAAGCAAGCGTAGCGTAGGACGTCCAGAAACAAAATGGAAAGACGATCTTGTAAAGGCGGCGGGAGGACGCAGGATGCAAGCCGCTACCGGTTGGTCTTATTGGAAATTAATGGGGGAGGCCTATGTATAGCCAGTGGTCTTCTATAGCTGAGATGATGATGATAAATGAATTTATTAAATAATCAAATATGCATATAATTGACATCTAAAAATTCGTTAATTTTTTTATATTCTAATTATTCATAAAATGTATATCACAAGCATTACTTAAGTCTGCAATTATCTTTTCAAGTGTACATAACATGAAAACTGAAACTAACTTATGACATGACATGACAAAGGCCGATAAAATTCATAGTTATAACCGAAAGCCCTACATTTTTTTGCCTATAGTATTGTAATTCCATTTTTCGGTAAAATATTTAAAGCTATAAAACAACATCATTCAAAATTGTCGTGCTTATGCATTCAATCGTGTCGTGATAGCTCAGAGCGCAACGAACCTGTCTCAAATTTATAAGGCCATAGGGCCATGGTTCGAATCCGGGCGTGTACCAATGAGTTTTTCTGACTTAAGTACATTAACTATCACTGACTCCGTGCCTCGGAGAGCACGTTAAGCAGTCGGTCCCAAACGCTGTCAATAGATAGCGGTCGTTACAATCCCCAACCCGCAGTAGAGTAGCGTGGTGGATTTAAGCTCCAAACCCCTTCCTCACCCTGGGGGGGCCTAAGCCCCTGTAGTGGGGTAAAATGGGCTGATGATGATGATGATTCAAAATTGGCGGTTGGCAGTTCGGGTTGGAATGGTAAAGTTGATAGCCAAAGACGAATAATTTTATTTTACTATGGTAATTGCTTGTAGGACCTGCTACGGAACGTTACAATGATGCGTTCGTTCACAGGTGGTCGGCTTTTACACTATTTCACATGACAACAGCTTTTAAACTTTTTTGTAAACGAGGAAACTCACGCTGACAATTACTATTATCCTTCTGAAAAATAATAATACATGGGATTTCCCACACAGCGTCATCTAGTCTCAAAGTAAACAAGTATTATGCTTGTGTTATGGGTTATTAGACGACTGATATACATTCTTAAATATTGTTTATAATAAATATGTATATAAATATTTTACCGTCGTGTCGTGATAGCCCGAGCGCAACGAACCTGTTTCAAATGTATAAGGCTGTGAGGCCGTGATTCGAATCCGGGGGTGTACCAATGAGTTTTTCTGACCTAAGTACATAATTATCACTGATTCCGTGCCTCAGAGAGCACGTTAAGCAGTCGGTCTCGGTCGCTGTCAATAGACAGCTGTCGTTACAATCCGCCAACTCGCATTGGAGCAGCGTGGTGAATTTAAGTTCCAAGCCCCCTCATCTTGAGGGGAGGCCTAAGCCCCTACAGTGGAGTATAAAAAAAGGCCGATGGAATGTAATATAAATATTTTACACCCAGACACGGAGCGAAATACACATGTTCATGAACACCAATATTTGTCCCGGGCGGGGAAAGAACCCGTAACCTTTGGCTCCGCAGTTAGGGTCACTAACCACTCGACCATTCGGTCAGTCGGTCAAGTAATGGTTTATTGTTTTTTCCAGTAACAAATACTATTAAAAATCGTATCCTTATACATAATTACGTCTATAAAGCCTTATATTATGCAAGCGAGGTTTCAACGCTAATACTCAATACTTAGGGAAAAAAAAATACTTTTCTACTATAGTATATGCTTTTCACGTATAGGAAAACTTCAAAGAATTTTTTACCGTATATTAATTGAAGCTTTCATCTTAAGTTGTCAACGATCGAACGGACATAGGAACGCGAAGAAAATATCTAAAGTTCGAGATTAATTATTAAACAGGAAAAAATATAGATTAAATTCTTGATAAACCGAGGAAGTGGCCAATTTAAATTATTGTGATAGACCACACACGCGCAAACTATAAATTACAACACAGAATTCCATACAAATTGTAGAGTAAAAAAAATTGATAGAAGCGTTTGGCTTTAATAGAGTCATGAATGTCACTTAACAGTATCGAAAATGTCAACCGCAAAATCGCGGGGGTGAAAATCAGCGCGCGGGGATTTCGCCAGGGTGAAGACCGGTGCGCGGGAACACTGAAACTCGGACTGAAACTTTCTTACACGAGCTAGCTGTGTGTGAGTGAGTAGAGTGTGAGTAGAGTGTGAGTTAGACGGTAAACGAAGAAGTGGGCTTCTAGTCGATTACTACTTTTATAATACAAATAATATCTTTCATCATCATCATCATCATCAGCCCATTTTTACCCCATTGCAGGGGCTTAGGCCTCCCCCAGGGTGAGGAGGGGGGCTTGGAGCTTAAGTTCACCACTCTGCTCCACTGCGGGTTGGGAACTGTAACGACCGCCATCTATTGACAGCGTCCGGGACCGACTGCTTAACGTGCCCTCCGAAGCACGGTGTCAGTGATATTGTGTACTTAAGTCAGAAAAACTCATTGGTACACGCCCGGATTCGAACCATGGCCCAATGGGGCCTTATAAATTTGAGACAGGTTCGTTGCGCTCTGGGCTATCACTACAATATAATAACTTTATGGAACGGAAAATAAAATGTAAATATAAGTATGTATATAAGGTAGAGGCGATCGCCACTCTCGAAATATCATAGTCCCGGAAAACTTCGTTTACATAGCATTAACGTAACGGAACAGGGGCTTTGTCCGAATATCTAACTTCCTAAATTAGAGCTAGTACTGAGTAAATACGTCACGGACCCGGTTAAGCAAACAAGGTACGGACGCGAAAGGGAAATGTGCGGACGGGATCCTCTTTGTTTGGGTACGTTTAAATAGAAAGGTAATTTTGTTATGTATGTCACGTGAATGTCTAAAACCTTGCGTTTCTTAAGACACTCTAGTGCGTGTTGACACTCACCAAGCTTGGTGGGGAAAAGCCATTTATTTTTTACTCTGTGTTAATATCACGAAAAAATCGGTAGTGGGTTATGCTAACCTTGATTAGGTTAGGTTTGTTTAGGTCAGTTTATGAAACGAAACGGAGCAGAGCGACACGCCACCCAGAAAAAATTGCTTTGATGCTCTTAGATCTTAATTTTTAAAACAACGGTTTGTAGCGCTTTCACTATAAAGACAATAAGTAACTTCTTGCAGTAAAGCTTTCGAGAGTTCTCTAATACGAGCCTGCCTAGAATTCATAGAGTAAATTAATTTGATAGCAGGGTATGGTTTTTGTCATTTTATCGTAAAATTAGCTTTATGACGTTCAAAAGTGACAGCAGTGTATCCTTCTTGACTATATATATTTTTAATTAATTTAATTTTTGAAGCCTATTGATAAAAAAAAATTTCCATTAGTTTTAATTAAAAATTAATGAAATGATAGCCATTTTATTATGCCTGCCAAACTAGGATGGAGAGTGTTTGAACATTCATTTGATTTCTGAATTAATGTTTCGAAGTACTCGAGTACATGGAAAGTCAGAAATTTAAAAAAAAATATAAAAAATTGTGGGTTCTTAGAATTACTATAATGATATTAATCATTAGCATACAATTTATCTTCGATCTGTAAAAAAATTTTAGACGATTATTCATTTGAATTTTTTTTCTGGAAATGTTTTACATATTAAAAAAGATATATACAAATATACAAAAACAGTGCATATTTTTTTTCTCTCCTGCATTATCCGAAATATATTTCCTTTGCTATTGGCGTTATTGTACAATATATATATATTTCCTATTACCAGCTGATAAGAACATACTTCTAAGCGTTCGTGAATTCTATGTATTTTAGAAAATATCTAAAAACATCCGTAAAAACGCTTACTCGGCAGTTTCACGTAATTTTAATCGGTTCCCTAGAGGGTTGGCGTTCTCGATCTTTGCCGACAGAGATTTCCTTTCTGTTGTCGCGCGTTAGATAGATGATTTAGCGGCTATTGTGGAGGAAATTAAATCTGATCGCGAAGAAATTCGATGGCAAGATGGAATTAAAGAATAATCTATAGAATTAGATATAAAAGTTTGATAAAGTTAGATAAATGAAATAAAATAAGCTATTAATTGGAATTATTTATTTGCTTGACTGGCCGATTGATCGAGCGGTTAAAGACCCTAACTGTATAACCAAAGGTAGCGGGTTCGATTCCCGCCCGGGACAAAGGTTTGTGATCAACATGTCTATTTGTTCCGTGTCTGGGCGTAAAATATCTATATTCGTATATATTATAGAGAATTATTTAAGTAAGTACATTAGTTGCCTAGTATCCATAATACAAGCTCTGCTTAGTTTGACACTAGATGGCGCTGTGTGGGATGGGAAATTTAGGCGAATGAGATTTACACATAAAGTAACTTTATTTGACTGCAGCGTTTGGTTCCTGGGTTTTAATAGAGTCATAAATGTCAGTTCACAGTACCGAAGTGACATTTCGCATTTTCGGGGGGTTGAAACCGGTGCGCGGGGATTTCTCTGGGCTGAAGAATGCCGCGAACTCCGAAACTCGGACTAAAACTCCTAATCATACCCGGCTAGCTATAGTATGAGTGGTTAGACGGTAAACGCAGAAGAGGGCGTCTTGTCAATTCGTACTTTTATGGAAATACACCGTATTGTGAGTTTTTTATAAAACAAAAGAGGAAAATAGAGTGAGCTATATCATTACTGAAACCGGACTTGTCACTAATCAACGCTTTGGTTTCTATATAAGAAAATTAATTATTTGCATAGAAACCAACCTCATTGTAAGGTGATGGGAGGAGGGTTTTAAAATCTTAACTATGTTATTAATTAGTAATAATTATTATATCTGGGACATCCCACACAGCGCCATCTAGTCCCAAAGTAAGCAAGTATTATGCTTGTATAATAGAGTACTAGACAACTGATATACGTACTGAAATATTTTTTTAGAATATATACATACATAGATACTTTTACACCCAGACACGGAACAAATAGACATGTTCAATTTGTTCATGCACACAAATATTTTTGAACCCACGGCCCTTAGCTCCGCAGTTAGGGTCTCTAACCACTCGGCCAATGAATCAGTCAATTATCAATTATGTATTATTTTGATTTGGTTATTAGCTATGTTAATTTTACCAAAAGGCAAAAAAACATTTACCACATCTAGCAATCGTAATCGTTCGTAAGATGTATGTATCTATACGATATCATATCGATGATCGTAACCGTTGCGTAAGAGGTCGTAAAGTTTTTCGCCTGATCGCGTGGTCGAGCAGCGGCCGGACCTCGCCCTTATTTTATTACCGGACTTTCTATACCCCCTGGCTACTTGTCAAAAGTGCGCAAGTCGTTAAATAAAACAGAGAAATACTTTGTTGTTTAATAACTGAGAGTATTCAAGTAATGTGAGAAAAACAAATCGTAAAAAATGTATCGCAAAAATGGACAATACGTGGTATCGACATGACGAATGTATTAATAATAAGTTTGAGACAATGATTAAATAACAATAGATATACGTTCGTTACTAATCAAATTATCGATAACGAACTTTTCGCACGTGGTTCCGCTCGCGTGGACTACACAGTTATACCTCTCCTTCCATACCCCTTCTTCCGGGATAAAAAGTAGCCTATGTCATTCTGCAGCTTATAAACTACATACGCAAAAAATCGGTTGACCCTGCAGGCCATCCCTGAAACTTCCAGCTATTTTCGAGTTCAAAGGACTCGAAAATTAGAAAGCTATTTAGCTCTTCAAACTCAAAATTTCGATTTTCGTGGTTTTTGAGCTCTTCGAGCTCATAATATTCTTTTTCCGAGCTCTCCAAGCCCAAAAACAGAATTTCTATACATTTAGAGTTCTTCGAGCTCAAGCAAAGAAAAGGTTATTTTGGAATTTTTGACCTACGATATTTTCTGAACGCTTCGTTTGAGTTTAATGCAATTTACGGCATTATATGTAATTTTGTAAGCACTAAATTTTTGTGTAAAACCAAAAATCGATTGATCTTAAAATCTCAAAGTTATGTTATAAAAACTCTTTTTCGGAAATTTGTAGACTGCGATAGCTTTTGAACGCGTTGTTCGATTTTAATGCAATTTACGACATTGTATGTAATTTTGTAAGCACAAAATTTCTGTGTAAAACCAAAAATGGATTGATCTTAAAATCTCAAAGTTATGTTATAAAAACTCTTTTTCGGAAATTTGTAGACTGCGATAGCTTTTGAACGCGTTGTTCAATTTTAATGCAATTTACGACATTGTATGTAATTTTGTAAGCACAAAATTTCTGTGTAAAACCAAAAATGGATTGATCTTAAAATCTCCAATTTATGTTAAAAAAACAGGCTTTCGAAAATTTGTGAACTGCAATATCTTTTGAATGCGTCGTTCGATTTTGATATTTTTGGCGGCACTCGACGCAGTTTTTATCTACAAAAAACGTATACAAGGTTTTAAGTAGATTGGTTGAAAAATCTCATAGTTATTTTAAAAGAACTTAAATTATACATTAAACATTGTATGGATAATTAAGATCTATAAAATAAAAACTAATTAAAAACTAAAAGTATTTACAAATTAAAAAATACTATGTACATTATGATAAATGGCAAAATTTTAAAGAGACGATGGGTTCAGGGCATCAAGGATGCTTGCCGCGTTGCCGCGCTGTATTGCGACACTGATCCTCTGAACAAAGTATTCCTTGCACATAGGATCCCCTGTCAACAGACACAGCGCGACACCCAAATCGTGGACAAGTGATTTGGTATCCTTGGACCAGGGACCCATTGTCTCGACAGCAAAAGGGATGAAATGGTAGCGATTTAAAAGTTCCATGTGCTTGGCTATTTTCCTACGAGCTTCTGTCTCAGCAGCTGTTCCAGTTTTTTTTGATGTATTTTTTTTATAACTTTGACATATCTATGCAAGTTACATCCCAAACAAGAGCTTTACCATTTTTGTATAGAACTTAATATTTTTTTTGAGATTTATTTGTTGAATGTTTTTCAAACAGCACGACCGATTGACTTCAAAATATAATTAAATATAAGTCTTAATGAACCCTTTAAAACGCTGTATCGCGGGTCTTAATCGGTGAATCCGTTCTCAAGATATTGTACGACAATAAAAAGTTACATACACACACACACCTCCGGATGTCCAGAAAATGGTCAGAATGGCTTCCCTGGACCTCGAAACGTGAAGATCTGATGAAAACTCGATTTTCTAAAATCGGACCCAATTCAGTACCTTCCCTTGAATAGCGGGAAGTTAAAAAATCATGGCGGTACCGGTACTACTGTGCAGTCCACGCGAGCGGAGCCACGAGTGAAAAGCTAGTTTGAAAATAAAATATAGGCCATGTTACTCATGTTACCGTGTTTCTTATGATGAAAGAATTTTTGAAAACGGTCCAGTAGTTTTTGGGTTTATTCGTTACAAACATACAAAAATACGAATCTTTCCTCTTTGTAATATTACTGTAGATTTAATATAATTATTTTTAAGAACTAAAATTCAGAAAATATTTCTCTCAGACTCATATTCAATAGTATAAGAGTATAAATTTCGTTTTTTATCAATTTTTACGAATATCCAATATTTTATTTTAAAAATTTCGATTTTATTAAATCATACTTTTTTTCAAAAATAAGCATTCTAAGCCGGGTAAAATTTTTGAGGTCACCACTTTTGCTAACAAAAAGAAAGTCCTTTAGGTTTTGCTTAATTTTAATGCTATTAATTTTTTACAATGCTCATTATAAAGATATTATTGAGTACTTTAAAAAGTGTCAAAAAGTATGTCATAAAATGCATCGGTTTCCCATTATTTAAGTTTGAATACTTAGATTTAAGTACTCGCCGAAAAAAATGTACATACAAACAATTACCTATCGCTCACTTTGATTTAATATTAGAAGCTTCTTCAAAGTAGAATTTTTTTGTTTTTTATTAGCTTCAATTTTGGTAATGAAACATTTTTTGTAAAAACTTTTGAGTTATTTATGAAAAACCGCTTTAGAACGTATTTTTATCACGAAAAATAACAATTTTTGATCTTTAATAACTCAGAAAGTATTGATTTATTCTAAAAACTTTATATAACAAATTTTGCTTAGAATTTATCTTTCTATCGATTCCTGTGGTTATTTTTATTAAAATAATTTTCACCCTCGAGAAGGGGTGGCATCCATTCCCAGGAGAAAAGCGCAAGTTGACACTATATCGCTTTTGTTTCTGAAGGTATCCCCCACCTACTCACCGATTTTCATGAAAATCGATGGAGATTCAACGAAATCGGAGGTGAAAACCTTCATTGACTGGACTAATAATCCACAGAGTAAAAAGTAATCGTGGCTGCCAAATAACAGGATTGGTATTAAATTAATGGCGGGTGTACGAATCATATTAATAAGTGACTTTAATGAAAACATAAAACAATACCAAGAAAAAAAACAATATTAAATTAGGAATAGTAAAAAAAATTTGAGATTAGGATCATACAGCAGCAACGGCCACGTCCATGCGCCATACCATAACTTAGAATTTTCAATATGCTTCTTTACCGACAGTAGATAAAATAAACTGTTAAAAACTGTCAACTGCCGTACTTAAATAAATAAAAATAAAAATGTCTCAAATGTGTCTCAAATTCTCAATACTCCACCTCTTTGATAATTTAAATTGCTGTGCTCAACACAAGTTCATGTTAAGGGTTGGTTAGGTTGAATAAGTTGGAACTGTATCATAAGACTTATATTTACATGAATACGATTAAATAAATAAAGTTAGTAATAATATAAAACAAATATATATATAACATTATAAAACACAACGTGTCTCCTCTCTATCTGTCTGTGTGTGCGTTTGTAACTCAAGAACCAGTGACTAGATTTACATGACATTTTTTTGTGATGGAAATGCGTTATCTGACTATGTTCTAGTATACATTTAGTTACGATAGATAAGATATTAGCTGTAGGACTGCATATGTTGGTAGAACGTCGCGGCGCGGCTGGCACGGCAGGGCAAGAGTGCATGTAATGTATTGTGGCATTTGGGATACTAGACGGATGGGAGGAAGTGTCGTGGATCCTTGCTGTTTCCACTAATAATTACTGCCCAGCGACATTTGGTTCAGTGAAGACATACGTATAATTTTATTGTGATTTTACTACAAATACGTAGTCCGAAAGGTGGCTTGCAGGCTTGAAGCTAGTTAAACTGTACTTTTCTGACTATAGTATACCGGGTGTTCAGCTGAACGTAATTCAAACTTAAAAAGCTTGTAGTGCGTATCGAACCAAACATAAAGTTTCAAGTGAGCAGATGGCGCAAACTAACCGACACCGAGAAAAATATGTTTTAAGTTTCATTTTTTTTTTCATATTTTTTAAACTTTTTGTTTAGTTTAGTAAACTCTACACGCTCTGTAAATTCGGACTACGTTCAGCCGAACACCCAGTATAAACACGTAATTTATATATAATTATATTCATATTACAATACACAAGCCGTTAGCCGTGTGGGAACGGCAAAGAATACAATTTCCCACCGCCACCGGGAAGCGTGTCGTAAGAGGCGACTAACCCTGGTTAGCAGAAGATGGGCAGCAGCATCTCTCTGTGAAACTATTTACTGCGATCACCAACCCGCCTGCCAAGCGTGGTGATTATTGGCAAACCCTCCCAATGCAGCACACAATCACACAATGGCCCCTAGTCTCCGGCGGCCCTTCTATTCCTGGCCACGGCAGCGGTCATGGTAACGGAAGGGCAGGGGGTGCGAAGAATCCCCGGATACGATTCGGCTGCCAAAATAAACGTTTATTTGTAGCAACATTGAATAACAGGACTCTGATGCGAGACGAGCACGTTGAGGAGCTGGAAGTAGAATTGAGCAGGATAAAGTGGCAAATCCTTGGGTTATCTGAGGTCCGAAGACAGGGGGAGGACACGATAATCCTGAGCTCTGGTAACTTATTCTACTTCCGAGAAGGCGATCAGCCCTCCCAAGGTGGTGTCGGGTTTCTTGTCAACAAAGTCCTTGTCAACAACGTAGTGGAGATCTCCAGTGTGTCGACCCGGGTAGCATACCTTGTACTGCAACTAACCGACAGGTACCGCCTAAAGGTTATACAGGTATACGCTCCAACTTCGACTCACTCGGACGACGAAGTCAGGGCAGTGTATGACGACATAGCGAAAGCTATGGACTGGAAATATTGTGGCATTAATGTCAACGGCGAATACATCTCTCACCTCCGTTTTGCTGACGACATAGTCATCATGGCAGAGTCGCTGGAGGAGCTCAGCGGAATGGTTAACGGCCTCAATGTCGCCTCTCGGCGGGTGGGGCTCGGGATGAACTTGGACAAGACGAAAGTCATGTTCAACGAACATATTCTCCCGAGACCGGTAACCGTAGAGGGTGCGACTCTAGAAGTTGTGCAAGACTACGTCTATTTAGGGCAGACTGTCCAGTTAGGTAAACACAACTTCAACAAAGAGGCCGACCGAAGAATTCAGCTGGGCTGGGCTGCTTTCGGGAAGCTTCGTCATCTGTTCTCGTCGCCACTACCACAATGTCTGAAGACCAAGGTCTTTAACCAATGCGTCCTACCTACAATGACGTACGGTGCCGAAACGTGGACTCTCAAGGCAGGACTGATCCATAAATTCAAAGTCACTCAGCGTGCTATGGAGCGGGCTATGCTCGGTTTTTCTTTGATGGATAAAATCAGAAACACTGAAATCCGTCAAAGAACTAAAGTTATCGACATAGCCGAAGCGATCAGCAAGCTGAAGTGGCAATGGGCCGGTCATATTTGCCGTAGAACGGATAACTGATGGGGTAGACGAGTTCTCGAATGGAGGCCACGTACAGGAAAGCGAAGCGTTGGACGCCCCCCAGCCAGGTGGACAGATGACCTGAAGCACCATACCGGGGGTAGTTGGATGCGAAAGGCGGAGGACCGTGTGTGGTGGCGAGCCTTGGGAGAGGCCTATATCCTGCAGTGGAGAGACACGGGCTGTTCATGATGATGATGATGACAATACACAAGTACCTACAATTAAATTTAAAGAAGTGTTTCAGGCACAAATAAAAGATAGTGTTGTATATATTTATATATATATATATATATATATAATTATTATTATTAAATACATAAAATTGTCTCGTCTTTTGACACGTTAAACACATGTGTATTTAATTTAGTTATGCATCACAGTTTTACGCTATTTAGGCAACGAAATTATGCAATTATTGTATATATATATATATATATATATATATATATGTATACAATCTTTTATATTATCTATTGGTACAATCGGAAGTGTTCACATACGATCAATCATCTGTCGTTTGGCATGACAACCCTTGGCTAAACTTAAAACTTGTCCCGAGCAAGTTGGAGGACCGATCTCGGATATATTGGGAATATAAATTTCCTGCACCGCCGCGAGCCCTTACCGAGTTACCAGACACATCCGGCCCTTTCGCCCCCTTCTTTGTCCGACTTGTCTCGCTTAAGACATTAGGTGAAGCAGTTTCATATTGTTACGATAACAGGTTCCTTCCCGACTAGCACACAAGTTGCAGAAACATTTGAAATGGTTATACACTTGTAACTTGTGAGCTTTGCAACACCAAAATACAGAAATTGTGGGGCGGTATTCTCATTACAGTTGTATAATAGCTGTAGAAAAGAGTTACTAAAAGTTGTTAAAAGAAGAACTAACCAATATAACTTTTGTCTATAACTACTTATTTTCGATTTTAGAATGGTTCACACAATTTGTGTATAAACATTGTACGATTTTAAAATGTTTGTACGGATTGTGGGTTAGTTTCGTTGTTAAAGTCAGTAAAATACACGGCGACGTCTTCCTTCCTTTATTTCGCTTTCCAACACTTGACAGCAACTTTAATCCATTAAATTCGACTTTCACTCTTATAAAATCTGCCAATTCATATTAATCTTTATTAAAATTTGTCTTTCATTTCGAACTGTCGTGCATGGACATGTCCATTTGTTCCGTGTTTGGGTGTACAAAGTATCTATATATGTATGTATATATTATAAAGAATATTTAAGTAGCTCTATTAGTTGTCTAGTACCCGATAATACAAGCATAATACTTGCTTACCTTGGGACTAGATGGCGCTGTTTAGAATGTCCCAGGTGTTATTATTAAACATTTAAATGTTACATGGTACTTTCCAGAAAACTCGCATCAAATGAAATTTTATCGTGATGCTTAAATCGTTGGCATTTGATTTATTTATTGAACCATATCTTAATTTTCGACTACAGTCACAACCGACGAGTAATTAAATTTGTATCCGAAAAGCGACGACTCTGCGGAAATCTGATGAATGAATGAATAGTCCAAATGACTAAAAAAGGCATGTGGAACCGCAAATGGTTACAATATATATCGTAAATTGACACCAATTTATGAGTATGTACATATGTATACCATAGATATACATTACTTAAATGTACAGTATTAGCGGGTTGAGTCCAAAGCATGTTTCAGCCGGACGTCAGCTGACAACTCCCACAAACGTCTTCGAACCCTCAACTTTGCCCACGCCTCACTAGTATGGATGTGGCTGTGGATGAGGCAAATGTGTTCATGTATTAGAATCGAATGAATATTATTTTGTTGATCGGTGACTATAAGATTTTTAATTTCTCTTCGTAACACACCTACTTTGAAAAGTTTGTAATTCGATAATGTATTTACATTTATACAAATCGGACGAAAATGGTACTGCATATGTTTAATTATAATACAGTACTTTTTTATGATATTTCACCATCATCATCATCAGCCCATTTTACACCACAGCAAGGGCTTAGGCCTCCCCCAGGGTAAAAAGGGGGTTTGAAGCTTAAATCCACGACGCTACTCCACTGCGGGTTGGGGATTGTAACGACCGCCATCTATTGACAGCATCCGCGACTGACTGCTTAACGTGCTCTCCGAGACACGGCGTCAGTATTAGTTAATATACTTAAGTTAGACAAAACTCATTGGTACACGCCCGGATTCGAACCATGGCCCTATGGCCTTATAAATTTGAGACAGGTTCGTTGCGCTCTAGGCTATCACGACATTTATGATATTTAAAAACACCTAATGTGCGTATTTTGTAACTTACAAAAATACATTACGAGTCTGTGTCATCGGTATCACTATGGTCTCTTAATAAAAATACAAAGCCTACTAATTTAATGAAAGCAAAATACATTACCACAAAATATCAAGATGTACCCTCAACGTGCTTTCGTGAAAGTTCACTACTTGGACATTTCGACGTAGAGGGTGAACATGAAATTTGTATGAGAATTTGAACCATATCGACCCCACTGTAACTAGGTACATACAAAAAAAACATTTATTTATTACCTTACGCTTGTTACACGACTTACATCCATACATCCTTCATAAATCAATTAATTTGATATATAATTTTTGGTACATAAACAAAACTCACAATTTTTACAAACGAAGGAGGTTTCAGGGTTTGGGAGGATGTATTTTTTATCAGTTAGTTTGTATATTTATTTGTGTGTCTTTGTTACCATTTTTCTCAGAATTTACTGGAACGATTTCAATGAAATTTTAGCATTGAAAATGTTATAAGATCGTTTTCATGGGGGACTGTTATTCCGAATTTTCGACAAATGTCTTTTCGAAATTTATGGTGGTAGACAAAAAGCTGTGAAGTCAAAAGATTCAAGAGTTTATGGGGCATCGTATTATACCACATTTTCTAAAATTAAGCGTCAACCATTTTTTTAAAGTAGGTAAAATGACGAAATTTCTCGACTTTTCGGACAAAATGTTGATTATTTAAAAAACGAAAGCTAACATCGAAAAAATAAAAAAAAAACTCCCGAGGCAGATCGATTTTCTACCGTTTGGAATAAGATATTTTGGAATCGGTGAAAAACTGTGGCTGAGCAGGTGCCCATTGCATTGAATGATTATCAAATCAGTTACCCCGGAGAATGAGGTTCTGCTATATTACATTTCAGAGTCAGTTGTAGGTCACTGGGGCTTTGCAGTATATATCCCGTTCTTAAAAAATCGGGCTAATTTAGTATGGTTTCTTTGGATTACATAAGTTACATCACTTAAGATCATGTTTTTAGACGTGTTTTATAGCTATAAGGCACCAGGGGCGCTGCAGTAGATGTATTTCTTTGAAACAGATGAGCCGACTTTAATGCAATTTTTAGCAGATTCTTACATTACTTAGTTTACGATTATAAACCGCTATGAGACTTTATAAGCTTTTTGATAATCATAATAGTAATATAATAATAATATTATGTTTGATGATGATCAATTAACATCCTACGTTTGTTGGTGCGTCTTAATTTTAAAATTTTTAAAATTTTAGTTTTAGTTAATTTTTAAACTATATAAAATAAGTTTACCAAAAAAGAGTGAAGCAATTGAATAATTGTGTTTGTGATATTAATTAATGTTCATGCGTTACGTGTACACTATTCTTACCTTCCTACTATGCCATACCATATACCAAACCTTCTTGTTTTCTTTCTACACTTATAATTATTCAAGAAACACTAAACCGATTTTAATGGAATATTTACAATTAAATAGAGGAAATCATAATTCTGCGGTGTGACATTACACCATCCCGAATTCTCTGCGACTTTACTAGATTAATCTGGTTCAGTTTATTGTCCATCCTCGCATGACACGAACTTCCTGCTTACCCACTAACGTCCGTTTAAGCTGTGAAGCCACCAACAAGTTAGCAGCAAGATCAGGGAGAAACTGCTGAACAAGCACGCTTCAAGTGTCTCTGAAGAATTTTGTGTTCTGAGAAACAATCCGAAGCGGACAGGAGGATACAGTTTACCATAATACCGTATTTTATTTTCCAATACATTTGCTATTAGTACGGTCTTTATGACATCGAAATTTGTATCGTCACGTTGTATTTTACAGTACTAGGCCTTTTTACTTTACACCAATCACAAACGAGCATTCTATCTGTAACGCATGCGTAAACCACGAAAAGCAACCCGCTCGAGCCCTTAGTTCCCCCCATTATTACGTTTGAAATATCTAAGTAATTTTAATCGTAAATGTATTGAAAAATATCGTATGTTGCTCGTACTCAGTAAGCTGGCTATTACAGTCATCACTCGGCTTCGCCTCGTGCCTATAAACACCTCGTCTATAATATGCAGCTTACCATACTTGCATACCTGAACATCATCCACATCAGCTTCACCTGTTTTGATAGGTTAGTAATGTTTTGGCGTGACTCTGAAATAATATTGCAATCTCAGTATAACGACATGATTGGCCTGCATATAATGTAATAGTCACAGGCAAAATCTAAAAGTAGTTTTTAAATTTCTAGAAAGCTTAGTCTGTTACAGGTATATTGGATTAGTGTGGAACTCCACACTAATACAACATAGCTACACACAAACGTGCCAACATTTTCAAACACTATTTTATTGCACGCACATATGTGTACCAATGTCGTATCTCTGTTAAGTATTTTATGTGCCGGCCTCCCCGTCTGGTAGTCCGGCGTCGCTAGAAATCTCTACTTACGCTGATTGAACAAGTTTTTCTCATAACTCGAAGGGCGAGCGACGTTAATGTCCGTTCTTGTGTGAAATTAGCCTTATGAGTGGAACGAATTGTGAAAGCGAGGGAGACAAATTCTGTTACGAAAAAAGTATTCATACTTTTGTCTGCTCTGTTGTTTATGAATAAATTCTGAGTTTTTGGAATTTTAATGGTAAATTTGTTATACAAATATGGCTTTGGTTACTCAATTTATTTATTTAATTTTCGCAGAACCTAAACTGGGTTGAACTTTTTTAAAAGCCTTGCGGCTTTTGAAATACTTTAATTTCTTCATCTCAATATCTGGAGCGGCTTAAAAGTTATATTAAAATTTTTTATTTTTTATTTTTAAGTAATGAATACTTCAAAAACTATAAATAAATGTCTACGTTTCATCTAAATCGTCTATGTTACAAAATACCACAGCTTTCGGGCATACATTTACTCAATGCCTAGGCCTTGTTATTACACAAATCTATAATAATAGATAATTGTTCATAAATGTTGAAGGAATCTTTATCTAAATAAATTGAGTAATTAAGCTGTACTTGCGCAACAAATTAAATATGAAATAACTCAGACGAGGCTCACCCTTAACGTATGTGTTCGAGTGCAACATAATGTGATACCGTCGTTTAAAATGTGATAGCTGTTATCAAATGTCATTGAGTCAAATTTCTCAATAATATTTTGAACTCTACTATTTATCTTTATCTACAAATTTAGTTTTTCTTCATATCCTAGAAAATTCGACGCGGTGTCCCTTATTCCAGGATTAGCGTGATCAGCAGAGATCACGTAGGGAATCGGACATGTCTCATGTGACACAAAGTCAAACGAAGCCTATAAAACTTTGATTTCACAGACATATATACGTATCAGTTACATTTCAAAGACAAAAAGTTTCCTCACTTCCATTGAAACTAAAAGTTGGGAATTTGTACTAGAATTAGAATTTAATTTTACTTATACCTTTTCTGAAACAGTATTTATTCGTCATTTTTTTTGTGTTTACTTTATAAGTAAGATATTTTAAATTGTGAAGATTTTACTCAAAATATTAGATGAAATCAGCATGCAGTGAAACTAGTTTTCGTTTATATACAAATTCATACTCCGAGTATATATCAGCCATAATGAGCTGCCGAGGCTTAGGCCTCCCCTCGGAATAAGGGTGCTTGGAGCCACGCCACGCTGCTTCAGTTGGGTTGGTTAACGACTGCCATCACATAATCATGATGGCAACCGGAACCGACGGCTTAACGCGCTCTCCAAGATACGGAGTCCGTGACAATAAACTCAACCACGACTACAACCAATACGACTACGAACTAAACTTATAATGAATTATATATAATATACGAATTGAATAAGGGGCTACGAGGAATCACGATAATGTTGTATATCATGTAAACGGAAAGTAATATTACGGTATGCCAATTTTGTCTAATATATTATTTTTTAGTGAAATTCAGAAATCTCT
This sequence comes from Luffia ferchaultella, assembly GCA_949709985.1. Taxonomy (NCBI): domain Eukaryota; kingdom Metazoa; phylum Arthropoda; class Insecta; order Lepidoptera; family Psychidae; genus Luffia; species Luffia ferchaultella. Next base: position 13,567,920 of record OX453257.1, read on the forward strand.
CTCTTTTATAAATAATGGCGAAGTAATTATGCATAAGGAAATCCACAAAATTCCGTAGTGAAGATTTCAAATTTTAGTAGTTAACGAACAACACAATATGTCATCTTGTGATAATATATTGCTAATAAAGGCAGTTTGAATATCATAATCGAATCCAACTTCGCGTCGAGGTTGTATATCCACGTGGCTCCAAACGCTAACTGAGGTTATTAATAACCAGACATTCCTTAGCTAATTTAGTTAGACGCAGAGAAGGACACACAGGGACAAATCTATTATATTATGGGTATTGTCACAAAATTAGCTCATAATACGGTAGACTTAATTGTTAATTTCTCAAATACAACAGTTACTTATACACAAGTAATCAAGGATAAAATTTAAGGTTTTTCCGGATTGGTCCTGTAAACGGGTCCTGTAGCACTAGACAAATACAGAATATTAAAATTAAGTATTCGTTGCGCATTCGTTCTGTATAAATACATATTTATATTTTTAATGTACTGTCAACAGACTCTTCAGAAATAATCCAACATAAATAAACATTTATATACTTACGTTGGATTGACATGGATTAGGACATACAACAACTAAATAAATACATAAAAACAAACTACAATAATTCTCTGTATACAACATGATAACCACGCCGGAAAGCGCACGGCGGCCGTGGCGCCCAGTTTCTTGTTGCGCGATATTTATATTTTGCGATAGCTCCTAAAATATTGATTTAAATTGTATAATGTAAAGGGCAATCATAATATGCATGAAATGCTGAAGGTAAATAACGTATGTAATTTGATAACGATTAATACTGTATCCGTATAAATTGCTTTCCAATAACTTCATTATATAACACCATTTTTTTAAACATAAAAAGAGGTATAGTCAGCTATCCATAAAAGATAGCCATATGCCATTGCGGACTTTTCTTTAGTCCTATAAAAAAAACACAATTCCTCCATACATTATTTTATTATATCTCAAAAGGATTAGACAGTGTTTTCGATGAAAGCTCCCAGCCGGCTTGATTTTTTTCCGACTTCTTCAACAATAATCGTCATATTTATAACCTTCCTATTGAGTCACTCTGTCCATTGGTTTCAATAATATACCAATCTGTTCGGTGATTTTTGAGTTTATCGTGTTCAGACAGACAGACAGACGCGGCGGGGGACTTTATTTTATAATAGATATAAATTATAAAACTTTTGTAAAATTCCTTTAGTGTTTTAAGAGTATACAAATATCTCCCCCTCAGGTCCGCAGGGGGCACTGCAATAGATATGTTTCTCTAAAACGGCTAAGCCGATAGTGAAACGGTTTTCGTGTTATATAGGTATCACCTAAAAACAGGTCATTACATATGTATAGCGTTTATAGGCAACTAAATGGTGCTGTAATGGATTTTTTTTTTCTAAAATGTCTAAACCGATTTTAATGCGGTTTTTTGCGATACATTGGTATCGCGGTAGAGGACACTCGCAAGAACGCGGAGAAGCCTAGCGAAGCTGAAGCTAGAGAAGCTAGTCGAGAAGCATCCTCCGTCTGCATCACGCTGCCTCTTCCCACTCGTGTCGCCTGTTAAACGCCAAGTTAATGTACAATTACACTTGTTCTAACCGCGAGAGCACTATTCTAATTATTTTACTAGGAGGACGAAAGTATGAAACGTGTTCGTGAAAAAAAATTAATTTAGGATTTTAAAGTATTGTTTTACCGTATTATTAAAGTATGAAAAACATGAAACTAAAAAATGTCACTATATACCTATGCATGTATATGTCGTCTCGCTAATAATTTAAACCACTAAAAATTAAAATTTTTTTGTCACACTTCTAGACTTTGACAATTACAATATAATATTTGATTGTCTAGGGTTTCTTGTTGACTGTAAATAAAAAAACGAAAATATGCTCACAGAACCAATGTAAGACGAGAGACTTGATTTTGAAATTCCGTATAGTCCGGTGCCACAGCATCAGTTTCCAGAACCAATTTGGAAGAAACCAAAAGTAAACAATTAAATACAAACAAAACAGTGCACCAAAATAGAACTGTGCTGGAAATAGAACTCGAGAAGTAAAGTAGAGGAGTATATATAGGAAGCGGCGACAGGAACTGGAACGGGAAAGAGATACTTGATTCTGGGCAAGTTATGTACAATACGTCCACGTCAGCGGTGCCACGGGCGAAAGCTAGTATTAGTAAACTTATTTGTATGTGTGCACATACCTTACTGCTGAGAGCCGCATGCCTTGCATGCTTGTGATGTGACGGATGTCCGGCAATTTAAGATATGCCGACCTCGACGACCTGCCTCGTTTCCATAAGCTGTGAAATACCTAATGTGTTTTAACTTCTGAAAAAAAAAAATGCCTAATGTCTGAAGAAAATGATGATTATAGGATGACCGTTAGCTATTGAGTTTTACTTAGAATAAGTTATCCAAATTCAATTTCCAAACACGCATATTGGATACCTACGTATGAACTTAAGATTCTGTAGCATGTATTACAAGCACACATTTTGTATTCACCAATCACACAAACCATTTTTCGGTAACAACTAAAATAATTTTATTTGAAGTGGGCATACATTATTAACGAATTTAAGAGCTCATATATCGCCAAATATGCACCTAAAATATAAAAGTCACTAAAGAACCTTCAATACAGTTTCAGAGATACAATGTTAGCTAGCCTAAATAATTTAGTTTTCATATTTTCTCTACAGAATCGTAAGGCAATTCATATAGGAAGTCTACTTGTGAAACACTAGACGGAATAATGTGAAGATATATAGGTCTCTGAGGGACGGACATTATGGTTCTATTTTTAACATTTCGCTATTGTTTAACCTTTACAAGAAGGACGAATGATTGTACTTTTTTTATAAGTAAGTTTTTCTTCTAACGCTTCAATTGTTAACTTGAATACCACGAAGGCAAAGTTAATGTAACTTTGGTATTAAATTAAATATATAGGTGTTTAGCTATTTCAGTTATATAGAATCTCTACATAAATATGCAGGCTACTAAGGCGGAGGGCTAGCTTTAATTAATAATTAACCAGGAAAAAATGGACAAAGAGGGTCCGACATCTCGGGACAATTGAAATAGAATAGTAAATTTCTGATTTAAGTAGTATACGAAGAATGACCAAATCATGTAAATTGTAATTTTATTAATTATTTCTTACTTAATTAATTAACTAATTAATAATTGAAACCATTAGATGTTAAAACCGACAACTCTATTTGATCTCTATGCATAAACGACTATTGAATTTCATTTTATTAAGCTTTATAAAGCTCATATCTCAGACGAACATGGCTTCTAAATATTTAGGCTTAATAAAAAAATATTTGTTGTACTGCTTATTATATGATTCATAAAGTTATTATTTTCTAATAGACATTATAGTCTTCTGTGTTTTTAATATTATATTTCACTGTACATTACTGATCTATTTTAGTAATATTATAACTTTACTAAACTTTAGGGGTCGTACATAAAATTGTACATTTAACGAATTATAAGTTTTTCCATAGTTCCTAAAAAAGAACACATAATATATCGTAAATTAGTCCGAATCTGAATCGTAGAAAGTCTCACTTCCAGTTTTATCACTATACGCTAGAATTTATCTGACACCGTGCGATAAAATTTTAAAATAATTACAATCTACTCAAAGAACAATGTTCAATTTTGACCCACACTATCATTTGTTTAAAAATAAAAAGACTGCCCCTAATAAAATCAATATCAAAAATAATGTTATGCAAAAATACCTTTTATTTCTATTTGGTGATTTTCTATTCTATTTCTATTCGGCAATAATTTTTATAAATTCTGAAAAACAAAGTAGTTAAATTTGGATGAACTAGAGCAACTTTCCAATAGACGCCGTGAAATAAACTACAATTTAAGTAGTTGCTATACATTATCACAGATGACGCTATTTAACCAGTAATTATATTTTACAACAAATGGCGCTATTACTAGGGGTTTTTCGACTGTCTTCACTTGACCTTAGTTATTAAATTTTTTACAGAAATTACACGCTTTCAAATAAGTAACATACGTAGCTTGAAATGAAAACGTTCGATTGCAACCGTGTCGCATGTAAACATGGCGCCACGAGTATACCTTTTAGTATTATCAAGAAAACGCCGCTTTCTTGAAAATATCATTTTCTTCGAACAGTTTTAAAAAAAGACGATCTTTTCATTGACATGTATTTCAATTTGACGCAACTTATAGTCAAGTAATAATATTTTTGGTCAACTGCATATGGCGCAATGGGCATTATCATTTTGAAATAAATGAAAAAAAAATATATTTGCAATAAAATTCTAATTTAACTAATTTCAAAAAATTTTACTGGGACATATATATGGGTATTAGTGATTTCATTTCCGAAAGCGATTTCAAGAGACAATAGGTAAAAAAAAGCTGAGATATTTTAGTACAACTCAATGACAAAGCTAAGCAAACTAGTTTCGATGTCTCACAACTTTTGTGCCGATTGAAAGGTTTATGTAAATACAAGTCTGTTTTAGATTTACACTAAGAAGATCTCAAAGAGGAAAAAAACTGAACTTCACTGAGCTCTATGCAAATGTGGAAAGGTCTGTACGCCCTAAGGGATATCGGGTGCCCAGGGGAAAAGGGACACTGAAGGGGAATGGACTAGGGTCAAGTAGAGAACAAAATACCTCCGCTTTGTAGTCCAGGGTAATCCTTTAATAGTAATCGGGCGTTGCAGACTCGTAGCGCATAAGAGATGAATAGAGAGGATTGACTATTTTTATATGTTACACAGGGATTTTTAATATTTTTATCCTGATATTAATAACAACTTATACACTTTGTGGGATGCTATAGTTTTTTAGAGTATGATAAAGTTTTATGATAAATTTGAATAATATTTGATAACAGGTAGGAATATTCCAATAAACGTATAAAAAAAGTTTAGTTCAAAAGGTATTAAAAGAAATAGTGTTTCTCAATTCCGAATTCCGAAAAATTCCAAGAATTACTACCACTTCAAATTTTATAAATTTTATAAAAATGTTATTTTACTACGATACGCGCCACCGATGTAAAAGGCCGCCACTTGTACACACTAGCCGATCGGAGGCGAGCGCCAGAGACGCGCTGCCTCTGGCGATCGCCTCCGCTCGCCGAGTATGTACAGCCGAAGGCCTTTTACATCGGTGGCGCGTATCGTAGATATGTTGAAGCGCATTAAGTAATCATATATGATAAATATTGTCAAATATGTCAAAGATAGTATTAAAACAAATTTTCCGTCTGAGAACGGAAAAAGAATACCAATACCCACCTCCGCGCTAACCAGGAAGCGTTTTGTAGACGTCGTCGTAGTATGGACCGGTCCTTGTTTTTTAGTGGTGCCTCAAGATCGTATGTTGTAGAAATCTAGGACAGAAACCTATGTCTGGTAGTGACCGTTCAGCACAACGGCTAAAATGATAATGACGAAATTATAAATTTAATAAAATCATTTTTGTATGCTATCTTTCAAATCTAATACCGAATGATTACAATAGCTATAGAAGAATTTCGAACAGTGGGTATTACTGGGAATACACGTAGACTCGCCCTCACCACGCTACGCCACTATATCATATCTCGGACATAACTCAAGTGAGTTGGCTACTATTTATCATTTCTTTGTCCACTGGCAAGATTTATTCGCTTATATCTAAGACGTGCAATCCTATTGAGTTACCCTAGAGACGCTGTTCTATGGCAATAAGCCCAGAAGTGAGATATTTTATATAAAAAATATGTTTATTAAGTTGTGAGAAAATTTCAAGTGACATTTTTTTAGTGTCAATTTGTTAGACTTAATGTTAATTTCATTATTGCAAGGAAACTCAAAATCACTAAATGTAAGCTCGAATTTTTACTATGTTCTAGTCACGTCATGTTTCCCAATAATTTTTTATCCTTATCGTCAACCTACCCTGCTTATAGTAATTAAGAGGTGGTACAGTACGGTAGTTTGATTCATTCAACAAATTATTTCAATAATCTTGTTGCTTCATACTATAGTTTACAATTGAATAACTATATTAAAATTTTGATCCTTGCCTTATATGTTTCGGTCACTAGAAAAACTTTCTGTGTAAAGACAGGGCCACACTAAGCCATTAATTAGCACATTAATTGTGTCTTTAGGTACACCTGCTAAATGCAAGGGTTAGCCACAATTAATGTGATATTTCAAAAGAATGCGTTTGTCTGGCCCCGCCTAAGATCGACGTGACAGACTTGCACAAGTTTTTTTTTTTTTTTCTTGAATTAATTTGGAACGTTTGGCCTTACAAACAATAAAATAATATCCAAAGATTTCTTCTTTACAAAATAAAATAAGTCTTTGTATTGCAACATTTGATACAATATGTCGAAATCTTTGGATTCTCGAAAGTAACTAATTTATATTTCTCGAAAGTCGGAGCTTTGCACGAACAAGTCCCTTGGAACTGATTAATTACGAGGGTAGATATGAAAAGTAAGCTTTTCCGGCGAACTTTGTTGCCTTTAATAAGCAAACTTCCCTTACAAAACGTCTTTTTGAACTAAACTTCTGATGAAGGGTCTGGCCTCAGATGTGATTAGATATCGTCATGACAACACAACTCGGTATAACAAATATTGGAAGTACTAAAGCAGGTACTCCCAGGCTGTGTTCGTGTCCTATTTATTTTACTGCAGTTCCTTAAATACTCCTTTATTCACCGCTTTTAAATTCTGTTTCTAGTGCCTTCGTCGTTTATAGATCCTTTCAAGTTTACTAATTGTGTTCCCTTTAATTCACATTCAAAGTTCTTAACAAGATTCTACTTTTTTTGTTTATATTATAAACAGTAATCTCCTTTTGAAGAAGTCGTTAAAAATTAAAACTTTGATCATTGTCGATTGTGAACTATATTTCTGCAAAATATTAAAAACAAACAATAAATAATATATCCACACTGGTTAACAATGTACCCCGGTATTTAAAAGAAATTACGAATCTTTTAGCTAGAATTTCCTATAAAAGCCAAGTCGATGTACAAATGGGTAAATCAGCAGGAAAAAATTCCTGATAATATTGCAAGACGAGAATTGTCAATATTTTAATGACCCCAAATACGAATGCGTCTTAAAATTACTAATTTAAGTCATGCTGTAATTGCAGGAAGCATTGACGTGCATTTTTTCTAATTTATGGGTATTTACTGCATCACTCATGCAAACTCCTTTTGTTATTTTTCAGTGTGGACTGCATTTTACTCGAAAGCTTTCGCTAATTCGTCAGTATAAGCTTTATATTTATGCAAATCTTCTTTCTAATTCACAGGCATATTTCTTGTTTTGTTCATTAATATACTTTCTGTTAATTCATGGGTATTTGTAATTTAATTACGAATTATATTTCTTTGTTGTTTTTGTTTATATCTCCTTACCTGAAGCTTTCAAGATGTATGAAGATTGTGTAATAAAAGTTGAATATTATAGAAAAACGGAAATTCATTTTGTATTCATGCAATGATCAATGTGGGATTCGGCGAAGGCAGCTTATAATAATAATAATAATAATAATAATAATACATGGGACTTCCCACACACAGTGGCGTGTGGTGGATTTGGAACATGGCTACGCCAACACGACATATGAAGTTTAAAATCATTTTGGTGGAATCTTTAAAGTTCAGATATTTACCTTAATATGTCTGAAAGTAAGTTTTTATTGCGCGTTTTTACGCCATCTGTTGAAATTTTACTAACCTAGTCTAACCTATTAGTTTAGTAAGAACGTAGCAGATGGCGCTATTTGGCAAAATTATATAATCAAATTGTGTGCTGTGTGAAGATAATACAACAGAACTAGTTTTTTATTTAAAAGCAAAGCAAGGTAATTGTGAGAATATCTAAACAAAAAATAAAATAAAATAGGTACCTAACCTATTAGACAAACGAAAAATCTCTATTATTAAAATATCTATTATTTTACCTAATGATTTCACCTTAGTTAAATACATCATAAATACTTATTTATATAAAATAAACTCGTCAATGATTTCATTATAAAATAAACCTGACCCAGACCTGAAATATTACGTAAATATGTGTGGATTCGTTTGTAAAAATCATTGTTTATAAAAGCTAATTGGTTTATAAAGCAAGAGATAGGTACCTATGTTCTGTATGATTTTAATTACTTACCTATTTACTTTGTCACTGTGCAATGACTGCGAAATACATTTGTTTCAGTCTATTGAAATCCTCCAAAATTTCCATTTCGTTATTTGACACTTTAATTTCACCTAATTCATCATTACTTTAATACAACTTTAAAACATAAAACACAACAAATCGCAATGAATGCAATGCTATGAACACAGACAATAATTGAAAACAATAATGAAGTTAGTTTAGCCGCAGAATTCGCAAAGTTCTGCCTGCAGTCTAATTACGTACGAATTTCATGTCGTTATATGCCTGGCTTAATTCCAGTATAAAATCCAGTAGGTACCTACCGATGATGCTCGAAACGTAAGAGGGATAGATGCCATTCATCACTACATGTAAGAAGAAGACAGACATAAAAGACGTAACTCATTTGGCTTGCCTCACGGCGTGTTCGCAACGTGTCGGTTGGCGTCGGTATGTCGTGATCGGGAAAGAGAGGGAGGCCGGTGATAGGGTATTAAGATAGGTCAGTAACAGTCAGTAATAGCGCGCCATTGCATTATATGCGCGCGCGGGAAATTCAAACACTCAAAAGAGTACAAACTCTAGCGTTTTCCATCATTATTGTAGGAAAATTTTAGACATGCATGGCTTTTTGGCTTTCAAGGAAGACCCGCGCCTGCCCACACAGCGCCATCTAGTCCCAAAGTAAGCAAGTATTATGCTTGTGTTATGGGTTACTAGACAACTGATATACATACTTAAATATTCTTTATAATATATACATATATAAATATTTTTTTTTTTTATATATATATATAACAACCAAGACCCGGTACCAGTATCAATATTCATCATATTAATACTGACCCGACCTGGGATTCGAACCCGGGACCTCTAGCTTCGTAGGCAGGGTCGCTACCCACTAGGCTAAGCGGTCGCTAAGCTTATTGAGATCTTTTACATATGTGTCAACATCATTGATTGTCAAAACGAGAAAAGAAGCGTACACTGAGAAATGTTTTCATCATCCGTCAAGTAATGGATGACTCCCATAATAAAAAACGAGGAATATTAAGAAGGAAAAAACACGTTTGACGAGTGACGTAATTATGATGACCAGTAATTTTTTTCCTCGGTTTCCACGTATATATGATGATCTCGCTCAACAATTACTCAACTGACAGTGAAACAATCATAATAAAATCTGGATTCACTATAGTAGGTACTTTTCTCAGTGTAGCTAAACGACGAACCGAGTTGCCAAGAACCCTTATAGTATTCTTTTTTCATATTTATATTTAAAAAAAACTGAAGGTACAGAATACTCCCACCTCTTAAATCAGAATATACAATAAATAGTTTTTTTTTTACTTTTCGTCAAACAGATTTCTAAAGCACTACTGGAATAATAATAAATTAAAAATACAATTGAAACAAATTTTTTCTATTACACGGATTACACAATGAAGTTGTTATTTGCATCTAATTCACCGCTTAACAAAGTAATAATAATAATAATAATGTCTGGGGCATCCCACACAGTGCCATCTAGTCCCAAAGTAAGCAAGTATTATGCTTGTATTATGAGGTACTAGACAACTGATATATATACTTAAATACTAGTATTCTTTCTTGTTTATAATACATATTTACTTAGATAAGATAAGATAAGATAAGATAAGATAAACATTTATTTCTCCTAAAAACCTAAAAAGTATACATTAAATGACACAGTTTTATAAACTTACATACTTTTACACGCAGACACGGAACAAATAGACATGTTCATGCACACAAATATTTGAACCCGCGACCCTCGGCTCCGCAGTTAGGGCCTCTAACCACTCGACCAACTGGTTACTATGTTCAACTATGTTCATTCAATTTGAGAAAAAGTCTGCCGTCACGGATCTTGCCAATAAACACCGATAAATTGGAAAGATAAGGGAAGCAGAAAACCCTCTACATTTTACCCGATAGCATATTAAGTGTCAAATGTGACGTCAGCACGACTCGGACAATGACGTATTTGGCGATAAAGTGGGGGCACTTGCTTTGCGCCGGGCAGCCGGTATAAATCATACAGCCCTAGCCGCCTTTGGGCTTTGGCTATACCCAGAACGCCACGCTTAAAAGTAATATGTAGTGTCTGCCGTTATGAGGGAATTAGAAAAACGCATTTGCTTAATTTTTAATATTTCCGTGTGTTTATGTTGTTAAAACAGAAGTAAAGTTATTTATTTATTACTTAACTAAATACAAACTTAACCTCACGTCAAAGGAGTTAAATAAAGGTAGAGATTATCGATCTCCTGAGATTTTAAATTCGGCTCTACTTTAAGATGTGGCTAATACTTACTCCCGAATTCACCTATATAGTACTCTTAGCAGTTCTTCCATTACACTAAACAATCAAATTAATAATTTACAATTTTCCTTTCCGTGACGTTTTTCCGTCCGTCCTTTGTGTGTCAAAATATCGTTCACACAAAATATTCATAAATATTTGGTTATTGATATTTTTGAAGAATTGCTTTCAAAACATTTAAAAACCTTTTTTCTCGAAACGAAATCAGTTTTTGATGTGAAACGTTTGATGTCGTATTTAGATGGGAGTGAAAGGTTCAGATGGCATTTCGCGATGTATACCATTCAGCCAGCTTCTTGCCTTGTTACCCCTTTCTCATTTTTACTATACATTCATTTTTTTTTTTGTACTCATTGTATATATTATTAACTATTTTCACCTATTTTCACTCATGCGTGTTTTCAATCTTTTCTGTAATGCGTAAGAGAATTGAGTCAAAAATTATTTTAATAAAAATATTTAAAAACACTACAACTAAAATATTATAAGGAAGTTCTCGTAGTTTTTCTCAGGGGAAACTCAGTCATATGTTACTTTCCGATATTAATATGTATAATAATTAATTAATTAACCAATCTCTTAATATTTATATAATTTTTAATTAATTAATATCAGGTTTAACTCTGTAAAAGTCATTTTTTTTTATTTAAATTTAAAAAGATATCAATATGAAAATATCCATTAATTTAGATGTTTCACATCCGCCAGGTGTCCCATGACGGCTGACACATTTATTTTTTTCAATTGTGTTCTTTTATAAAACTTGTATAATAAGACGGCTGTTATTCTATGTCACCGTTTCTTGTATGGCCAGACCTCAAGCTTACCCTAGGCCGGCCGACAAGTTCAGAATTTATACGAAGATAATGTACTGTGAGAAAAAGTAACCCGATCGTACGTGGACAAGGAAACGCACTTTCACGCTCGAGATAGTCCATGCGGGTGAATACATTAGGTACACTTTTTAATCCGAACGAATAGAGTTGAATGTCAATTTATTCTTTGTGAAATTTCCAATTATTTATAATACCAATTATAACCTTAAAAAACTGTATGCAAAACAAATATTTCAACCAAGTCGTTCGATAAATTTTAGTGCTTTATTTCTTTATCTACTATGCACCTGTCAAAGAAAATATTAATATTTGTGAAACGATCAAATGTATCCAGAAAAAAATATTTTAGAATAAAATACAGATAAAACGAAAATATTTATGCAAAATTAACAGTTTCAGATCTTTCGTCTTAGTTACATTGTTCTATATAAGGGCAGAATGATATCCAGAGCTGCTATAAGGATAGATATGTTAGATATAGAATACGAGCCAAAGGGCACCCCATGGTCGAATTATTGAAGCAAGTTTAATAGAACATCATATATTTGGCATCACAAGAAAGTAAAACGTAGCCAAAGCCTACAAATTAATTTTTATTATTATTATAAATTTAATTAATTCAACAATCTTATTACTCTAAACGGAAGTCCATATTATATTACTAACTACATTTTTGAACCTGTTCACAATTTGTTTCAACCTCCTTTCTCCTGAAAACAACAAAAATTGTTTATGTACGTATTAGTCGCGTAGCCAGAAAAAAATTACTTACCATAATTCCAAGGATCTTCGTTTTTGGTGAGTGGATAGATAAAGTGCATTGTGAGCTATTGTCAAAAAGTTAGAAGTTTTAGGGCTGTGCTAAGGGCATGGCTAGGTATTTCTTAATATTTCGTGTAACACGCTGTATATAGAATAAAAATTTGAAATTTTGATTGGTTCTTATTTAGAACTATCTTATCCTCATATTGTAAAATTTTTAAAAAGATAACATAAGGGATACTACGAAAATTTGAAAAAAATAACGGTCTGGTTGTGGAACATTAAATGTCATAAAACAGTTTTGATACTTCTAAGGCTGTTCGTTTTTTATGAATGGATAGATAAAGTGCATTGTGAGCTAATGTCAAAAAGTTAGAAGTTTTAGGGCTGTGCTAAGGATGTAACTAGGTATTTCTTAATATTTCGTGTAACACGCTGTATATAGAATTAAAATTTGAAATTTTGATTGGTTCTTATTTAGAACTATCTTATCCTCATATTGTAAAATTTTTAGAAAGATAACATAAGGAATACTACGGAAATTTCAGAAAATAAGTCTGGTCGTGGGACATTATATTTCATAAAAAAGTTTTGACAATTCTAAAGTTGTTCGTTTTTGGTGAGTGGATAGATAAAGTGTATTGTGAGATATTATCAAAAAGTTAGAAGTTTTAGGGCTGTGCTAAGGGCATGGCTAGGTATTTCTTAATATTTCGTGTAACACCCTGTATATAAGATTTAAATTTGAAATTTTTATGGGTTCATAATTAAAACTATCTTAACCTCACGTTTTAAAATTTTTAGAAAGATAACATAAGGGGTACTACAAAAATTTAAAAATTTTCAAAAAAAATTTATAACATCTAATGTTATATTTTGAGACTTTCAGTACCTAGTTACTCAAATCTGTTGGATTAAGTTCAGAAAGTCAAGTGGTATGCTTCTACTACAATTTCATTTTCCTTTCGTAAGATACACAATAATGAATATAAAATTGATAAGTTCGCCGGGCGCAGGCTGGTGTGCAAAAATACCATGCTAATAGAAGAATTGGTGTATATCAAGACAGAAAACTAGACACTCAAGAGACCATACTAAAGGCTGCTGATACTCATAAAATAATTCTAGCCAACGAGTCAGTTGATATATTATTTGCCTTATGTACAGTACAGTTACGCGCAGGAGTGCCTTGAAATTATAAGATAAAAGATTAAGTACCTACTTTTTTACGTCGTGTTGTAAATTTTTTAGAAAGATAACACACGTGTCACTACAAAAATCTAAAAATTACTCTTTTGTCATTCAACAAAATTTCTAAAATTACATTTTAAAACGTTCGGTTGTTACACAAATCTGTTTGGTTAAGATTAGAAAGTCAAGTAGTATGCTTCTACTACAATTCCATTTTTCTTTCGTAAGATTCACAATAATGAATAATAGTTGATTCCCTGTTATGTGGCACTTAACAAAGTACTTGATGATCACACGAAAAATTTGAAACATACAGTTTGTGGATTTTGTTTAAATTTCACGAACACACGAATGATGCGGGGTGCGGGTTAGTGTGTGGACATTGCGCGCTCCTCCAAGTGTCGCGCCGGCGCTTAATATATGCTTGTTCAACTAAAAGTTTTTTAAAAATATGAAAAAGTTATTCTTGTAATCTTGCAGTCTTCAAACACTACTAAGATAGCTGGCAGCTGCTATTTCAACAAATCAGCTTACTAACCGCAGCGCTCTAGCGGGTATTCATTTCGGCATGCTGGTTGTATCCTACTCTTAGTTTAATTAAGTAAACATATATAACCAATAATCATTTGCCGCTAAATGGTTGGGTGAGGTGAGCTAAATAGCTTACAAGTCTAATACCATATAAGTACGAATTGACTAAAAGCCCTCTTCTCCTCTTAACGCTAACCACTTATACTCTAGTTAGCTAGTGTACCCGTTTTGCGAGATGGTGAGTTTCAGTTAAAGATTCAGTCGCGCGGGGTCTACAGTTGAAAATTGCGTTTGATAGTTTCGATACTGTGAAGTGACATTTGTGACTTTATTAAAACCAAACGCCGCTGTCAAATTTATTTGCTCTATGCCTAATACTTATCTACAAATTAACGAAGCGATCTAGTTGCATTTATGCAATTTTCATTCCTTGGCGTCGTCGTTGTGATATTGTCTAGGTGATCCTCTGTGACAATATTGTGTAGTGTATTTTTAAGAAGTTTTAAACTCGCATTATTTGGTACATTTGACTTAATAAATTATTGTGCCCCAGTGTGTAGGTAAAACATTTCAGTGGTTAGTTATAAATTATAATTGCTCACTGGTGTCCATTGTATATTTTAATATCATAGAAGTAGGAATAACATAAGGTAGACACTAGAGCACGCACTACGCTTACGCTGTCTTACCGGTACTACACTTAATTTGAGTTTAGTTGATGTGCCGCGTTCGGCAACAGCGCTTGTTAGAGGTTCGGTATAATACTAATTAAAATAAGTAAAAATGATCTAAAACGATGTCAATAACGCAAACGCTATATTTCCCCTTTCTGTGACTTACTGTCACTGTTCGTGTTGAACCTTCCCGTACTTCCTTCCCCCGCGTTTGCGATTTACGACGTCGTAATGGTTCAGTTGAATAGCGCTCGTGCTAGTCTTATTATTATATTATTCGTATTTCTAAGTTTAATATTATGCCCAATGTAGCTAACTTTTAACATAAATAAAATATTATTGTGTAATATCCATAATTAATTATTTGTAGCGATATATTGGTGTTACTCATTTGTAAGGTACACCTTGCAAAGCAATGCCTGATTGTACGAACGGGATGCAAAATAAATAATTTTATCTTAATAAGTACTTTTAGCACTTTTGCAGATGACTGTATTTTTCCTACAAGCGAAAAGTTGCGGTTACTTCAAAGTCTTAATTGACCATAGAGTAAATAAATTTGACAGCATTAACTATGGTTTGGTTATTATTATTATTCTTTTGTATTATAAAATTAAAAAGGGTGTATGTTTTTTATATGAGTGTTTTCAAAAATAATGAACATTCTTATACAGTAATAAACACAAAGGCCTAGTTGCTTTTTTACACTGGTATTTTTATATTTGCTTATGATTATGATTTGCTCACTAGTGTAATTTATCTATTTCAGTTTTAGGTATACTGTGTCATAAGAAGCCATAACTACAGAATACCTCATAGCTCTTTAACATGAAAAATAATTGTTTTATGTATCTACGGTTGGTTATCAATGATAGGTGCTACAGCATGTTTATGTCATTTTTTTGTACGTGCTGGGTTGCACGAATAAACAGAATAAATTAAACATTAAGTAATTCATAAAAATATATAGACTGATATTGATTTAAGTGTCGTGATAGCCCAGAGCGCAACGAACCTGTCTCAAATTTATAAGGCCATAGGGCCATGGTTCGAATCCGGGCGTGTACCAATGAGTTTTCCTGACTTAAGTACATTAACTATCACTGACTCCGTGCCCCGGAGAGCACGTTAAGCAGTCCGTCCCGGACGCTGTCAATAGATGGCGGTCGTTACAATCCCCAACCCGCAGTGGTGTAGCGTGGTGGATTTAAGCTCCAAACCCCCCTCCTCACCGTGGAGGAGGCCTAAGCCCCTGCAGTGGGGTAAAATGGGCTGATGATGATGATGATTTATTAAAGTGCGTATATGTTGTTTTATTTAGAAATATTATTGCCTCTATACTAGAACTTCAAATAGATTTTTTGTCAGACCACGAATCGTACCGAATCATAAAAAATAAGAATTACGGCGCCACGCGTGTGCCATAATGTAGGCACAATGACACGATAAGTCCCTACATACTCTGTCTCGCTCGCAGCCACACTAATAAAATTTATCCGTAATTTAAACAAAACCCACAATCTATATGTTTCTAATTTTTCGTGTGATAATCAAGTGCTTTGATAAGGCCATATAAGAGCGACTTATCAACTTTTATTCGTTATTATTTATTTTATTATTTGTATATTATTTCATATGCTATGGGAAAAAAATGAAATTATAATATAAGCACACTACTTGACTTTCGAAACTTTACCAACAGATTTGAGTAACCACCGAAAGTCTTAAAATGTAATTTTAGAAATTTTGTTGAATGACAAAAGAGTAATTTTTAGATTTTCGTAGTGACACGTGTGTTGTCTTTCTAAAAAATTTACAACACGACTTAAAAAAGTAGATACTTAATCTTTTATCTTATAATTTCAAGGCACTTCTTCGCGTGACTGTACTGTACATAAGGCAAATAATATATCAACTGACTGGAATTATTTTTATGAGTTTCAGCAACCTTTAGTATGGTCTCTTGAGTGTCTAGTTTTCTGGCTTGATATACCTACACTAATTCTTCTATCAGCATGGTATTTTTTCACACCAGCCTGCGCCCGGCGAAATTATCAATTTCATAGTCATTATTGTCTATCTTACGAAAGAAAAATGACATTGTAGTAGAAGCATACCACTTGACTTTCTAAACTTAATTCAACAGATTTGAGTAACTACCGAAAGTCTCAAAATATGATTTCAGAAGTTTTAAAATTTTGTTGAAAGATTTTGTCTTATTAATTTTTATATATTCGAAGTATCACATATGTTTTTATTTAAAAAAAATTACAACATGAGGTTAAGATAGTTTTAATTATGAACCAATTAGCGGTCGTACCCGGCTCCGTACGGGTGGACCACAGAAACGTTCTCCTAGCCATTCCCTCCACCACCCCTTCTTCTTTTCGCCCATGTTACTCGCTGATAAAGTAGCTTTCTATAGGTGAAAGAATTTTCGAAATCAGTGTACAACTGTTTAGTCCACGCGAGCAAAGCCGCTGGCAGAAAGCAAATATCTTTATAAATTATAGCCTATGTGTTATTATGGTGTATAAGCTATATTATTGTAAAGTTTCATTAAAATCCATTTGGTAGTTTTTGCGTGAAAGAGCAACAAACATCCACACATACATCTATACATACAAACTTTCGCGTTTATATTAGTAGTAGGATTAAAATTTCAAACTTTAATTCTATATACACCTTGTTGCACGAAATATTAAGAAAAACCTAAGCCATTCCCTTAGCACAGCCCTAAACCTTCTAAATTTTTGACAGTAGCTCACCATGCACTTTATCTATCCACTCAGCAAAAACGAACAATTTTAGAATTGTGATAATTTCTTTATGAAATTTAATGTCCCACGACCGGACTATATAGGCTGCTGTCAATTTTGTTACTCTAAGTTCATATGGAAATTAAATAACCCTGGTCCAGGGATTTGACTTGGGTGTTTTTCTTCTACTAAGTGCATAGCATTTATTAAGGGTAAGTATAATAACTAGGCACGTAAAGTCGCCACCGTTGGGTAAACCAACGTTTCCTCGGTACAAAATAAAACAGGGTGTTGGGGATAAGTGACATGAATGTCCTCTCTATATAATATATTACCTGAATATATGGTAATGATATGGTAAACTACTTAGCCAACTGAGGCCCCAACTTCATGAGATTCCTAGTCATTTCACGATATACCCAATCCAGTAGACAGACGAAGACGTATGCAGCGAGCTAATTTGGAAACGCGATCTAATATTAAAATTATGAAGAGATGCTCCAGATAATGTACCTACATAATTCACCGCTTTAATAGGATTTTTGGGCAGCATCCTCTTAACTCCTTTCACAAGGATATGATAGAGGCTTAGAGATCGCGCACCGAGGCTCCGGCCTGGCGCAACAATAAATCAAGACGGGAGGAAATTGTTGGGCGTCGACCGGGATAGCGTCGGGACGAGGGGTGGGACAGCAGCCGATTTAATTAAATCTTGCATCGAACTCCTGAGGCTCGGCTGCGCGGCGGGGCACCTAACTAACTCCTATTGTAGTTAAATAATGTGTGTTTTGTCGACTTTTTGTCACCCCTACCGTTTATATTGGTTATGGGAAGGTAGGGTATGGTACGTACCTAAGTCGTAAGTGAAGCTTTGAATCGCTTGATTGTAAAATTATGAGAAACGATATTTCACATTACGCCTTCTTATAAGTACCTTGTTTGCTAATCACACTTGTTTGACTTCATGGAATTTGTTTAAAAACATGTAGAAGGGGGAATTTAAAAAATACTTAAGCGTGAAAGGAACCATTGAAGAGCCTGTTAAGTGGATTGAGAAAGTTTTTTAATCATAATTTTATTGGTTAATTTAAATTGAAGCCTAAAAGTGTAGCTAATGTGACCGCTCTATAAAAAACATTATTTATGTATTTTCTAAATTTTTTATTTTAATTATATAAGTTACATTTTACACTTTAATTTAAACATCTGCATACAAGCAGAATACAAGCACAGGCTATGAGCACTGCATTTTTCTCTCTTCTAATTTAATTTACAAATATCTCGTCTAATTTTGTCATGGGTAAAGTTACTGTCTGCCGGCGCAGATTCTCTATGCAGGCGCCTGCCTGTAATTAAAGGCAAATACAATTAAATCTCAAGTATTTGGCAGTGTATTTAATTTTTTCCTGTAAATGTACTCGTGTTACGACTTAGACCGTTTTGAAACTGGTGTACTATTACATTAGTATACGACAATTAAAAAGGTTTCACGGGCAGGGTGTATAATTAGAATTGAATTTAAGAAAGACAGGGAAACCCCTCTGCATCAACTGTTACTTTGATTGTATAGTAATTGCCCATGATCTCAAAACAAAATAAAGTTCATTAGGTACGTACAACATGCAATATTTGTAATTCAATACAATGCAATACAATGAAACAATACAATACTCAATATTTTCTGTAATCTATGATAACACTTTGACAGCTGATAACGAACCTGTGTCGTTGTGCTCAGTTTTCCCCATGCGCCAATCATGATCCCAGCTCGCCTTCGGAATCCTTGAATTTATCCTAAAAACACGCCTTGCTGTAGTGATCAGCGTTTATTCCAATGTTTAGCTTAATTTGGAGGACCGCTTGGCCTAGTGGGTAGTGACCTTGCCTACGAAGCTGGGGGTCCCATGTTCGAATCCCAGGTCGGGTCAGTATTGATATGAATATTGATACTGGAACCGGGTCTTGGTTGTTATATGTACCTATGTGATGTCTTCGCTTGGCACCCAAAATAAAAGCTAATGCTTAGTTTGAGGCCTAGACGTTGTTGTGATGTATTATTATTTAAAAAAAATCCTTAGCTACGCACAGAGACGATTCATTTACGTTATACCTACGACCATGAATGTCACATTAGTTTGCGCATGATTTGCACGGATACTATAAAAAAGAGGACGAGCAAACGTGGAAGGAAAGAAACGTCATTTAGATAGTGATACACCACTCCGCCACCATCCTCGCTTTGAGAAGTAGCATACACAAACGGATTAAACCGTCAAAGTGCGAATTGACTAGAAGCCCTTTTCTGCGTTTACCGTCTAACGGCTCATAGCTGGTGTAAGATGGCGAGCTTTAGTCCAAGTTTCAGTGCGCAAGGTCCTCGCGTGCCGCTCTTCATCTCCGAGAGATCCCCGCGCACCGGTTTCAAACCCGCGAAATTGCGTAATGTCAGTTCGATACTTTGAACTGTTAATGACTCTACTGAAACAAAACCAAACACTGCCGTCAAAATAATTTTCTTTATGGATTACACGGTATATAACAAAAAAAAATTTTTTTTTTTAATTTATGTAAGATTTTTTCCAAAAAGGGTATTTTTGTTTTAATTATTACAATTATTTTTTTGCTTTATTTTTTATAATAATAAAAAATAATTATTCTATTATATACGAAAAGATTATATTTATAATTATTTAATTATTTTATATTTATATGTGATTTATATTATATTCTATATATATATAGAAAAAGAACTATAGTAATTATGTATTTAGTTCTTTATATATATAATAGACAATATATATATATATATATATATATATATATATATATATAATTAACAATACCTAATGTTGAAAATAGTATAGGTACACAGGAATAATGTAATAAATTTAGTTCGAAAGTATTGTAAAACGTACGTAATTTTTCAAGGATATTCTTCAATTTCACAAAACACTTTTCCTACCCTTAATCAATTAATTGTAGATGCATGAACATTGTAAACATATTGCTATAATTGCAGTGTAGCTGCAACATTGTGAAATCGAGCAATTATGTAAGAATATTTTCATTGTGGGTGTTTATCCTACTTAGCCCTTTCGCCGTGAATTGAGATGGTATTTATGGCTGTGCTAAGTGCTTATTCTCTTCAATGGCTCATATTTCATTTGGGGGGCACTAAATTAGGCTTTATTACTTAAATAATATTCCCCCAAATATTCGCGCTAATTAATATAAGGGCTTCCCGCTTTGTCTTCTTCCTTCGTCAAACCAAGCGTTGTTAGGGAAGGTTATCTAACAGACTTTTATTGAAATAGGTACATCATAATATTTAAATTCAAAATCTACTCATTTTTCTCGTTGAATTCGCTTGTAAGGTTTCACGATTGTTATTATTTAGATTTTAATCTATATAAAATCATATTGACGACCGCTTAGTCTCGTGGGTAGCGACCCTGCCTACGAAGCTGGAGGTCCCGGGTTCGAATCTCAGGTCGGGTCAATATTTATATGATGAATATTGATACTGGTACCGGGTCTTGGTTGTTATATGTATTTGGTGTCCTTGAAAAAAATAATTAATATCTAATATATAAAATTCTCGTGTCACAGTTTTCGTTGCCATACTCCTCCGAAACGGCTTGACCGATTTCGATAAAATTTTTTGTGCTTATCCGGTATCTATGAGAATCGGCCAACATCTATTTTTCATCCCCCTAAATGTTAGAGGTAGTCCACCCCTAAATTTTTTTTTTATTTTTTAGACAAAATTTTTAATTTTTATTTTTTTATGATACAACATACAAAAATACATACAACCCTAAATTTTCACTTTACTATCACCAACCCCTATTTTTTAATAGCCATTTTAGTTATCACAGTTTTCGTTGCCATACTCCTCCGAAACGGCTTGACCGATTTCGATGAAATTTTTTGTGCTTATCCGGTATCTATGAGAATCGGCCAACATCTATTTTTCATCCCCCTATATGTTAGGGGTAGTCCACCCCTAAATTTTTTTTTTTTTTTTTAGACAAAATTTTTAATTTCTATTTTTTTATGATACAACATACAAAAATACATACAATCCTTTAATTTTCACCCTTCTACGATCAACCCTTATTTTTTAATAGACATTTTAGTAATTTAATAATTGCATAACTAAATATTATTTCGCAAAAGTGTAATTTATTTAATTAAGACTGACAGAAATTGTTGAAACGATAAATATTTGTGTTACGGGAACGAAAACGGGAAAGGGAAGAACGGGAAAGAGTTAAGACTGAAATAAAAAAGTTGTACTTGATGAGAATGGAAACAAAAAGGAAATGAGACCAGGGCCAGGAACGGAAACGATAAAATATTTATGCGATGGGAACAAAAACGGGAAAGGGAAGAACGGGAATGAGTTAAGACGGAGATAAAAAAGTTATTTTTGATGAGAATGGAAACGAAAACGAAGCTACACTAGGGCCAAGAACAGAAATAATAAAGTATTTTTGCGATGGGAACGAAAAAATGAAAGGAAGAACGGGAATGAGACAAGACTGAGATAAAAAAGTGATTCTTATGAGAAACGAATACTACCCGTGCGAAGCCGGGACGGGCCGCTAGTATGTATATATATTTTAAAGAAAATTGAAGTATATATATCAATTGTCTAGTAACCCATAACACAAGCATAATACTAGCTTACTTTGAGACTAGATGGCGCTGTGTGGGAAGTCTCATTATTATTATATTATTATTATTATAAATATTGATATCAGTATGATGTAGCATGTCAGTATTAAATAATAGAAATTCCGACAAAATTCGAATGTTAAATCATCACGATATTTGCTATGGTATTAATGTATCCAAACGGTTTAAATCATGCAGACCCATTTATGTCCGCCGTTCAGATTTAAGGTAAGACATACACATTCAGTGAGGGCGTCCGGCCCCCATACACATCCGTCCGATGAATTATTAATTCGGCCTTTGTTATACAATAACAACGCGATTTGTGATGCACCGGGCAAATATTGCCTCATATAAAATACAAGAACCCATCCCGAAAACTAGTTTTATTGCTTGTTCATATTTTGTTATTATTCTGGAAGAAGTATTGGGATGGCTCTGGACTTCCGGACTGTATATAGGTACACGGAAAAGAAATAGTAACTTAGACAAGAATTTCTAGTTTTATTTGTGACCGTCAAACAGATAGTGATGCGTACTATAAAATTATAATACTGTAGCGAAATTATTGTTTCAATTACTAGTTCAAAAGTATTTTTAACTTAGTTTTATAATAGATTTAACAATAATCTGGTAACTCGTATGGAACCTTTCTTGTCAAAGTTACAAAATTACCTATAGCATAAAATGCTATTTTTCCTTCTACTAAACGTTGTGGTAGTATTGTCATCCTATATATTTTTCCGTGTAAGGCACTTTCTCCATCAATGTTTTTAAATATTCTAGTGCGATGTGATGTTTAAAGATGGTCGCATAGTATATTGTTTACCTACTCAACGAAGATTGGAATAAACGCCAAAATGTGTGCAGCAATAATATTTTTTTCATAAATTAAAATTGTTGGCATCATTAAAAGAACGTAAAACGTACAGGTCGAAATCATCAAATCTTTCATTACAACACTTGCATAAGAATTAAATTGCAACCCATTGAGTAAATAAATTTGACAGCAGCGTTTGGTTTTAATCATGTTTTAATATGGGTTTAATAGTCAGAAATGTCACTTCGCAGTATCGAAAATTTCAAATGAAATTTCGTGGAGATGAAGGCCGGCGAGCGGGGACCTCGCGGATTAAACTCGGACTGAAACTCGCTATCTCGCAACGGGTACATACCAGCTAGTTAGAGTATGAGTGGTTAGGCGGTAAAAACAGCAGAGGGCTTCTAGTCAATTCGTAATTTTATATTACAAACACAAATTGAAATTGTGCCCTACCTACTGGTGATGTTCTTATTCACTAACAATATGAACGAGTTGTCCTACCTAAAGGAACATTTGTTTATTGAAATTACAAAATAAATAAAAAGAAATTATTAAAAACTTATATGTAATTTTTTTATTATTATTACACATATAAAATATATATGTCTATATTTTGAAAATGATTTTATATCATTTGTTTATTTTACGAAATTATTTTTATCGGCGTTTGCCTAAGGATTCGTCCGTGTGGAAATATTGCAGCTTCAGAACGAAAGTAACTAAGTTCAAAAATTAGGAATTTTGAATGTTAGTAAAAAAAACTGCTTATAAAAATACCTATCCATCATAAGTTCTTTAAATTCTTTCATTTAAAAAAAGACCTGTATCCGACTAGGTTTAATGTAATTTTTTTAAAATACCTAAATAGTTAAATTATAACGACATTTTAACACATACTTTTTTTAAATGTTAGGTATACTTATAACTAAAAGTAAAAGTCCTAATTATTGAGTTAGGTAGCTTTTTTTCTAAAGGTGAGTCTTTTGTGTAACATTCCTATAAAGCATTATGTTCCTTAATACTAGTTCTCGCGGACCTATACCTACCACTATACCTACATAATTTTTTTATTTTGTAAGTAAGAATATTGGAATTAATTTCCTACGTTCTTTTTATTTTTTATGTTAATCATTTTTCTTTTACTGATCTACTCTGACAAATAGTAGTGTACACAATCTATTTAAGGTCATAACTTGATACTTAAATTATAGACTTTATGGCACATGCCATTAAAATTGATATTTTAGATGATTTCGTAACTTTGTGAATTCACTGAATATTCCCAAGCTGCTGCCACTCCGTTATTAATATCTTAGACTTCTGATTGTATGATGATAATAAGTCTATATGTTGAACAATTTAATTAATTTAAATATGATCCCAATAACTTTTACAAAAATATTTTCAGACGTCACTATACCTACCTACATTACAGTTTTCTTATAGATAATAAAATGAGAAATATTTAAAATATGAATACCTACCTATCATAAATTGATATGATTATACGACTTGCGTAAAGCAAACTGAAAAATAGCTATTCATACATTGAAAAGTCTTTTAACATGGTTTAAACTTATACAAAAAAATGTTGCATGATTCATAACTAAACAAAGAATCGTGAACATCGATTTGGTCTTTAGTTTTTTAAAAAAATAATCATAGCTAAGTAGAAAGTAAGTGATACTTAAATATAATTTCTTCAAACATTAGGTAGTGAAAAAAATATTTTTCAGACGGACAAGCGCGATCGATCTGCTGCGGTTTCAGGCGCACCACATAATGAAATAGAAATCGGCGACCTCTCGAAGACGAAACCTTGACCCTCCTCCCGCGCTCCTTACCCTCCCCGCTGTTCCCTGCGATAGAGCGAGACGAAATATTATAAATACGCCAAATACAAAGTCAAAGACGGCCGGCGAGTGGGATAGCTGTATTCATTATGAATATAAAGCTACGTTCATGGTACGAGTGTATTTCTATGAAGCTCGCCGAGTCGGTGTGCGTACCGCTTTTCTCAGTAAAATGGCGGTGAATCAATATTTCGTCGTTTCAAGTGATTGATGAAGGACGGTGGCGAGATTGTGTTTAATATTTAACGTTCGGGAATAATTCTCTACATATTTTTTGTTGCAAGATTTTTAACAGACTGCTTAAATACTATAACTTGAATGTTATACGTATCTCGATCACCCATTCACATGTCGTGTAGGTACCTACTTATTAAAGACAACAAAATTACGCTCCACATTTAAAAGCGCTATCGATTTAACCGCGTGACCTCATTTCGGAGGTCAACATTGAAAGTATTTAGTGATTCGTGGTACCCTATTCATTATTCCTGACTTACCAAAAAATCCAAAAATACACAAGTAGGGTGACTGATCGTTAATAGACGCTTACGTCTAGCGTTGCGGTTGGTTTGCGGTTAGAGGGGCGTGGCTTGTGGTTACATTTACGCACTGCGATTGGTCGATCACCTGACCTTTGCGGTCGCCGGTGCGGTTACCAAGATTTTCCACCCTTGGAAAAATAGATAGGAAAATATATGGTATCGGGAACGCCGATTGGTTGGTTGCGGTAATTTTGTGGTTAACCGCGAAATGTGATTCGTTAAGATAATACTAAATAGTGGTGTACGATTGGAAGGATTTGTATGCGGTTTGCGGTGACGGTTTGGTCGCTAGTCGCTACTGGCCGCTTTGTTATGTGTCGACTTGTCTAAAAGGGTGTAGTAATCTTGCTACTGTTAGAAGGGTGTTACAGTAAAAATACATAGACATATATATACTAGCGTAGGAGACCAACTGACATCTAAACATCGCATGACCGAAACGGAAATGAGTATGTGTGCAAAATTCACATGTGGTTGAGCCAGTTTTAGTGATGTGCATGGGTGTTTTTTATATTATCGATAGCACGTAGTACTTTCATGATAATGTGTCGTTGAAATTACCGCGATATCATAAGTCGAAATCGGCAATCCTATTTATTATTTTGAATCTGCTATACTACATAATTTTTGTTTTGAGTTACTTTTCCTAACTTTTAGTTTTTTAAAATGACAAATCATCAATCAGTCAATTCAAATGCCATTTCCTTCACTCCAATAAATATTTTTTTTTTGTTAATAGTTGATAATAAAAAATTTGCAGAAGAAAAGAAAGCGTTTACATCATTATGTAAATTTTAATATTTAGTTGAATACAAGCCAAGTAATAAATAAAACAATATAAATAAACGATTTTTATTTTTAATTACAATACGTCACGTTGCAACGCATAACAACAAAATTTTAACTCTTTGTAAACAAAAAAATGAGAATGTACAAAACGAAAACATTTACAATAGAGAAGTTCATGATGTTCAAAATATACAATTTAACTCGATAGAATTGAAAGATAAACCAAAACTAATAAAACAGTGAAAGTTTTTTTAAATTCGTCAATAAATGACTGAGAAATAAATTATTGATATTTATTAATTTGACGACCGCTTAGCCTAGTGGGTAGCGACCCTGCCTACGAAGCTGGAGGTCCCGGGTTCGAATCCCAGGTCGGGTCAGTATTTATATGATGAATATCGATACTGGTACCGGGTCTTGGTTGTTATATGTATGTGATGTCTTCGCTTGGTACGCAAAACACAAGCTAATGCTTAGTTTGGGGCCACGACGTTGTAATGTGCACGTTATTATTATTATTATGTATTTTCGTGCGGTTTGACTGGTGGATTCTTACTGCCCATGACGTCACATTGTCTACTCGATTGAGTGTCGCGTCGTCTCACTACACCACAAATTATGCCTTGGATGCCTTGGACTAGTCTATAATATCTTTTGTTTCTTTGTGTAATAGGTAATTAAGTTTTATTTGAATATAAAGGAACAAGTTTTTGTAAAAGACAAAGTGATAATTTGCCTAAAATTGATATTTTCACTGTGATGGACTTTTCTTCAAATCCATTTTATATTAGTGCTGAAATAAAGGTTTAGGCTCTAAAGTTGAAGGTCCTGGTGATATATCCCGGTAAACGTACGCTGACACCGATCGCTTGGTCTTCAGATTGACCTGTATAGAAATTACAGTTGGCATAAATGCTCTGACTTTAGATATTAAGTATTATTAGTATATTACTTAATATACTTAGTAAGCACATATGAAAAAAAAAGAAACCCCTAACGGCACAAATTCAGTAGGTATAGATCCTTTCTTCAAAAGTCGTCGGTGATTTAGTTAGACAAAACAGTTATCCGTAAAATGTCTACTGCAAACCAAAGAATGTTTTCGAGGAGTCCCACCTGTTCTATTTAACATTTTTTTCCATTGTTCTATGCTAACCGTGTTTACAGGAAACCTGGATATTATGAAATAGTCATAATTATCAGGAAGCATTTTTTAACACCGCAGTTTCTTGGAGGAAAATGAGGTTAAACTATTGTATACAGTAGTTTTGTCATTCAAAGTTTAATTATTTACGACGTTCATAATCAGAGAACAGATAGAACGTCAGACTTTAAATCATAAATAAATAACGATTATAATTAAATAGAGCATCAGATTTTAAATCATAAATAAATAACGATTAAAATTAATTGTGTATATATCTTATATTTTCATTTGAAAAAGTCTTGTATTTACATATATACCCTATGTGTAGTATATATGTATAGATGTCATACTTTCCCTTACAATGTGCTGCCAGGCTAAATAAACCTCACAATATGTTTAAAAACAGTTAACGACATCATTCCAGTGGAACAGGTGCAATTAGATAATATCAAATTTACAAAATATTTATATTTGAAAATATCGACATATCGATACATTTTGTGCAATCCCTATGCTTCATTGTTTGAATGTAATTTTACACAATATTTTTGTATCGTACACATAATTGTTTAAAATAACAAATTATTTACAAAATAAAGTATTTACCGTATACTACTGATGTATAACCAAGTAAATTTAGGATCGCTTTTTATAAAAATAAGCATTAAGATAACAATATGTTATTGGCAGTACTTACCGGTGAAATGTCTCTTTATTTGGATTATTAACATATGTTACAGTGCAATTTAAAACTGAACACTACACCATTTTTATCACAAGAATTAATTTTTGTAGAATTCAAAACGATTATAACACAAAATAGAAAACAAAGCTGGACCTTATTTTGACAAGTGAGTAAAGAAGACTAAATGTGTTCAAAGAGGTTTTATGTCAGATTTTCTTGCATTTCTTTCTCGCATGTAGGATTTCCGCAAAGAGCTGGATGTCATTCGCACACTGTGTTCCTCTGTTACGCTAGTATATATACCTTTATGGTAAAAATATAAAAATTTATTAGATATGTTTAGTCCCGGATGTAACGCAGCGGTTTACAACATATTCTTACACGTTATCACTCATATTTTAATTACAAGAATCAAAGGTAGCTAATTACCCTAAACCAAAGTTTGAATTTTATTTTGTATGCTATATACCTACCTACGAGAATCTTTAACTGGGACCAACGCCTTTTTTTAAATTTATTTTATAAACAATTTCGTTGAAATTCTACCTTTCAAGAGTAGGTACCTACCTATATACCTACATAAAAAGAAGGCATATAGGCAATTGACGGCTGTATTTGAAATCTTATCTACTATATTAGGCATCTAATCATCGATTAAATATATCTACGTAAAAGTCCGGATTCAACAGAACATTTCCAGGATACCAAGTCTGTACAATTTATAATAAAAACTTTCTAAACCAAAAAAGTATTTCAAAAAACGCCCTCTTGCGACGATGCCTCGAAATGCTTCGTTGGCTATTTTTAACAAAACTTCAAGTGTGAACCTTTCCGTTTTCTTCGCATTCTTAAGAAAGTAAACCCTCTAAGAAATTCCACTAACACCGACAGTCGAAACTCACACACCTAAGCATGCCCCGGCAACCCAAAGAAGGGAGATTTCACAGTCAATTCTAAAAAGACTTATGTCCATGTATAAATGAAGCTTTTGAGCTTTATCGGAATCCGTGATAATTTCGAGACCAGTAAGTAACAAAATGCTGTATGTACTTAGAACAGAATAAGTGTTACGACGTTTTGCTTTTGGTATCAAAGTCAACGAACCCTCCATATTCGTATCAGAAATAACGTAGTTAGGTTCACAATTTTATATTATATTGTACCTTAAATTGTACCTAATAAGACTGACATTGCTTTGTACGTTGTAGGGTACATTAGACTTCATTTTGTAATGTTACCTTCCCCGTGCATTTTCAGGGTCGTTGTGTGCGTAAATACGGACGCGTTGATAAAAAGTTGTGAGAGCGAATGGCGCTAGTGTGCAGTGTTTCGAGACGACGCCGAGAGATGGCACGGTCGGTCGTAATGCCACAAAGTAAAATATTAAACCTTTGAAAGATGAGTCGAAATTGCTTTTAGAAGATTAGACTTTGAGAAAATCGTGGCAAGTAGGTACGCGCTTTAATTAGAAGTGCCATGCTCTCGTGTGGGAATTTACCTACATGTCTGTATTAGATTGTAATTTAACACTAGCTTTCGTTAACTACTCTTTTTGTGTGAATGGAAGTTGTATTACGCCTATTCATATTACGTTTTATACATTTTATAATCTTTGTAATTTAGTATATATTACTATAGAGATGTTTTATTGTGCACAGGTAGAGAAGTTAAGAACTGATAGAAAGTAAGATTTGAACAACAACTGTGTAAATACATCTAAAAAGCTTCACATAGGAGTCCCGTGCAGAGGGTCGCACTTTCAGATTTCCAAATAAAACCAAAAAAAAAAAATATTTTAGATGCAAATGATTTTCGTGTCATATCGTAGGGGCGTTGGTGCATAATGTCATATAAAAGAAAATAATATGACGAACAGACTGAGAGCCTTCGCTAAATCTGACGACTTTGTAATTTAAGAGTTGGACAAATTTAACGCGATTTTCAGGGCGAATGAAGTTTATTCTCTGTAATACTGTTACATGTCCCAATAACAAATATATAACATAAATATTTGACGGACAGATGCAGCTTTTTAACAGATATGACAAGAATTTGTTAGCTACAGATTTTTTTCATATCCTAAGTGAGTACCTAACTTATATTGACGATATGACGATTAAGTTTAATGACCATAAATAAAAACAGATTAATGTTAGGTACTTGAGCTTTAAGCTTAAATTTAATTTTTAAAAGTAAAAAAACATCTCTTGGTGTATTTGTAGACCGCACTTCTAATCAGATTGCATGAAAGTAATAGGTAAAAAAACAACAAATTGCAACAAGTCCGTCTTTCTTCGTAGTTTGGATGCAAACATCTTTTTTCCACAGCGATGTAATAGATACAATTACCTATTGCATCGCTGTGGAAAAGAGATATATTCTATCGAAAAAGTTCTGTCATACGAGCTTGACTTCTGTGCTTTTGTCCCTAATCCAAATAAATGGAGCGACGTACAAGACGGACCGATCCCAATTACAAAAAAAATTACACAAGCTTTCGCTGAAGCGGAAGGTTATGAATACCAGGTTGAAGACACCAATGATAGAGTAGACATTTATCTTAAATATTAATAATCAATAAGATGTCTGATTGAAATCATTGTAACTGTAAACTCTTGCCTAAACATATACGCAAACCGATATTATATGATCACTTGCTTTACAACTGTGTAGACCACGCGAGCGGAGTCGCGAGCGGAAAGCTAGTATGAAAATAAAATATAGTCCATGTTGCTTGCTAATAGTGTAGCCTTCTATAAATGTAATACTTTTTTAGTTTTAATTTTTTTTTTTAGTTTTTCCTTAACAAAGAAACAAAAAATCAAATCTTTGCTCTTTATAATTTTAGTATTAAATAGATTCATGATATGGATATTTGTTTGCAGTAAAATTTTAATTTTAAATGTGTAAATATTTTGTTTAGTTATTTTCAGTTACGAAACGATTTAGTTTAATTTTAATGGACTATACATAACTAGTACAAGCAGTTCGAAGCCGAGCGAGGCTCTGCTGAGCTATGAAATCACATTTAAAATCGTAGAAAATCATATTAGGAAAATGTTTACGACTTAAGGGGGCAATTACAAAAAAACGGCATGTTTAGGTACATTTTTAGGAAGTTTGGAAAGGTATATGGTCATAAACCTAATTCTAAAATAAAGATCAGTTCTTAATTTACAATTGTGTTAGAAAACATTTGCATATTTTACACTCTTTCACACTGAAAAAATATTATTTTGTAACCCACTTTTGCCGAAATCGCGGAAAATTAACATTTTTCGGTACATATTACACCATCATCACAAGGTTTTTTGAGATTAAAAAATCATTTAAGTATTGTTAATACTTCATCCTTTCTTTCTGTTAGAGGAAATTTTGATAATAAACGGAAAAGTGGCAGAAAAAAATCATCAATAATATGCAATTTCACCGAAATTTCGCCATACTATTTTGTATGAACTGACAGCACACTGACAGCATAAAACCAAGCGTACACGGTATCGTGCTTCAGACCGCTCCGAGGAGCGCTATTGAAAGGTCGGGTGTACGTCTTTGTTTTTCTCCGATCAAATGCTGTACGTATGGTAAAGTTGAACTCAATCAATCTTGAGACGTGGGTGAAAGTATAAGTGAATGGGCATCTTTGTATGGGCTGCGTACCCAGGTTGTATCAAGTTGTGGTATATATCATTTTAAAGGTCGTATCAATAGCTTTATTTTATAGTATGGCACCAACCATAAAACACGTGCAAGGAAATAACTATGAGTTATTTTATATCTCATATAATGAAATGTTATTTTTAGTGTAAATGTTACTTATTGTACAATATTACTAAGCATACCTACTATACGGTTACCAATCGCTATTCCACCGCCGCTTGCACACCTACATACTCTTAAGACTGGCCGAAAAAATTGCAGGTTTTGCATAGGCTTCGTCTCCATGCTGTATCTAGTGTAGGCATGTTGTTCTTGGATTTCTTATTAAAAAATATAACTAAAGGCTAGTATTGCGTAGGTCGAAATAATTTAAAAAAAATTATCATTGAACTAATAATCAAGATCAACAATTATATCATCTAAAAAAGTTGCTGGCAACAATATATAATTTTGATGCTTCGCCCACCCCAAATACCATATAATGCTTATTATATGTGAACATGTGCCGACTGTTCTTCGCCCTATTAGGCACGAACAGTACTTATCGACTCCCTTCCCGTCGTTATTGTAGTTACTACAATATAGGAGTAATATATCCGATTCGACACATGACAGGACTGAATCCAACCTCTAGTAGTATGTATGTGTGTGGGCAGGGCGGTGTAAGAGTTATACTGACAGGTAGCCGCAACGCACAGTATGCTATATAACATGGTAAATAAAATAATATAAGTAAAAAATAAAAACCGACTTCAAAAACATAAACTAAAAAGTTAAAAATAAAATTTTCACTTTAAAGAAAGGAGCATTAACAGGCGGCATATAGTTAATGAAGTCGGTGCCTACTCACTCAGACACTTTCTGATTTTCTGAATTTACACGTGTTTTCAGGCAATGGCCAAGTCTCAATATATTTATATAAAACATTACATACTTACAAGTAGAGACTTACAAGTAGAGACTGAATAAATTAATAACCGACTTGGTATTACATGGATCTCACAAATTTTTACCGCAGAACAACTGAGTTGCGAGACTTGGTTTTTTTGACAAGTATTGTTTTTGATGGGATAATGTTTGTAGAAGGCGGTCTGAATGATCGTGAAACGTTAAAATGATAATGTATTAAAATGAAACCTTAAGGACGTATGTACAAAAATAATAATGATCAAGACTAATTAGTTCTGGTATAGAGCCAAGTATGTGTTGCCTCTGGTGCAGATGCGCATGTAGTAGTAAGCAAGCTGTTAAGGACCTTAAGGACGTATGTACAAAAAGTGACAGCTCGAAAATAGGTTTTACTTGACAGCTTGCTTACTACTACACGCGCATCTCCACCAGAGGCAACACATACTTGGCTCTATACCAGAACTAATTAGTCTTGATCATTATTATTTTTATTTATTTAAAAATTAGTTTTCTTTTATGTCAGGTTTTTAATGTTGCATTATTTTATATAATAACTAGCGATCCGCCCCGGTTTCGCACGGGTAGCAGAGCCATAATGTTTTTACGGTCGTAGTGTCGTATCAGCTTGTTGTGTCGAACATGTGGACTGGATTTCATTAGATTTAAATGTAACGCAAGTTCGTCCAACTTGGATTATTTTTAATGTATTTTATTTCGAATTCTATAAATATATGAAAAAGTAAGGAATAAATACCTAAAAACAAACTAAAATATTTCTTTGTGTACAACATTGATAACTTCAGCCTAACCACGTGTGTCACGTCGTCCGGTATGGCTCCTAAGATATTGATTTAAATTGTAGAATACAAACGGCGATCATAATGTTCATGAAATGCTGAAGGTAAATATCGTATTTACTTTGATAAAGATTAATACCATATCCGTATAAATTGTTTTCCAATCACCTCATCATATTACATCATAAAAATAGTATAGTAAGCTATCCATAAAATATAGACATATGCTATCGCGGACTTTTCTTTAGTCCTATAAAAGAGACACAATTCCTCCATACATTATTTTGTTATATCTCAAAAGGATAAGGCCGCATTTTCGATGAAAGTTCCCAACCAGCTTGATTTTTTTCCGACTTCTTCAACAATAATCGTCATATTTCAACAAATTTTCTCTTGAATCACTCTGTCCATTGATGTCAATAATATGCCAATCCGTTCGGTACTTTTTGAGTTTGTCGCGTTCAGACAGACAGACAGACGCGGCGGGGGACTTTATTTTATAATATGTAGTGATAACAATAATACCTGGGACATCCCACACAGCGCTATCTAGTCCCAAACTAAGCAAAGCTTGTGTTATGGGTGTGGGTTACGATGTCTTTTAAAGTTCCATAAAAAAAAATTATTAGACAATACTATACTGTGCCACAGTTATCGTATGAGGAGTTTTGCAATACGAGTGCATTTTGTTTGTGATACGTGGCGATGGCGAAACCGAGGTCCCATTGAATGAGGTGACCCTTTTCATTTCCCATTTCGTCGAATTCTACTATTTTTGATTCTGGACCGATTGTTGTCAAAATCAATGTGTAAGAGTCTGTATGGTCTTCGATTACGAATCTGTGCTCAGAACTAAAAAAAATTACTGCCTTAGAATCTGTTATAGTTTTTGAACTGATTGCTTTCAAAATCGATATCTATGGGTCCATGTGGTCTCCCTTCACAAATCTGCGGTCAAAACTGAAAATAGTGTCTGCCATTTTGAACTTCTTTCTTTCTGGGCCTAACACTACTAAAATAAAGTCTGTTTCGTATAGATTAAAATTTTATTATTATTTGGTCCACATTACAAAAAAAAAAAACAAGTCTGTATGCGTTATTACAACAACGATTAATAATTTTGTCAATACATTTAGTATTAATACGTTTTTTATGATATCGAAACTTGTACCGTAATGTTGTATTTTACATTACTAAGTCTTTTTACTTTACACCTATCACAAACGAGCATTCTGTTTGCAACGCATGCGTAAACCGCGAAAAGCAACCCGCTCGCGCCCTTAGCTCCCACCATTATTTATTTATATAAATAGAGAAACCGCACGAACACCTCTGTTTTGACTTACTTGCCCTTCAAATTTCACGATCATTCAGACCGCCTTCTACAAACATTATGCGAGACTTGGTTTTTTTGACAAGTATTGTTTTTGATGGGATCTCATTTCTTTTTGTATTTTGTAGACAGTTCTACTTTTTTTCTTTTTCGGTACCTTCTACTTATTGTATATATGTGTATCTACCAGCAACGAATTTCCTAAAGCCAGAGGGCCCGGACTTATGAACTTTTCTTATTTTTGTAGGTAGCCTTCCGTTTTCTCTTTTCCGGTACTACTTCTTGAGCTTCAGCTACAGTTTAATATAATAATAACTGCCGTAATAAAACATCGTTACGAATAAAGCCAATATTGAAAAATTTAACTGAAGACTTGGCTGTATGGGCTTAATTTTCTTTGCGGTCTTTTCTAGATTTTTTAGTTTTTCCTTGATTCATACACCAAACACTACTTATATTCCAAATTTGAAGCTTCTAGGTCTGCTAGAAGTGCCTTAGAATTTTGATGATCGTTGAGTCAGTGAGTGACAAAATTAAGAAATTTGACCCGTTATAATTTCTTAAAAATACTGGTTCAAATTGAATTAAAACGTGTAATATGCTTATATAATATGCCTGCATGGTTACTGAAAATTTCAGTCTTCTAGTTTTATCCACAACGAAGTTACATGGGGTCGAAAATGGTCTGAATTGCTTCGAGAAAAGGATGGTACGGCCGTGACGCTTTTTTGCTCGACTTGGTGGGGGCACGGCCGTGCCCCCAGATAGTTTAAAAAAACTAAGAAACTTGCGCTTTGATACCAAATCGATCTAAAAAGGAGAAAATAACTTTTAGAATAAGAATAAAGTGTTTAATGAGGAAAAATAACGTTATTGTGACAAAACGTGGGGTGCCCGATATCAGTTGTTTTAAATATTTCATTGCACTCCACGATTTTTCACAATAACATTAATTTTCAAATTTTTTTTCTACTTATTTTCTTTTTTAAAGTTCGATTGTCTATCAAAGTCGTATCAAAGTGTAATTTATAAATTTTTTTTAATATATTATTTTTTATCTTATTTTAGTCTTAATATTTTTTAAACTACATTCCATTAAAATTTACAAACATAAAGGTGGAACTCACAATTACCTATAAAACGATGAAATGATACAAACCGACACAAAGCTTCATGTCGGTGCTAATCTAACCACTGAGGAGTTCCCTTGTAAACAAATTATCGTGGTGCATCATCAGTTTATAGTGAAAATCATGGATAACTATCGAAATCCAACCTACATACAAAGTTTCGTGTTCGTGCTATTAACCGGTGAAGAGTATCCTTATGAGGAAACAATCCTGGCTGCAACATCATGTTATGTTTATCATTTTAGTGTATTGTCATCGAAGTTACATATGTATTCTGAATTTCAGCCCAATAGTGAAAGTGGAAGTGGGTGACAACCGCGTTTAAAGATTCCATTAGATACAAAAAAAACATACAGGTGGAACTTATAAAAGCGTATTAAAATTAAAATAATTACACCATTCCAAGAGCTCACCACTTTTTACATATGTTTTAATTTAATTTTTTTATCATAAAAAAATTATTAGTTGGTCAACTCGGTAATGTATATATTGTATATATAGTGTAAGATTTTTATTTTAAGTTTAATAGCTTTCCGCCTTAGTAAAAAAAATAATTCAAAATAATTCAATTCATAAAATATTATAAAAGACAATGGGCGGTTTCGTACCCAGTGGTGTATCAAGTTGTGACATATGTCATTTTAAAGGTCTTAATAATAGCTTCATTTTATTGTATGACACCAACTTATTATTTAATTACTGCCTTTGAAATTTAAATTTAAAATTATTTAATTTTTATTTAAATAATCATTATTTCTAGCTTATAAAGTTCGATATAATATTCGATAATATTCGACCGTATATATGTTTTTTTTTTATGTGTGTTCAGGGATAACTTCGTTGTTTATGAACCGAATCGGATGATTTTTTTTTGTGGAAGGGGGATATCTCCGAAATGGTACCATGATAAGGAAACCAGGATCCGATGATGGCATCCCAGAGAAATCGAGGGCAACCATCGGAAATCGTATTCTAAAGTATCGTATTTTTTAAGTATTTTGATAAAGTACTACTACTAGTACTATTTAATGAAGGTCGAGAGTCGATCTGATGATGGAGCTGAAAGACAGTCGAGGGAACTCCTCAACGACTGGCAGCAATTACCTGGTGTTTGGACTTGGTTCATTTCTATTGATGAGATCTTTGCACCCATATGGATTATAAGTGCCATTACAGGTCTGATGATGGAGACCATACACAATCGAGGGAACTTCTCAACGATTTACAGCAATTACCTGGTGTTTGGACTTCATTCATTTCTATTAATGAGAACTTTGCACCCATATGGGTTATAAGTACCATTACAGATATGATGATGGAGACCATACACAATCGAGGGAACTCCTTAACGATTTACAGCAATTACCTGGTGTTTGGACTTAATTCATTTCTATTGAAGAGAACTTTGCACTCATATGAGTTATAGTGCCATTACAGGTCTGATGATGAAGACCATAAACAGTCGGGGGAATTCCTCAACGATTTACAGCAGTTACCTTTTGTTGAGCTTCCGTCATACGGTTGAATATGCCAAAATGTTCAGTTCGCACAAAAATAATAATTAAGATTGATGTTTTACATAGGAATACCACTGCCTACTAGGCATG
This sequence comes from Luffia ferchaultella, assembly GCA_949709985.1. Taxonomy (NCBI): domain Eukaryota; kingdom Metazoa; phylum Arthropoda; class Insecta; order Lepidoptera; family Psychidae; genus Luffia; species Luffia ferchaultella. Next base: position 13,605,205 of record OX453257.1, read on the forward strand.
CTGATTCGTCAATTTGACACTGAATTTACGTTGCGTAATCGCGGTGCTGTCTCATTAGAGTAGTGCGTTTAGTAGCCCCATTTATACTAAATAGAAATAAGTTACAGATGCGTTCAACTAAAAATTGAAAAATAAAATAATTAAAAAAAAAATAAAAACCGACTTCAAAAACATAAACTAAAAAGTTAAAAATAAAATTTTCACTTTAAAGAAAGGAGCATTAACAGGCGGCATATAGTTCATTATCTATATGTCGTTATATACTTCATGCTTCATTATCTATATGCCGCCTGTTAATGCTCCTTTCTTTAAAGTGAAAATTTTATTTTTAACTTTTTAGTTTATGTTTTTGAAGTCGGTTTTTATTTTTTACTTATATTATTCTATTTAATATGTTATATAGCATACTGTGCGTTGCGGCTACCTGTCAGTATAACTCTTACACCGCCCTGCCCACACACATACATACTACTAGAGGTTGGATTCAGTCCTGTCATGTGTCGAATCGGATATATTACTCCTATATTGTAGTAACTACAATAACGACGGGAAGGGAGTCGATAAGTACTGTTCGTGCCTAATAGGGCGAAGAACAGTCGGCACATGTTCACATATAATAAGCATTATATGGTATTTGGGGTGGGCGAGGCATCAAAATTATATATTGTTGCCAGCAACTTTTTTAGATGATATAATTGTTGATCTAGATAATTAGTTCAATGATAATTTTTTTTAAATTATTTCGACCTACGCAATACTAGCCTTTAATTATATTTTTTAATAAGAAATCCAAGAACAACATGCCTACACTAGATACAGCATGGAGACGAAGCCTATGCAAAACCTGCAATTTTTTTGGCCAGTCTTAAGAGTATGTAGGTGTGCAAGCGGCGGTGGAATAGCGATTGGTAACCGTATAGTAGGTATGCTTAGTAATAAAGTAATATTGTACAATAAGTAACATTTACACTAAAAATAACATTTCATTACATGAGATATAAATTAACTCATAGTTATTTCCTTGCACGTGTTTCATGGTTGGTGCCATACTATAAAATAAAGCTATTGATACGACCTTTAAAATGACATATACCACAACTTGATACAACCTGGGTACGCAGCCCATACAAAGATGCCCATTCACTTTTACTTTCACCCACGTCTCAAGATTGATTGAGTTCAACTTTACCATACGTACAGCATTTGATCGGAGAAAAACAAAGACGTACACCCGACCTTTCAATAGCGCTCCTCGGAGCGGTCTGAAGCACGATACCGTGTACGCTTGGTTTTATGCTGTCAGTGTGCTGTCAGTTCATACAAAATAGTATGGCGAAATTTCGGTGAAATTGCATATTATTGATGATTTTTTTCTGCCACTTTTCCGTTTATTATCAAAATTTCCTCTAACAGAAAGAAAGGATGAAGTATTAACAATACTTAAATGATTTTTTAATCTCAAAAAACCTTGTGATGATGGTGTAATATGTACCGAAAAATGTTAATTTTCCGCGATTTCGGCAAAAGTGGGTTACAAAATAATATTTTTTCAGTGTGAAAGAGTGTAAAATATGCAAATGTTTTCTAACACAATTGTAAATTAAGAACTGATCTTTATTTTAGAATTAGGTTTATGACCATATACCTTTCCAAACTTCCTAAAAATGTACCTAAACATGCCGTTTTTTTGTAATTGCCCCCTTAAAGCTATAGTGATGCAAACACTCAATTTTTAAAATGACTAAAAACAAATGACAGTTAGATGAAACAAACTGTATTCCACAGACAAGGAGTTCCATTTTCAAATGTAGTATGTAATTACTTTTTAAATATTGTTTATGTAAGTGGCCAGCTCCAGAAACTTATAGTGCGCTCTACATATTATATATACATTCTTACTAATAATGTTACTCTTTCACGCAAAAATCACTGAATGAATTTTGATGAAACTTTACAACGATATGTACATCAGAATAATACATAGGCTCTAATTTATAAAGCTACTAGCTTTCCGCCCGCGGCTCCGTTTGCGTGGACTTCACAGTTGTACCGGGGCCGCTATAATTCTTTGCATAAATATAAGTAGTTTATAAGCTGAGAAATGCTATAGGCTACTTTTACCCCGGAAAAAAAGGCCTCGGTACAACTGTATACCTACTTCAAGCGAGCGAAGCCGCGGGCGGAAAGCTAGTTTCACATAAGAACTGTAAAAAAAATTAAAAGCAATACATTTCTTTTCTTTGCACAGCATAAGAGTGGTATACCATGGTCCTACCAGAGGTGAAATCGTTGGACCATGGACCCTGAAAATGAAATGAAAAATCTGCATTATAGACAAATTCATTAGTGTACCTAGATGCATTATATGCCTGTATAAATAATATGAGATTTTCGAAGTAAAAATATTTATTAAGTATGGAATTCATACACGAACAGACGATAATCGGAAATGTATTAATTTTTATTTGCATCTTGCTCACTTTTTATCGTCTTCCTTTAAATGCCTAAAAGCTCAGACGAACTAATTTCTTAAGTTTACCTGTGATAGGTATTAAGTGACAGTTCTGCATTTCGACCCCAGATTAAGTAAGCATAGGGAGCTAATAGCCCTTGAAACGATACCACTCTCTTTGATAATAGCAGTTAGTAATAATGAAGTTTCCTCGACTACGCATAACATAGTTCTGCATCATATTACTGGTAATTGCTTTTCAAAAATGTATATGTAGGTATAGTTAAGGACTTAGATAGTTCCTGCCCGTGACATTATCTGCGTAGCTAGGATAATATTTTTACAGTCGTTTTTAGTGCCATGATTATGAGTCCATGAGTAATATTAGGTTAGTTAGGCTGTGTGTGTTGGATGTGACATCACCGACGACGATGATGGCAAAAAAATAAGTAGGTACTTTGATTTGATTTACAGGGTTACTAATAATTAGACTTATTCTTGATAGGGGGTGGTTGGGTAGATGTCATCAATTAATTCCTTTATAGCAAAGTGAATAAATTCCTATATAATTTGAATGTAAGCCTTTTTTTTTGTAAAAAAGGTGTTTTGAAATATAATTCTAATTAAAATATATAGTTTCCTACACTTTTTTAAATGTGAGAACCTTTTATTATGGCTATCTGATATTTTGATTCATTGTTACTCTAAAAAAAATACATCTGTTGATTTTCCTAACAAATAAATAAATAAATAAGTACTGAAGGTCGTAATACTTTTAAAAAATTTTTTCTTTGGTTTATTTAGTTTAAAATTAACATTAGTTATCAGTAATAAGTTTATAATTAGTTTATATTAATAAGTTTTCTGCGTTCACTAAAGAATAGGTTTTTTTGAGCTCATTGAGAAAAAATCACGTTTTATTAAAAAATCACAACGGAACCAAAAGCGGCTATGCGAAGACATTTTATAATTTTGGATACGTTGCAAGATCACAGAGCAATTTCGATAACAAATAAACTAACGTTAGAAGAGTATACTCGTAAAAATGTTTTTAATATTCAATTTCAGTCATTCTTACCAACCATCAACTTACTTTATAATAATGAAAAAAACTATCACAACTTTATATACGTATAAACATTAGCTAATTAATGATTGAGTAATTGATAAAAAATAATATGTATTAGGTGACGCACGAATGCTGACTAACAATTAGTCTGTCGTATCATTTAGACGCATTCGACACTCCAAAAATCTTCAGTATCATAATCCAGGTGACGGTTTAACAAACTCTCGGTCACGTTATTCGTAAAAGGCACAAGAAAAGCGTCTCAACAGTACAAATTACATGATAAAACGAATTGCATTTTGTTTCTAACGGACTATGTTTAGACTAGTCAAGTAGTCATTCAGGATCTTAGCTATTGTTTACTGACACTTCCAACAGTTCATTCAATATGAGAAGGAGGTATCAAACCTAATTCCATAAATCCCATTCCAAGAATAGCCAGAAATACATATTTTTTTCTAGTGTAATCTGTACGTTAGATACCATTGCAGGAAATACATATGTTTTTTATATGATTTGCCTGTGACTGGTAGTTCAACAAGAATCGGCACAAGCATTTTACTGACATTTAAGCATTTACGTGTGCGGAAGGAAAATAAACACATATCTTTTATTTCCCTTATGCACACGTACATTTTAAATTTTAATGCCCCGTTTCATCAACTCAAAAACTGGATTTAAAAAATCAGAAAAGTTACAATGTGCCTTTTTAAATTTTCTTCATACGATCTTTAATGCAGGCACTCCACGCTCGGACGAGCTGTTTGGGCGTGGCACTCGGCAAGTGATGCCGAGCCGAGCGGTAGCTCTCTGCACGCTCGGGTAGGTCAGTTGCCGCCAAACCGTCGAAGATGCCCGTTGATAAGAAAAAAGGCGCTGCTGCAACAGCCATGTTGACGTTTTTATAACAATTTTACCAATATAATCACAAATCACCACAGACAATACCTTTAAATTCAAATAAATCAGTTACGACAACTGAAAAGAAGATATAACACAAAATTTAGTATTGACATACGACTTAACTAAAATAATATTGTCATTATGACAGAAATGAATAGCAAATAACGTCTTCTTACTTTGGTAGTATCTATATTTTTTTTTTAAAGTTTTAGCGCAATATATACAGGACAGTATATACAGCCATTTCTTTTTATTATACATGTAAGGTCATATGAATGAGCAGTTAGAGGATAGTTTGTTCGCTTTCTATTACTAGGCATTTTACGCTCGCCGAACGGAGGCGAGCGTGTGGAAGGACCTCTCGCGCTCGCCACTCGCTACTATGATCTTTTCCCAAAATAAAACAAAACAAAACGAACCGAGGCGAGCGCACACAAGTCGACACGGGTGAACCCTCTACACGCACGCGTTCGCCTCCACTAACCTCCATTCGTGCCTAGTGATAATTTTGAAAAATTATCATTTCAAGTTTCTAGACCTTTCGAGCTGTGCGTTGATGTCGTCCAGTCACTACAACAAATCAGTTATTTTATTTTAGTACATTACATAAAATTATATTACGTAAGGTACGAAATCCTAAAATTACACAAAATACAATTTATATGGAAAGACTCAGTTTCCAAAGTAATTTCATTAAACGCACTATTAATGTGCAACTAGCGCCATTGGGAGAGCAACTACAAAGGTGGGCGTCGGGAGTGGCAATTTTCTGGACTATTTATTTCGGCCTGGTCACATTAAAACACACGTTCATGTTTTACTACGTTCTACCTTCATTTAACTCGTATTTATTTTAAAATACGAATTTTAACTGCTTTGTTTAAGTGTTGTGTGTGTCATATGATTTTCTGATTATTTAACGTAATTTAACAAGAATAAAATTCTGTATTTCTTACCCTATATGTATACAAAATAAAAAAAAAATTAACTACTTGTGGCTGCCTATGAATTCGTTCGTGCTTTCACTTTAGTTTTTTTATTTCTTTTTTTATTTGATATGTAAACAGTGTGAAGGTTTTGCAATCTCATAAGGCTATCTTTTGTAAAAGGTTCATAAAAGTCAATCTATTGTGAAATGAGTAATGATTCTAAAGCTATAAAAAAACAAACATGCCAATTTTCTATGCTACTAAGCCCAGCGATTTAGACACTTTAAGCAAACAGTTAAAACACAGATTTTTCATTTAAATCTCTAATCGACTACAATTTATTAGCCAAAAGTGGGGAAATAAAAATTCAGGTGATTACTTCGCTAAGGGGCGTAGGGGTGAAATCCGGGGTGAAGGGTAAGGGAGACGCGGTAATCAGGCGCCGACCGCGAATGGGCCCGTCGGGGGCTCTGTACTTCTTGAGCCGCCTTTACGTAACTCACTTGCTCAGGGTTGTCACAGTCTCAAGATTCACGCGCTGTACTTTTATTGCAGGGCTATGTTAATTCACAGACAAGAGTATCATCCAATAAGTACGTAAAAACCCAGCCTTGACTAACCTAGATAATTGTGTAACCATTCATCACTACACCGGTAACCACTCGTTTCACAGTATTCATGTGTTACTTAGAAAAATTATTGTGATTTTTGTTCTTAATTAGTCAATACTATTGTTACGAACAGACAGAGTAACGACTGCCATCTAGCGTCAACCTGTAAAACCACTTTGTAGAAGGGTTTTACAACAAGGACAACACGAAACCCCTACTCAATACTAGATGGCGTTAGAGGAACGAATGTTCTAGAATTAACCAATCTGGTCGATTACGTTCGTGCGAGTGGAGTGATTTCTAGAATGCTCTCGAGGCTCGTTACGACCTATATAAATAGCCGCAGGAAGACGAGCGAGCCCAGTTCAGTTTTTGGGCTACTTTCGAGGCGACTTCGAAGTGAAAACTAGTGATACCAGTGAAACGTACGACTTGGCTACGAGCTAGGAATATCGTTAGTGCTTAGTGTTTGGACTTAGTGCTTTGTGTTGGACTTAGTGTTAGTGAATAAAGTCTTCAAAAGAGTCAGCAGGTCTTTCTCTCCAGATTCTTCGAACCTTAACACGTAACACTATTTTAACTGTGTAAAATTTTCGAGATGTAATATGCACTGTAACTGTTAAATTATACGAAGGTGTAAATCTGTCGACTTCAAAATTTCTACATTAGGGTGAGTAGTAGGTATAAAAAATGCTTAAAGACTAACTTATACTCTGAGAAAAGTGTTCAACATCATTCGAGCAATGGATGACCTCCGTAATAAAAAAGGAGGGATATGAAGAGGAAAAAATATGCGGCAGGCGAAAATTATGGTTAACGTTGATAAGGTAATTATGATGACGCGTAGTTCTTTTTTCTCGGTTTCCTCGTATTTATGATGATCTCGATCATCAATTGCTATACCGATAGTGAAACCTTCTTAATAAAATCCGAATTCACTATATCACTTTTCTCAGTGTACGTAATTAAGTACGAAATTCATGATACACTCTTATATGCAAATCTATTTGTCGTACATATCTAATTGATAGTTTAGTATTTCATAGAAGTTATCAAATATTTAGACGGGAATAAGTTGACATATTAAAACTAGTAGGTATCTACTGTTGTGTTTCCTTTTCTATTTATTTTCTACAATTGTAGAAAGTCCTTTTTACTAATTATGATTATTACCCTTACTAGTTTATGTCCAGTGAGTGAATAAAGTATGGAAGTGTAATTCATGCTCAAATCGGCTACAAGAAAATGGTGATGCGGTGTCGTCCGTCATTAGTTTGTTTTTGACAATGCCCGGATGACATCCAAAGACGCCATATTAGCCATTGATTTGTGTTTATTTGTGTAGTAAACTCTTTGTGATTCAATTACTTGTGAAAAGCATTAATTTTAAAGCAGCAAGGGCAATTTTATATTAAAAAATAATGAACATATCTTTTTCACTTTTGGATTCATACCCTTTCTACATAAGTGTTAGATGGTTAGTATTAGATTCTGTTGCATGAATAACAGAATGCATTCACAAAGAATCTTCTATAATTTCTAATTTACTGTCTGAGCGCCATAGCCCACAACCTCAGCGGGATCCATTGTTCTACCGGCTCTCTCTCGGGGGTTCTAAATAAATACTTATAATTTATTATAATATTGTTTATATTTTTTATTTAATAATCACATTATTTTCACAAACCAATCCAAAAATAATTTACTATTTTTAATTTTTTATAAGAAAAGGGAAATGACGTCTAACAGCCCTGTCTCTCTAAAGCAAGGGTTGGAAGACGTTGATGTTTATTCTTTATCGCAGTCGTGGGAAATTTACGTTTAGGGCTTTTGATAATTAAAATATCCAATTCAAAGTATTCGCTTACCCTCAACGATATTCATTAAAACTGCCCTAATCAGCATTCCTTAGTCGATTCGGCGAGCAACGATTTATTCTAGTAGCTTGGTGTTAGAAAACGTGTGGTTGTTTACTAAATGAAACGAAACAACTGGTTCTATCCGGTTTCGTATTAAAAATGTTTGGCGCCAGAAACGTAACCGTTTCCTCGTTTTAAGTCAATGAGTTTTGGATGACTACAACTATAATTCTGAATTTATTATTCAGTATTATCAACATTTATTACAGAATATGTTCGCCTACTTGCTTGACTTACACACAGAAAGAAGTGTCGCCGATTTCCGGGGGAGAGTAAGCGTATACGGCGTGGATCAATTAATTTAGTATAGATAAGAACTTATACACATACGTCTATGAGCTTTAATACAAAGCAATTATATTGTTTATTACCTACATGTATTAATTAGTTCGCACTAGCAATATTTACATGGAAAACAAAAATATGTGTTGACCTTAATGCAACACAGTTAGGAAATGAAAAGGATATTATAACAATACTATAGTGATTTTGTTCTATGAAAGAAATATTTTGTATGTTAAAACGTATTATTAAAATAAATAATCTTGTTATCTAAAACAATAAGCATTATTAGTTATATAAAATTATTTCATATTGCTCCTAGGAATAATGGAATTTGAAAACATGAAATAATAGATGGCACCTCCGTCGTCTTGCAGCAATCCGATGTGGCTTTTTCTTTGTTTGTGTCCATAAACTTGTTTTTACTTAAATAACAAATAGATATACAATGTATACTATATACAATGCAAGTTAATACAACGCATTTGGCATTACAGTATGTTACATAGACGAAAAAACGAAGAAAATGTACTTTATAAGTATTAAAACGATGCTTTCTAATTGAAAACCGAATTGTACTAAAACTTAATAGAACTGTATTACTTGCAGGCAGAACTTCCGAAGTGCTACTGAACTTATAAAGCTTAGCGCATAAAAGCTACTAAGGATAGTGCCATGTGCCAGTCAGTAGAAGAAATTGTTTTGCAGGTACCTGAAAGTATTAAATGGCATTTACATCATCGCTTACCGGAGGTTTCAGAGATATTTGAGTTAGATTTGCGATACAAGTATGTTCCTAGTTTAGTGCAAAGCAGACTTTCACGCAGTATCATTCGTATTTATAAACAAGAAATACAAATTACCAAAGAAAATGTTATTTCCGAAACCGAGTTTTTTATTCAAAAGTTATGGAGAAACAAAAGTGGTGTCAAAGGCTAGTTTAGTTTATAGAAGCCCTTCGGTCAGTTTTAACTCTTTAATTTTTTTTATCTTTAATTTGAAATGACATTTTTAGAACCAGACACACGACACTGTCCCTTAAGACTATTTCTGTTCACAATAAAAAATACCAAATGACAATATTTTACTTTTATTTATTATGTATTATAGTGAGAATCACTTAACAATTTGTCAAACGAAAGTCGTTACACATGCATCAAACGCTCTGCACTATACGACTTCAAATGTCACAGTTAAATCATAGTGAATAGTGTCTTCAAATAAAAGTTAGTAAGATTTAAAAAAAAAATTGCTATATTCCGAAAACTAGATAATTTTGATAAACTTACATTTTTAAATTTCATTGGTGTTGTTAAATAAAAATAGAAAATGAAACAATACTGAGAAGAAAATGCAATAATTCTTATATACAAAAGTACAATGAAATTATCGATTCACATGCGAGTACTCTGTGACATACATAGGCTTGAAATTGAACTTTTAATAATATATTACAAAATTATTATCCCGTGAATTTTTATTTATTCAAATAAATATTTGTTAATTACAATATATATTTAAGTACCTTCATGTCAAAACAAACGCTAACAAAGTAATACGAAACAAACGTAGCGTACTCGGTTATTGCAATAATTGGCGTTTGAAACCAGAACAAAAGTACAAAGAGGCCCTTAATTAAAAGGGCTCCGTACTAAAGGGTTCTGTAATTAGCGTCTCGCGACGTGTGCGATTTCGACAATGAAATCTCGTCTATGTCTGGTATGAATAGGCAATTAGAGTTGGGTAAAAGCGTCTCTGTCTAGAAACGGTGCAATTGTATAATCAGATATTATGTTTTTATAATCCACAACAAGTGTAGTTAGGACTCTTGCACTTTAAACTATCACGACTCTTAGAGACGGTAATTTCTAAGTCAAATATCAGGTTTAAGGAACACATGGTTCTAATAATAGTGGAATATTCAAGAACACTTATGAATAAATTGTAATAATTCTGATCTTGAGAAAGTCAAATTAAATACATAATCGTAAATGGTTAATAAATTATGGAGATAAGTAATGAAGATTTCAAAATGATTTCGTTTTAAAAATTCGACTTTAGCCATTATTAATGCCTAGGCAATGATTAGATGATAATTTTAAAGTTCAAAATATATTTATGTCTAAAGGACTATTATTATTTTTTGAATAATAATATGTTAACTTGTTTTAATTTAATTTAAAAAATAAAATACGTTCTAAGTAAATAGAGAATAAAAATTCTTTAGTTTTATAGGAAAAATGTATCAGTTATTCTCACTTTGGTGGTCTTGCGCTGGTGCTTGTCCGGAGCGGTCGCTTTCCGTTGTGCTCCCGTGAATTTGTGTGATTTTCCGTTGTGCAGTGTATTGCTGTTCTTTTCTTAATATCTCCCTTTCTTGCTTGAGGATTTCGCCATATACGCCCGCGGCCATCTTGGGTTTTTCACCATCGAGGTGAAAAATTGCTTTTCGCTCCAGATAACGCCCTTGTTATGTTTGCAAAATTTCAGTAAAATCGGATCAGCCGATTCGACGATTAGCCCTGACAAACAGACATACAAAAACCAACTTATGTCACTTCCAATCACCTCCTTTTTATGTCTGCGAAAATTCAAAGAAATGGTTTATGCTTTTTGGAGATGAGCCGGAACAAAAAGACAGACAGACAACCACACGGACAAAAAGGTATCTAAATCATTCCCGACAACCTACTTTTAATGTCTGCATAGTTTCATTAAAAACTTTAAAAGTTTAGCTCGAACATACATATAGACAGACAGGCAGACAAAGAAACAAAAAGTAGCGTATGTCAGTCCTCACACCCGTCTTTTCACGTCTGCGAAGTTTCATTAAAATTGGTTTAAATGTTTTAGAATTTAGCTCGAACAGAACAGAGATAGGGCCAGACAGACAAACAAAAAGTATTGTACGTCCCTCCTGACAACCTTCGAAATAAGGCGAAATAAGTTCAGTCTTTCGGAGATCAGTTCGAACAAACAGACGGACGGACAAACAGACAGAAAAACAAAGTATTGTATGTCACTCCTGATAATCGTTTTATCACATCTGTGAAGTTTCATTGAAATCGGTTCAGCAGTTTTGGCGATCAGCTCGAACATATAGACAGACGGACAGACAGATAGACAAAAAGTAGCTATGTTACCCCAGATAATACCCTCTGCACGTCTGCAAAGTTTCATTGAAATCGGTTCCGCCGTTTCGGATATTAGCCGGAACAGACAGACACTACAGTTTTATTAATATAGATTTATGAAAGGCTACGTATTCTAGAATCGTATTATTTTTAATTTTAATTCTCACTTTAAATTCCGATATTGAAGGGAATAAGTAACGAGTCTTCTACTTTTGGTTAATCTATGGTATAAGATAACATTTGAGCAGTAGTCCTACATATTATGTCATTTTTCTTCTCACAGGCGGCTCCTGCAGGATCAACAACGGATAGTGTGCATGGGAGCATATTTCTTTTGAAAATTGCTGTATTTAATATGACACTAGATTTTAACTTAGAATACATTTTATAACTAATTTTTCAATTTTCTATAAGTACCTATACTACTTATTTATGCCGGAGAACAGATTTTAAAATAATTTAAAATATACATACAATGTTGGTACATGATAGTAGTATAGTGTTTATGCCAGCTTTTCGTGTACTACATATATAAGATACATTTCAAGTATGTGAAGTTAAGCAAATGCATTTCAAGTACGAACATATATATACACAACTACATATTATACATCTGTTGTCACCATACCTAGATATGAGCTGGCGGGAATTGTCTATGTCCCTTGTCTGTCCCTTGGCTCCTATTGTCTATGTTCGTAATATTATGTTAAGAAACAGAGCATTTTTGAGGTACCCAAATCTGAATAAAATACGATATTCTGTTATGATACTGCGGGTGCTTTTACGCCCCCGCTATCCATAGTCGAACAGAAATTGTGTTATTTTCATTTTTGTACCTCAAATTGGTATGTTTATGTTTTGCTATTAAAGACAGATCTCAAAAATGCACATGTGATACATTTATGAAAAGTAGAATAACCAAAGAAGTTTTTGACACAGGTTAAATAAATAAAAGAACTTTATTTACTATAATTAAATTTTTTAAATGTTCTGTTTTATTTTATTGATTCGACATTACATAACTTTGACCATTGTCAGTGTTGTCACGGAGATAGATACTTAACCAACCGTGTATTTAAATGTTAGATTAATAATTAGATAAATGAATAAAAATAACTGGAGAAGTACATTATGTTCAATTCATGAGATAATTCAAGTAATGTGCAATAAGTCAGGGTATTGATAAAAATGTACAAAAATAAGATTAAAAAAAAACTGTAAGACTTTTCATAAAGATAAGTTGACTTAATCTGATTGTAAATAAGTTTTACTATCCAGGAAAAAAAATCGGGGGTCGCTGTACCAAGTACCAAACGTTGTGTATTATAAATAATATTTAAGTATGCATATCAGTTGTCTAGTACCCCATAACACAAGCACAATACTTTGGGACTAAATGACGCTGTGTGGGATGTCCCAGTTATTATTATTTGATTAAGTAGTTCCATATCGGTATGAGGACAGTCATCGTAATTGCCAAGGCATGTTTATAAAGACAAATAGTGGAAGGTCCCACCTCTATGGTAGGTGAATTTAACGCTAAAATCAATGATTAAACGTTGAGTGTATTTATTAATAAACGCTGTCCGCGGCCGGCCGCCCGCGCCGAGTGCATTAAAGAGCCAGGCTAAAACGTTGCTCGCTGCATTATGAAAATAGCGATAAGCCCACCCTATAGCACCCGCTGGCGTATAGTAGATATGTGTGTGTTATAAAAACTGGTCAGTGTGAATCGGACTAAAGCAGTAACAGCACCGATGCATCTTTTTAAAAAAAATACAGTTAACAACAATCGATTTTTTTCTGACTTAAATACATGACTATCACTGACTCCGTGGCTCGGAGAGCACGTTAAGCCGTCGGTTCCGGGTGCCATCAACTGATGGCAGTCGTTAAAGTACACAAACCCGCACTGGAACAACGTATTGGATTAAGCGCTATGCCACTTCACCCTGAGGGGAGGCCTAAGTCCCTGCAGTGGGGCATAATGAGATGAGCTGGTGGAATGGAATGGAACAAAAATCGATCAAGTGCGAGTCGGACGCGGAGAAGTTTTCGTATAAATCATTGCATTTCCTACCTACTAGGATTTTTTCTTTAAAATTTCTCCCTTTATTTGCACTGTAACTATAATAATATAATAATACATGGAACTGCCCACACAGCGCCATATAGTCCCAAAATAACTGAGTATTATGCTTGTGTTATGAGTTATTAGACAACTGATATACATACTTAAATATTCTTTATAATATATACATATATAAATATTTTTGCGAAGACACCACATACATATAACAACCAAGACCCAGTACCAGTATCAATATTCATCATATAAAGACTGATCCGACCGGTTCCGATTCGAACCCGGGACCTCCAGCTTCGTAGGCAGGGTCGCTACCCACTAGGCTAAGCGTCGTCATAAAGAACTGAAAGAAGTATGCATGGTACAGGCAAGGAAAATTGGTATATATTTTGTTTCTTTTGAATTTAAAAACAAATACGTTTTTGTTTGACATTTCCTGTAAGCTATGAGTGAGGCACGACATTCCGTATTTTTTTTTTTCATTTTTGTTTCAGGAGTTTCTGATATTTTATGGCAAAGGTTTATTTTAGTTTGTTTAATTAAATATTTTATATACTTTTATAATGCAGCGGGCATTATAAATTATATATGTATATATACATATATTTCTCATAGCAAACCCTTTGATTCCATGAGTCACATGATTCACTTGACAAAAGTTTTTTAATTTAAGTTTTCTAATTTTATCTCCAAAGTTCGTTTTTCTAGATAATTTAAAGGCTTAGTACAATAATTAACACAATAAGGCTTAGGATTTTCCTGTAAATTATGTGAGGTGAGGTTCCATTTTCCATATTTTTTTCAATAATTTACGTTCAATAGTTCAGAAAGAAGGGGATAGAAACGCTTTTTTTGGTATATTTTCCTTAACATTATTCATACCATACGTAGAGCCATACACTATGAAATTATAAAAGAACGAAATTGCTGTGATGCTGTTATACAAAAATTGGTTTTTAATTCGTCCTCCAAAACTAATTCCCTACGTCCCTACATCCTATGTTTTTACAAAATTTTAGGCTCACAATTGTTTCGGAAATAAGGGAGGCTCTTATTTCCGAAACAATCTTAAAATTATTAAAATATGGTTAAAATAGAAGCCCTCTTCTGCGTAATAAAATATTAAATATAAAAAATAATAAAATAATAATATAAAAAAATATTATGTGTCGTTATTTGAAATTTCAATCCTTTTGGCCTTGCGTGACGTCATTTCCGAAATTTCGATTGTCGAAATTTCGATAATTAAATTACGAAACCAGATGTCTAGGTGTCTAGTTACACTAATATCTGTAAACTAGATTCGGTTACCAACCCTTTTGTATTTCGACATGCGCTCAACTGAGCATGAAATTCTTGATTGTGGCAATTAATTGCTTTCATGTCGGAAAGTTTCAAAATTCTGCATTTATGCACAAAATTAGCATTTCAGAACTTGTAACCAATATTTAATTGATCAATAAAAGTTGATGCCTAGTACTCACTACTGGTAATCTAAAAAATTATATATGCTGATAATGTATATATTCAAATAAATTAAATTGAAATATCTGTCAATAGTTTTCTGAACTGTCTGTGTTCTTTGAAATACTTTTTATTATGCTCAAATAACGCAGGTTCATTATGTTGGTGTCTCTGCTTGTCCTTTTGTTTATCTGGGCTGATCTCCAAAAAGGCCCAACCAATCTTGACGGGACATTCATTTGTAGACCTTTTAGAGAATATAATTGTAGGTTATACATAAATGACATTGAAGTTTCTTTCTGTGGTTTCAAAATTAATTACAATATCTAAGTGGAATGTGCTATTTAAACGATATCATAGTTTTTGTCCATCTATTTGAATGATAAATTAATCTACATAAACGTAGAATTTGTAGTCAAAAGTAGTGTCAAAAGATGCAAGAATCGTACCTATGGTATCAACGTTTTGAAAATTGGTCAATATTATTGGTTCATTCGAAAAATTTATTATAATTGTTTGACAAAAATGTGTTATAAGTGTTTATTTTCTATGTTCATTTTCAATGTCCACCGATAGTGGCGAGAAATCAGTAGATTTTTTAAATAAAACCCTGCTTTTAAAAAGTCTTTTCGATAAATATTTTATTTAAGAATTTTTAATATGAAAATATATATGTTTAGGTAGGTAAACACATGAGTGTTTAGTGAGTGCCCAGGTGTTGGTACGTTAGTGGAATACTATATTTGCTGCGCCTGGCTATCCGGCTCTTCTTCACGGACCTCACTTTATGCTTAAATAGTTAATTACTCGTGACATGGTTTTCTCCATCCCATGCCCTTACCTTACTTAACCCGGCGGAAGGCTAGGCCTTACGAGAAGCCACTGAAGGGTTTTATTATACACCTTCCAGCTCTATCATCAAACTCTCACCACCGTGTGTTATGAAAAGTTCTCATGAATACAAAGTTAATGAACACAAACTCAGTGGGATTACTAATAGCTATTGAAGGGTTCTGTTGTCTACCTTCCAGTTTTATCATCAGATCAGCTCCATGGTACTAATTTAAACTACTCTAACATTCAACCGCAAATTTGAAAAAGTAAAAGTGGGTGTAAAAATACCTATATATGTGTATATTACAAAAAAAGAATATTTAAGTATGTATATCAGTTGTCTAGTACCCCATAATACAAGCATAATAGTAGTTTACTTTGGGACTAAATAGCGCTGTGCGAGATGTCCTAGATATTATTATTATAGGGATAAACCTAAATGAAAAGGAGTAATTACGATATTTTTAATGCCCGTTTTTATCAGATTTCTTCTTTTCTGTCGATGGTTTCAAAGTTAACTACTTTACAACACGTAACAAAAATAAAATGTTAACCATTTGTCTATTGAAAAAAAGCTAAATTTATGAAAATATAGGTTAAAAATATGCTTATCATAACTTTAACTATCAGATGCAAGAACTCTGACACTTTACTGACACAATAATTTTTTTTTTTTATTTAACGAAAAAAATATTGGTGAATTCGTTTCAAAGTTGGAGTTAAACAAGACGAAATATTATTGTATGTGATAAAAATTTATAAATAAAATTAAAAATCTAAAAGTTCATGCAAATACCAGAACTAATATCATCCATCCGATCATCAGAAAAGATTTGTTTGCGTGTGCGCAAAATATTATATATTCGAATTACTTAAAATATTAAAGTGAGATTTAAAAAGCCGTTAAGTAACGTAATTGAAATACAGTTTGTTTCGTTATTAATTTATTGTAAAATAAGTATCGCTATTATTCAACAGAACGACAAACAAAGTGACAAAATGTAACAAGATTTTCTGAATATTATTAATAATTCACTTATTTTTTGATCATCGTAGAAACTTTGATTCTGAAGTTGACTTTGTCAATTAAATCTAAAAATCAGTTACGTCAAAAATACCTTAATACTAAGAAAGAAACATATATAATGGAAACTATTGCAAATAATTAATTCTAGAAATTAGTAATAGTGGTAATTGCTATTTTTGATATTTGCGATTGCTTCAGAACAAGTATCTATGTACTTGTATTAAGTTAATTTTATTTAAATGGAAATATTAAAAAAAATTTTTACTTCTATTGCGTTTATATGTCTTCGTTTTGCCGATAAAGGCTTAGAGATTTTAAAACGAAGATATACTTTACTATGATATGAAACGAAGATATATTTTACTGTAATGAGAGTTCCGCGCCCAAAGGGTACCTACGGGACCCTTATGACACACTGACGGACGAGTCAGTCCGTCAGTCTGTCATAAGGGTCCCGTAGGTACCCTGTCACAGAGCTATATCGTCTGAACCGTAATAGGTTTGAAGTTTTCACAGAATGTGTATTACTATAGCAGCTATAAAAAATAATAATTAAATTTAAATTTAAAATAAAAGGGGGTTCCTAAATTATTATCCCCAAGTAATTAAAGTGGTACTTGGCCGGTTTTCTTTTTAAACTTTTTTGTCTCAATATCTAGCATTTTTAGCAACTTGAACCACAAAACCTTCTTTTATAAAAAGATGTTTCTACACATTGATTCGGGTCAGTGTCTGATTGTCTGACAAAGATGAAAATGTTGTATTGTTCTAGTTATTGCATTTAAAAAACACTGTTAAGTACTAAAACGTGGTTTATGAATAGTAAAAACAATTTAAAACAGTTAATTTAAGACCAAAATATTCTAACGTTTCTTAACTTCAAAATCTTAAAATACTTATGAAAAACAAAATGTGATTTAATATGACGACGTTTGAATTTATGAGCAAAATAAGTTATAACGCATATTAAAATTCTAATAAATTTAAAAACAAATATGTCAACAACTATATTTAAATAAATTGTCGTAGAAAGTGTTTTTTTTTTAAGTAGTAATAATAATTTTTTTTCAGGTGTTTCCGCCCTAAATCTCTCAGTTTCTAAGTTAAATGTTACTCCAAAAAAAATTTTTTTCTTAATTTTGCTACGCCAATGTATAGCATTTCATAGATTACACCTAACTTTCAAATTTCATCTCTATAGTACCAAGAATCTGTGAGTGAAATTACTGTGACAAATATACAGACAGATAAATGAAAAGATGAAATTATAATGGTTCAGTTTTCCTATTTGGCTGCGGAACCCTGAAATATACAAAACGGCATATATAAAGCTTGACACTAATTCGACAAGCCAAAGTCACATACCAGCAATCATGGTTGAAAATAGCAAAAATCACAGTAATAACAATATCTGCAATCATGATTGACGAATAAAATAATAACACCGATGAAATAGTAAATACTAGATTCTAAAGTATGGACAGATGTCACACTTCAACAGGGAGTTTTCTTACATCTAATTGTATACATCTACTCAACTTCAATAATTGCACATCTATTGCACTTTACAAGATGCATTTACAACAAAATATTCACAGTCGTATTTACAAAAATATACTACTGTCCGAAATCAATTTTTGGCTCGAATCTATTGCTATACCGTTGTCAAAATAACGAAAACTATTTAAAGTGAAACTCAAATAAAACAACTTTCGACATAAAACATTTGTATATAACGATATAATACGAATTAGATTTTTATACAAATAATTACACGTTCTCACACTTTCTAACGATTTACAATACTAATTCGTTGCAATAAAAATATCCATTTTAACTATTCAAACATCTCAATGCTCAATGTTTAACATTACACCGCGATATCGAGAACATTCTTAAAAATTACACCATCTACACGAATACGATCATGAGGTATGAACTTGTTTTGTCCGTTCTATTGCACAATTCAATATGGCCGCCAAACAGTATTGCTGTCTGGTTGGGGGTTCCCTCTTTGTCCGAGACTGTTTACCCTCGCGTCTTCTCCTCTCGCCGCAGCCGCTGCGCAAGAGTTCCCACCACCCAATAACAGTTCTTGCCCATGGCTACCGTGCTGCCTATGATTATTCGTCGTCGAAGAGATCTGGTCCATCATAGTTTGTAGCTCATTGTGATGGTTTTGAGTGGAATGAATTGAGTTCGAATGAAAAGAGTGAAAATTGTGGCTCTGATTTGCTGCAGAATAGAGCTGGCTGTAAAGAAGGCTAGCCGGTAAGACGGGATAAAGGGAATTATTGCAATTAGTTGTTCCGTAGGAAGAGTTCTGTGAGGTCATTAAGGAGGGGAAGTTTGAGGTATTTGTGTGGTTGGGTACGTTATTGGTGTTTGAAGTGAGAAGATCTTCTTGGACGGGTGATTCTGGTTGGGAGCTGTTGTCGCTGAGAGAGCGAGGGCCGGCGGAGAGATTGTAATCCGCGTTATTGTTGTATCGAGGAATTAACGTGCTGTGATGCGACGGAGAGCTGCTGGCTAAGCCAGATAGCTGCTGATCGAGATCCACTCCCGTCGTGTCCGGAAGAACTAAAAACAAAAATTTTTATTAGAATTCAGGAAGGTGAATATTGTGAGAACTAGCATGGAGGTGTTTTACTTGACAATTTTTGGAAATGTCCTTTTTCGTATTTAGAACTTAGTTTATAACGATATTGCTCTAGATCTAAATGCTTCTATTGAATCACTTATAAAATTATTCTAAGGAATTATTTGGATTTAGATATACCATCGCGATACAACCTACATAGTTTCTGCGGCATGTTAGCTTATTTTCTGTAAGTTTTCTTCAAAAACTTATTGCACGGAATAAACACTAGGCCATAGGTACCATAGTGCGTCAGCGATCGCCAGCCTGTACACCGTATGCGAGTTGTCAGTTAAGGTCGACGGAAATTTGTAGTGTTTTAATATGGCGCCATATTTTTCCCGGGCGCGGTCATAAATTCATCGGGTCGAACGGACGGGCGGACGCGTCGGACTATAAATTATAATGAGGGCCATTTTATGTCCGCTGATCGGCCGCGGGTGCTGCGCTCTGCGTCCACACTTCGAGGAGGATGTGCGCCGTTAAACAGTTTTGGTCTGTTTTAATTTCTCCGCTATGGTGGGTTGGTAAGTGTGATGCTGACGACATTGATCGTGTATTAACATTTTTACATTCTAGGTTCGATTTTCAATTGCAAAATTTTAGTAACAAAACTCATTGGTGTTGTTTATGGTTGCTACATTTTTCAAAATTATTATTTAACAGATACCTACCTGTGTTGTTTCCATAGTCCTGGTTACCAGACGGCTGCTCAGCAACGGCACCCGCAAAACCCAATGTCGGGGTGTTGAACTGAGCGGCAGGTGCAGCACAGGAAGGTAAATAAGGAGTATAACCCGCTCCTCCGTAGCCCCAGTGCGAGTTGCTCGAACTCAGACCAAACTGGCTCATATCTGAAGGGAATTAAATACTTTTAGTGAAACAGTAATCTTAAAGGAAGATTTATTAAAATGGTGATTTTTAGTAGAGATGGTTAATGTATATGAAAACAATTTGAGACAAAATTCAAAGCGTAACGCTTACTGAATAAGTAAAATGAAGGATGACAGCGCATCATAAAGTAGAAAAAGCATAAGTGTAGACGAGGCGTTGTGTAGTAACAAGTGTAAGTCGGTTAAACCTGTTCAACGGTGACCTTAAAGGCAATTGCAATGAACAGTTGAAAAAATTACGTATCAAAAACTTTTTTAAAACAAGCTTTTATTTAAAAAAAATGAACTAAAAATGAAAAAAAAAAAACAATCATCATCTATTAAATATCAAAAATTAATTTATCAGAATAAAACATATGTATTTTAAAAGATTGAGACTTGATTTCAAATAGAAAGTCTCTAATAAGTATTTACCAAATATAACGTACGACGCCACACGTTTGAAGGTTATTTTTAAATATATATTTTATTTTGGACTTTTTAGTATGTATGTTAATCTATATATTAATAAAATTGAAGTGTCTGTCTGTCTGTCTGTCTGTCTGACTGTCTGTCTGTTCCGGCTAATCTCCGAAACGGCTGAACCGATTTCAATGAAACTGCAGACGTGCAGAGGGCATTACCGCGGGTGACATAGGCTACTTTTTGTCTGTCTGTCTGTCTGTTTGAGCTGATCTCAGAAACGGCTGAACCGATTTCTATGAAATTTGGCAGATGTGCAGAGGATATTATCAGGGGTGACATAGGCTGCTTTTTGTTGGTCTGTCTGTCCATCTGTCTGTCTGTTTGAGCTCATCTCTAAAACAGCTAAACCGATTTCAGTGACACTTGGCAGACATGCAGAGGGCATTATGGGGGGTGACATAAACTGTTTTTTGTAAGTCTGTCTGTCAATCTGTCTATCTGTTCCGGCTAATCTCCGAAACGGCTAACCTGATTTCAATGAAACTTTGCAGACGTACAGAGTGCATTACCGGGGATGACATAGGTTATCGTGTTGGTACTCAAACTTGATGTTTTGACGAGATCTATGTGACCACGTGACCACATTTTTAAATGCTTATGTTTTCGAAACCATCAATCGCAGACCTATCGTGTTTGTACTCAAACTTGATGTTTTCACGAGATTTATGTGACCACGTGACCACATTTTTAAATGCTTATATTTTTGAAACCATCAATCGCAGACCTATATGACGACCGCTTAGCCTAGTGGGCAGCGACCCTGCCTGCGAAGCTGGAGGTCCCGGGTTCGAATCCCAGGTCGGTTCAGTATTTATATGATGAATATTAATACTGGCACCGGGTCTTGGTTGTTATATGTATGTGGTGTCTTCCCTTGGTACCCAAAATACAAGCTAATGCTTAGTTTGGGACTTAGGCGTTGTTGTGATTGTATGTGTTATTATTATTATTATCGTGTTGGTACTCAAACTTGATGTTTTGAGGTAATATCTATGCGATCATGTGACCACATTTTTAAAGGCTTATTTTTTCGAAACCATCAATCGCAGACCTATCGTGTTGGTACTCAAACTTGATGTTCTGACGAGGTCTATGTAACCACTTGACCACATTTTTAAATGCTTATATTTTCTAAACCATCAATCGCAGATCTATCGTGTTGCAAGGGCGGATCCAGCTTTTAAGCCAGGGGGGGTCTACAATACAATTCGACTACAATTCGACTACAATAATATATCTAAATAAAAAGATGTAACACATATTTTATTGTTATTCGTCAAAATACTTTATCAAATGACAAAATCAGTTTTTTTTTTGATGAAAGACTACGAGAGGAATGAACCGCAGGAATGATCGGTCGGCAGCTGAATTTGTCAATCGTCCGTTAAACAGTACCAATGACTACTGACAGCGCGGACCACTGACTCTCTTATGTTATAAAATAATCTTATCAATAAATGTATGTAAAAAAGCTTATATAGATCGACAAAAATCCACACCCTTTAAATAGGTAAGAATCCCGATTTCTACTTTCATTACTTTTTTTAATTGCACAAACTTTTTTAAATTTTTGACCTAGTATTGCTTTATTTTTCGCTACAATTAACTCACTTAAATCGAGTGTCATAGACATTCAAATACTTTTCCCAAATGTGTCGCTTTTTGGCTACTAATTACTTTGCAAGAATAAAAACAAGCTTAAAAATCAACAGATTTCGCGCTTTTTCAATTGTTCGGAAATTCAAATCAAATCAATTTTTCGGAAAAAGTAATGAAACAATTTTCAAAAATTCGGTACCATACAATGCCCCGTAAGCTCCTGCATCTTTTGACACTACTGCCTTTCGTCTACCTTTATAACTTTCTAAAATATAGCCACATCTCTGCAGGGTTACTGATCTGATAATCTTTTAATGAAAAGGGCACCTGCCCAGCCCATAGATTTCGACCGATTCCAAAATTTCTTTTTTCTAACGGTACACAAATTATCTGCCTCAGAAACTTTTTTTCATTTTTTCGATATTGGCTTTCATTTTCAAAATTCAAAAATCAGGAAATTTCGTCTTTTTTTCACCATTTTCGATCTTTCGAAAAAAGTTATAGATCGATTTTAGAAAATTTGGAATCGTACGATGTCCCACAAGCCCTTGCATTTTTTAACGTCACTGTCTTTCGTTTCTCATCATAAATTTCGGGAATATACCCGAATTACATTCCCCACGAAAACGATATGATGAACATTTTCAATGTGAAAATAGTATCCAAGATTATTGAAAACATAACCGGCATCTCAGGATCTTTGTGGTGAAAATTTGTATGTAATGAACATTAAAAATCATATATCTCAATCATCGCTCGATTGCGCGTTATTTCCTTTTAGGATTATTAGATTTTTCGACATACTTTACGAGACGGACACATCCGCGATTTATTTGTAAATCAAATATTACTGTTTTAACACAATTATTGTTCTACTGATAGATTTTTGCTAGAATGACCAATTACGTACCTATTTAAAATGTATGCAGTAACACTGACAAGAACTAAAACACCTAGCATACCTATGCATTTCAGTTAAGGAAATCAGTAGATATTTATGTTTGAAATAGACTTACTTAAACAAAAATTATTTGAAAATGAAATTAAACTAAGTAAAGAAAAGGCACAAAATTTTTCCTGAAACCTTGAAGGTACTTAACTTTCAGAAACCTTTCAGTCTTAATATTTTAAGTACTTACGTTATTTGATATTCTAGTCAGAAACCGTGCCGATTTTTTTTTCGGGTGATTTAAAAAAAATGCGTCTGATTCAGTTTCATCTGTAGTGTGTTGAAAAATCCAAAATAATTCATAGAATCATCGCTTAAAAGGAAATAACGCGCAACTGTGTGACGATGGAAATATCGTCTTTTTTAAGTCCATTTAAATTTTTAGCAAAAAAAAATCTGGGACACCAGTTATGCCTTCGATAATTTTGGATGCTATTATTAGGCGTGCATTAAATCTTTAAAAAAAATTGCTACCCAAAAAGCGACACATTTGCAAAAAGCATACTCGATTTTCAGTGCGCGGAACACAGGACCGCGCCGCGAGGCAAAATTAAGTGTCGAGTGTCGTTCGCGTATGTGTTTGACATCACGACATCATACAAAATATATATGCCATTAGACTGAATGAGATTAGAAAAAAGCCAGCCCAGGGGGGGGTCATGACCCCCATGACCCCCCCCTTGTATCCGCCCTTGTCGTGTTGGTACTCAAACTTGATGTTTTGACGAGGTCTATGTGACCACTTGACCACATTTTTAAATGCTTATATTTTCGAAACCATCAATCGCAGACCTATCGTATTGGTACTCAAACTTCATGTTTTGACGAGATCTATGTGACCACATGACCAAATTTTTTTATCTGTCTGTCTGTATGTCCATCTATTCGAGCTAATCTCCAAAACAACTGACCCAATTTCAATGAAACTTCACAGATATGATAAAAAGATTATCTGGAATGACATACAACACTTTTTGTTTATCTGTCTGTCTGTCTGTCTGTTCGTCTGTTTGTTTCTCCGAAAGGGCTGAACTTATTTCAATGAAATTTTCAAAGATGTGATTAAAAGTTTGTTAGGAGTGACATTTAATACTTTTTGTTTGTCTGTCTGGCCGTCTCTCTGTCTGTTTGAGCGAAACTCTAAAACATTTAAACCAATTTTAATGAAACTTCGCAGACGTGAAAAGACAGGTGTCAGGAGTGACATACGCTACTTTTTATCTGTGTATTTGTCTGTCTGTTTGTTAAGACTAATCGTCGAAACGGCTGATCCGATTTTACTGAAATTTTACAAATATAAAGAGGGTGTTGTCAAGAGTGATAAGCATTTTTTTATATACATATAGAAAATCGTAGTGTCTGTTAGTTTGTCTGTCTGTTCCAGTTAATCTCCAAAATGTCTGACTAATTTTGGGACCGACTTGTGGGCTAGCTATTCTTCATGCTAAAATGGCTAATTGGATTTTTATGAAATTAGGTATAGAGATTTCTTAGGCAGTTAAGTTTCAGAATGTTCTAGAAAGTGTTACAATGTTCTAGAGCGTCGCGTTCCTTTAACTGTCCCAGTACAATTGTGGTCAACGCGAGCGAAGCCCGCGGGCGGAAAGCTAGTGGCATACTATGTTTGCTACCCTTGGCTATCCAGCTCTTCTGCACATACCTCATCTTGGGCTCGCATATTTAATTACTCCAGGTTAACTAATCCATGCCCCTATCTTACTTAGCCCGGCTGATGGTGCCTCAGCGGGTTTACGAGAAGCTAATGAAAGGCTCTGTAATCCATTTTCTAAGTTCATCATCAGAGCCTTGTTAACGTGTGCTATGCAAAATGCTCGTGAAGACAAATTGAATAGGCCCTAACGCGGTTTGTTTATTAGAAGCTATCGATGGGTTCTGTTATCCACCTTCTAAGTCCATCATTAAATCAGCTCGATGGTACCCTAATTATCGATTGTTATCCAAATTATACATATCTATAAAATTTGAATTCGATTAAATTTACTGTTGAGAATTTCCCTCATGAGAAGACCTGGCTGCATCACTAGGACCTGTTCACCAGAGTAATGTATTGTCATCCCATCAATAGTTATGCAAAATTTCAACTTCGTAAGTTTAGAGGAAGAGGTTCAAACTTGTATTCCGAAATTCGTTTACTTACTTACAAGTGAAATTAAATAAAAGCTTGTAAAAAAATAACACTTAAGATTGAGCTGCATTCTGCTGGACTCGAGTGTCGCCAAAATGTAGTTTTCTTCACTTAAAGAAAATACATTTATTAAGATATTTAGTACTAAAACCAAAGACAAATAGACAACACCATGTACCCTATAAAATATTTTCACACGCAACGCTTTCGGGCGCCATCGAAACGGGAAAAGTTCTCTGAAGCGGGTATCGAAAAACAATGCACGATCGTCCACTTATAGAGCCGCCCGGGCCTGTGTTGGCGGGCATTACCGGTTTTTATTTTTCGGTATCACGGTTCCGTTTTGGCCGACTATCGGTTTTAACGATTTTTTTCCCTCGCGTTTTTTCTGTGCAGTTGAGTTGTATCGGGCGTTTTCCCGGCCTGATTGAATCCGCGCTTTGCTGAATGCAGTTTACAGTGGAACGCGGTTTGACTGTTGGGTTTTTTGAAAGCGAACAGAATTGTTAGGTTTATGTTACTATCCCAATTTAGATATATGGATTTAAATTGAGTTTTAAACTAAAATATTACGCATCGAGTTTATATGTTTAAGTAGTAATAAAATAAATAAAAATAGCCTTTATTTTACCACAATCGCATATTAAAGATAAAAATTATTCATAGCACATTCTAACATTATGTCAAAAAAAATATTTATGTCAAAGGAACGTTTCCATGCATGATTTCGTCGTTAGCTTTGGTTGCCATTAAGTTGTCCATAAATTGTGGAAGTCGCCTCCGCAGCGTATGCCTTCCCCAGTTTCTTCCAGTTCACTCTATCTCCAGTTAGTCTCCTCCAGTTTGGTCCACATCTTTCTTTAAATATATCCTCCCATCGTTTTCCCATTTTCATTCCCATTTTCCCATTGTTCAACTAGTAAGCATTATAAAAGCTACAGTGCGTTTATTATTTTTTATTGCACACCGCGAGAGAGTAAAGAAATGATATGATTTTTAGTATAAAGGTAAACTACCTTAATGAAAGGAACCCGACTTCTAGTTTATTCTGGTTGAAGGTTCTTAGAAATAAAAAATATACTGACTAAATGATGGTACAACGTGATTGTTGGCATTAGAAAACAGCATTTTAGTAGGGCTGATGTAACAGAAATAAGGTACAGATTTTTTTTTTAATATCTTTAAAAAAAGGTTATTAGACTAATACAACTTGTGCCTGTTAATCAGTTGTTACTGTTAGTTTTCGACACAGAAGAAGTTCGTTAAAAATTTCTCCCTCGTATTATGCTTTAGTAATATGGTAAATATGATTTTTTTTAAATTTAGGTAGGTATAATACCAAAAATCGCTCAGATCAAAAAAACATAGCTATTGAAGTAAAACAAATCAATTAAAGCTCCCTTTTGTGGCCATAACTGTAAAATCAATTTTAGAACCATTTTCGAAGTGATACTTTCGTAAAACAGTATTAAAATTTCAGCCGTTTTAAAAGAACATTTTTACTGCAGCACCCCCTTTCGGCCTTTATCCAGAAAACATGTATAAAAATCTGTCCTGAAGTAATGCCTGTTTAACACAAAAAACCACATGGAAAATGGTTTTGTAGTTTTTAAGGGCAATGATAACCCATACACACAAACACATAGCCTCTTACTCCAAAACGCATATACAGCCTTCGCGCTGTCGTGGATAATGATTAGAACAATTAAGATTAATTTTAAACGTCGTCTTATATTCACTTATAATTAGTAAACTGTAATTAGCAGAATCTTTAATATCAATTAGGATTCTATCAATAATAATACACATTTGCTTATTGCACCTAAAGTAAGTTACACTCACTCTGACACGTAGTGATGGGCGGCATCCGGAAACCTCCAAGCGGGTCCGGCGGAAACGGAAACGGCCGCTGACCAAACGCGAAGTGGAACTGCTGCTGCTGCCCTAGGAGAGACAACACTATATCAGTACGATACTAGCTGCCCTTAGTACTCAACATTGAAGGACTTGGTTGTACTAGCCTCCCCTTGAGACTTTATCATCTGCCTACAATTTTATCCCATGGCTATTTTTCATTACATTTTTGGTCTCTAAATAAATAAGTGGATTGTACTTTTACTGAATGTCACACATGACATATATCGTCGAATACCGTGCTGTATACTTTTTACTCTATGTCAAATTCGATGTCGGTGACCATATAATTGTGAACTGTGAGTTTATGTCAGCGAATCATAGAATTAAAAATTATGCGAATTAGAGAATTACGAACTGTTTTTACGCTAATTATAAACCAAATGTGTACAATAAATATAAGGTTTTTTGTGTTACTAACATCTATGGACCATGTCTGCAATAAAATTTTATTATTATTATTACTCTATGTTGGTGGATCAAAAAATTATCAACTATCGCTCTATGTCGGCAAATATAGAATTATGAACTGTTATTTATAATAATAATAATAATAATAATAGTAATAATAATAATAATAATAATAATAATAATAATAATAATAATAATAAATCGTTTATTTTACCTCAAAATTTACAATTTTTAGTTTTTACATTCTGCCTTCGACACTAGGCTTTTGTAGGCGAATCATCGACATTCGACATACAGTGACTGTATAGATTTCTATACAGTCACTGTATGTCGAATGTCGATGAATCACAATATTATAGAATTACCATTTTAACTCTATGTCGGCGGGCATATAATTATGAACTGTTACTCCGTGCCTTCGAATTAAAATTAATTTGTTCTTTTTTATATATTATTTTATACACTCGATATCAACATTATGAACGTTCATTCTATGTCGGAGAATCATACAATTAGGAACTGTTATTCCAAAACGGCGAACACAAAAATAGGTATAGTTCCAATCAAGCTTTATGGCGGATCCGAACATAGGCACAAGTCGCGTCGCAGTAACCAGTTTT
This sequence comes from Luffia ferchaultella, assembly GCA_949709985.1. NCBI lineage: Eukaryota > Metazoa > Arthropoda > Insecta > Lepidoptera > Psychidae > Luffia > Luffia ferchaultella. Next base: position 13,633,550 of record OX453257.1, read on the forward strand.
CAGGTGTAACGGGACGCATTGGACGCAGTATATGACTGTACCTGCGCAAGAACGCTTAAAGCGTTGTATTGCGATCCGCCATAAAGTTTGAAGCGAACTACACTGTTCTTATAAATCAGCGAATAAAAAAATAATGAACATTCATTCTAGCGAATCATAGACTTAGAAAATGCTATACTCTGTTGGCAACCGTAGAATTATTAACTTTATTTTGCTTCGGCAATGTTGAATATAAAAGCTCTATTGCTTTCTGCGTCGTTGTTCCGTATTTCATTAGTTTTTTCATTAGAATTTCCTACATCTACAGCTATGGTGCCAACATGGAAGACATACTAACGGAAACTCCCGTCACTAGCCGTGTTCCGAGCTTGGTAATCGTGTTTTTATACAAAATTTAGGTGCGGCGCCAAAACTGTGGTGACTCCATAACTACACGCCTACAAATTCCAAGAGGCCGTCAATTATTCAGCAACGACGAGCCGGTGCTGTCTTCAGACTTGTATAATTTGTTATCGATAATTCATTAGTTTTAGAAAGAGATCAATAAATAGTTCACACTTAGATGGCGATGCCGTATATTATAATAGTTGTTCAGGACGGTGAAGGGGGCGAACTAGGGTCATTCCGTCGAGGGTATAATATTGAATCCTGAGTACAGTGAGGGTTGTTTCTCATATCTTTACGAGGAAAATAAATAGATATGATTTAAAATATAAATATTTATGAAAGTGCTTTAAGCTCAATCACATTTTATATTTATTAAAATAAATATGATAACAATAAATACTGCCAATAAGTCTTATTTCTTAAAGCTAACAAGTATACGGTACATTACTAAACTAGAAATAATAACACCAGAAAAAGCGCTATTCAACTAGAGTCGTGATGAAATTGTAAACACACAATTGGATTACAGTCACAAATAATTTTAACAATATATTTGACAAGTGAACAGTTTTTGATAAGTAAGCAATATAATTTGGTATTAATACATTTACTATTAATTGCATGACTGCTAATTAATTCTGAATTCCAATAAATATTACTAAACAGATAGAATCGATAAATAACGCTGGAACTGATAGCAATAAATAAATAAATAATAATAAATAGTCAATAAATGCCTCCATGATAGTCAGTATCGGTTATGAATAACAATTTTAACAATTTCAGCGGTATTTCACCCCCGCTATCCAAAAATTACCCCTAAAGGCTGAATCAAAAATCATTACGAGCCAAATCATTCCAATGGATCTTGACTATCATAGTGCTAAATGGCATTGCTTTTAACAAAAAAATGCAGTTTTTTGGGGGGTACCGCTAGCACTATCGACTAACTTTCGGCTTTCGGCAGCGGCGCGAATTGCTGGGTGGCGAACGGCGCAATGTGAGGTGACTCGTAACGTGTTGTTGCTCACTCTACTTTTTCTACCCAGGGAACAAAGATGTATTTCGCTCCATCTCCGCAAGTCAGTAATGACAGTTTTCCGAACGGGAAGAGTGAAATTTTTTTTTATGGATTGCAGTTTTACAAATACAATTTCATTTCTGAGCAAAAGCTATCCCGGTAAAAGACCGGGCAAATTCTTTTTCCTCCGGTGTAATTTTTTGGCCAAAGTGATCTCTTTTCTAATAACTAAGGGCAGGTATGTCAAGCCCATCTCCATATTAGTTTCAGTTTGTGTTGAAGCTAATATTAATAATAGGTATACAATATTTATTGTAACTAAAACCACAGAGCAGTAGAATAATAAGTGTAGGTTAGATTTGGTATGTAAGTGAAGTCCCCTTCAAGTACGCAGTATAACGCATACTTAAACATATCTCTTAACTTAAGCTTCAAATAAAATGCGACGTCATATCATACCAAAGATGTAAGGGAAAGGGATGAAGATTAAGTATTTTTGAGACGTGTCTCCTAAAAAATACCATCATATGGTAACACACCTAACACTTGGCTGACCGGTTGGCCGAGTGGTTAGAGACCCTAGCTGCGAAAACAAAGGTCGCGGGTTCGATTCCCGCCCGGGACAAATATTTGTGTACATGAACTTGTCTATTTGTTCCGTGTCTGGGTGTAAAAGTTTCTATATATGTATATATTATAAAAAAAAAATATTTAAGTATTTATATCAGTTTTCTAGTACCCCATAATACAAGCATAATACTTGCTTACTTTGGGACTAGATGACGCTGTGTGGGATGTCCCAAATATAACTATTATTATTACTTGTTTCTCTGTGCTTGTAACCATATTTAAAAAATAAAAATATCTAGGCATTATTTTTATTAACGTATTCGTAATCTTTAATTTAGAAATGCATCGTAAACGCATTTGAATATAGATGATGGAATACCTAACAGAGTCAATCGGGCAAAATGCATCGCTGTATCAATTGATCGGCGTTCAATTTAAAATGTCGCGTAAATTGCAAATAGTAGATGTACCTACGTAGTACGCATGTCACCGAATGCCGGCATTCACCTCCCGATAATAGCTTCATTGTAATTACATTTCGATGTATATCTTTCTGTGTAGGTATAGCTGCTGCATTGGTTAGGTATACCTATACGAGTAAAGTGTATACGATACTAAGAGCTTATGTATAATAATGTCTAATTGTATCCTTGTCGATTTGATTTGATAAGATTTAACTTAAATATCGACGTCGAAATCAGAATCGACGAAACAAACATTGACGGTTTCATACAACTTATTTAATAACATTCTGATTCAAAATCGAAATCAAAATCAAAAGTTTTTATTCAATATAAGATGTTTACATACACTTAGTAAAAGTCAAAATGAATTGATTAGGTGATTAGGTACCGGTTCCAAAACTAGAAGGAGAAGAACCGGCAAGAAACTCCTCCCTGTTTATTTTATTCAAATATATGTTTTTATTAATTGTTTATTTGGTTTTTTTTTTGTAATATGCTTACAACTATTATAATGATGTCCATGCGTACTTATCATTTAAATACCCGCTAATACAATAGTAATTCAAGCCGTTTGGTCGCTGACATAAGTAGCCTTCTTGCGGTCTGTTGTCGGTAGTTTTTTAACATGCTCATATAAACTGTCGTTGAAATCCATATTTTTCTTTTATTAAATGCGTTTTTTTTTTATTCTTGCTGTTATCTATGACTGATCCATATTGTAATCCTTTTGATAAACGAAAAATGTAAAAAATGTGAAACAGTTCATATTTAAAAAAAAAATGATTATTTCTATAAGATTGTGATAGTTTTGATGAAGCAACTGCATCAACTGAGATGAAAGATCATGGTTGTTTTATTCATTTAACGCGCTTATCACGCGAAAATCACGCTTAGTTATCTCGTGTTTCTTTTAGAGTGTCTTGTATTAGAAAATTTTTTTACATTTATACTTTCAATGCATATACTTATTTACTTTCGTTGTAATAATATTTGCACACATATACTTGAATTTGCCTACCACTTTTTAAAAATTGTGAATGCAGATGTAAATAACTCTAAAAGTTAATGACAGTTTCTTATGAATGTTTTATTTAATAAAAACCGGCCAAGTGCGAATCGGGCTCGCATAGAAGGGTTCCGTATCACTATACAATATTAAAAAAAAAACGAGCGCGACGTTAATCGAACTTAACAATTAATCGTTGTTATTATGTAATTTAAGAATTGATGTATAAAAATATTTCATTTTTATTTCGTTTATTTAGAAGGCGCTCGATCCTCTCTGGCCAATCCGAAAAGTAATAACATGAGTGCATTTATAGATAGAGACAATTTTTATTACTTATTTTATTACAGTGCAACTTTGACTTTAAGTATCAATTATAAAGAGAATAAGCTCTGCAAAGGAAAGCGAGAATTTATAGTACCTAGTTATATAATGTAGTTTTCATCATAAAATGTTTTTTTTAAATTATCTTACAATCACATTACAAAGATAAAATGCATCTAGTTTTCGCTTATTGGTCAAACGCTATCTCTCGTTTTCTATGGAATTTTTACAAAATTTTTACTTATAAAAGTACATTTTATAAGTTAATCTATTACTTGTTAAATAATACAGTCTAGTTAGCTGTGATAGTTTCCCTTCTAACTACATGATTTTTTCATAATTTTTTTCTACAAATCCAAAAACAACGTTTAAATTGGTAGAGGTGACACAAGACTCTAAAATTAGAAAATTAGAACTTTAGAAGTATATATCTCAACAACTATTGACTTTAATAAAAAAAAATTGTTTGAAACTTTGATATAATTTTTAAAGACCTAACGTTTGGTACCTCTCGCGTTAATATAAGATGATTTTTTTTTCATACTGCTGTTACATTTATGGCGACAAATTAAAATAAAAAAATTCTCTACGTCGTTTGGAAACGGTTCATAGATACAGTTTCCGAGAAAAAACCACAGCCAGACAGATACACAGACAGACGGACGGACATGGCGTAACTATAAAGGTTCCTTTATTGCCATTTGGCTACGGAACCCCAAAAACCTCAGTAAATTAATATAACTAATCAATACATATGATAGTCAATTAAGGTGTTACCTTTTTTTACTTATTCATATTACAATTTAAGGATTCATAATGAACCTGTATAGTTCAAAGTAACATATCCTATATAGTGTTGATTTGTAAATTATGAAAAAAAGTAATTAGGTGGAAACGCCTTAGATTTCACTCAATGTCCTGTCGCAACACCGAACATATTTCAATTTTCTTGTAAAGGCTTATGACAAATCAAAAAATAAAATCACTTCTTCACTTCACTTCATCAGCCCATTTTTTACCCCACTGCAGGGGCTTAGGCCTCCCCCAGGGTGAGGAGGGGGGCTTGGAGCTTAAATCCACCACGCTGCTCCACTGCGGGTTGGGAACTGTAACGACCGCCATCTATTGACAGCGTCCGGGACCGACTGCTTAACGTACCCTCCGAAACACGGAGTCAGTGATAGATGTGTACTTAAGTCAGAAAAACTCATTGGTACACGCCCGGATTCGAACCATGACCCTATGGGGCCATATAAATTTGAGACAGGTTCGTTGCGCTTTGGACTATCACGACATTCTTTAAAAATAACATACAAATGCGGAACCAAATAACTTTTATATCGTAAGTGAACGCATACACACAAACGAAATTAAGCGAAGCATCGCCACTTACATACACTCACACATACATGGAACCGCATGTAGCGAGGTAGCGAGTGTATAAATCAACGGTGCAACAATTACACACTTTCATGGCAAGTTGGAATTAGAAACTGTCATTTGCACCGTTCGAGGGGCCGCGAGTGGGTGGGATTGGGTGAAAAGGAGGGGTGAATTACAAATGGGAGGGAAAAATAGGGTGTACAGGGTAGCGAGGGCCACTGCGGCCCTGATTAAAGGATTACACTAGGGCGTGTGTCCGGTCTAGTTAGATTTATTATGCGAGACTACTGGCTTTCAGGAATTACACTTTTATATAATATGGTATGGATGGCGGTACGTATCTACTAAGAACTGACGAAGGAATCTCAAGGACACCAATTAATTCTTAATATCTCTATAGCAGGAGAAAACATCGATGTAATTAGACAACTCATTTGATACGCTATCTGATACGAACCGCCCTTTTATAATGATATACATTCGATATTTTTACATATGTATACATTTGACTAATCTATTGGCTAAGTAGTCAGAGATCAACTGCGAAGCCAAGGGTCGCGCAATTGATTCCCGTCCGGGACAAATATTTGTGTGCATGAACATTTTTATTTCGTTCCGGGTCTGTGTGTAAAATATTTATAAAACAAGCATAATACTTGCTTACTTTGGCACTAGATGGCGTTGTGTGGGATGTCCTATGAATTATTATTATTATACTTATAGCAATAATAGCTGTAAATCGATGCACTATCTAATTAGGATTCTTACGTGTTTAAATTTTCAAATAAACTTATTATTCCTTGTATAAAAAATAAAAAGTAAAGTCTGTGGTCGATTTTTGAAATATAAGTTAAAAATATAATTATCTTTTTTTTTTATCGTACAACGTAGATTATAATTAAAACGAGTGTAATACATGCGCGGGTGGTCTGAACCGCCGCCGCCCAAAATAGCTAAAATGGCTGCCTTAAGAAAAACATCGTTAATACTCGGGCTACTGCAGCGCGCGGCCATAAAACTTACCACCCACACAGAGCATGGCTACGGTGGGTATAGAAAACTACCTGTTTTTAAGTTTAAAGCTGTTATTTCAAGATCGGTACGAATAAAGTTAATAAACAAGACCTTAAGTATTGTGTTATTAAGGATTTAAATACTACAACTTCCTCAGGTACACAGTTTGTTTGTTACTTAAGCCTAGTACGCACTAGAGCACGCTCACACTAATGAGTCGCTCATTTGTCCGAGCTGTTCAAGTGCGGACGTCTGAGCGCGCTCGCCCCGAGCAAGTCTGAGTACGCTCAGGGCGAGCCGCCACCGTGTCGGTTGTCGGCGGCCGAATCAACATATATACGCTTACGCTCAGCCATCTTGAGTCACGGATAGCCACTGAGGACTGAGCGGCACAACTTATTTTAAAAACACACTGAGCAGCTCCTGAGCGTGCTCACATTGCTGAGCGGCTCATTCGTGTGAGCGTGCTCTAGTGCGTACAAGGCTTTAAACATTGAAAAGAGTGATTGATATAGTAATTAAAATGTCGTTTTGCAAATTCCTACTTCATCATTTTGCCTTGTAAGTCTCTCTCTCTCACATCTCTCTATTTGTCAAATTCCGTAGTTTTAACTTTTACACACTTTTACTCTTTTGTCTATTGCATGCTAGACAATTTAAGTGATATATATATTCAAGTAATGTTTAGAAAGCTCTTTTTTTTAAATCAAGTGTACCTCCAATATATTTTGGACCTATGTACATGCAATGAATAATTTAATAGTTGAATAAAATAGTTAAATACCTATTGTTTTGTGGAATAATCACGAAACTTTAATTTGGCATTAATTAAACTGGTATTTAAATTGAAACAATCGTAATACATTTACAAGTATCGTGGTTTGTAACAAATAACAGTCACCACTTAAATTTCATATAAATAAAACTACCTGTTATTATCAATACCTCAGATTATAGAAATTAATACATTATAATACTTATCGTGAAATATCACTAAAAACCAATTCACATGTAAAATTACTATACAGCATGGCATGCAACATGGGAATTTTACAGGCATTCGAGTTAATGTATCTTTCAAGGCGGATATATTGGATAATTCAAGAAGCGCCCATAGGCACGAGAATAATAAATCAATATGCAGGGCGCATACAGCGTCAGGCGAACACGGGGTGTGCGGGCAACGGGGGGTTTCACACAGGCCCTTTCTTGACTAATTAATTAAACAACCGATTCATTACAGGAGCCTTCTCTGTGCCCTCACATTCGTCTGGCAAGAGCTTGTAGCATCAGCAAATATTGCCAAATTGTACTTATGAAAAAACCACTTTGGTAACAATCGTTAATACGAAATTCGATATTTAATACTTCAAATAGCAAACGAATGTTTGTTTGTTGACTTATATTTTATGTGTTCAATATTGCGAAAAGAAGAACTACGCGATGGTGGTAGGAGCCTAAACTATGAAATCGATTAATTTATTACTACAAGAAAAAAATAATATAATAAAAGGAAGAATAGTAACCCATAATACAAGCATAATACTTGCTTACTTTAGGACTAGATGACGCTGCGTCGGATGTCCCAGAAATCAATATTAAAATTATTATTATAACATTATATTCCTAGCAACAAATGAATATTAAGTATGATAAGTATAAAACACGGTGTTTTAGAAAAATTTGTAACTTCAATATTAAGTGCATAAAACAAACCAGCTGCATCACGAATTCAAAGAATTATTTTTTGTAAATAAGATGATAAGGGTTGTCAGAGACGCCACGAAGACGATGCATTATGTATATCAAATAATTATACCACAGTATTTACAGAACGTTATCCATAATATAAAACGAAAAATAAAGCAACGATTAGGATTTATGCTAACGAGAAACGGTTAGGGAGATAAGAAAAGCAATACTTTTAAGTAATAAGTATAATAGGTTAGGACACATCTCGTCGGTGGAGTGTGCAAGCAGTACAAACACTGGCTGCGATGTGGGAGGTTTCGGATGCAAGCATTACCGGTAATGCAAAATGGAATTGTATTTTCTAGATCTCAGGTAATTTTCCCAAGTGTTTGTGACTGTCATTGCCATAGAAACCAAATTTTAGGCCAGAACAAAACAAAGTATCAAGGTTTTATTATTATACTAGCTGTGCTCGCAACTTCATTCGCGTGGACATAGTTTTATCTCAGCCGGTTATGAACCACAACGTGACTCTATCCCCCTCGACACACCACCCCGTAACACCTGCACGCGTGATGCGGCCGGCGTTGCGGCCCGACTGCGTGGTACTATGTATGAGGTCTCTGACTAAAGTTACAAATTAATTTATTTATATATATAGACAACCGCTTAGCCTAGTGGGTAGCGACCCTGCCTACGAAGCTGGAGGTCCCGGGTTCTAATTCCCGTTTGGGTCAGTATTTATATGATGAATATTGATACCCGTACCGGGTTTTGGTTGTTATATGTATGTGGTGTCTTCGCTTGGTACACAAAATACAAGCTGGTGCTTAGTTTGGGGCCTAGGTGTTGTTGTGATATATACGTTATTATTATTATTAAATTTATTTGAATCTATAGGTCGATTTTGATGAGATAAAAATTAAAAAGCTTCAGTAATTATATTTTGAACCATATGAGTGGCAACGAACAAAAAAAACCGATAAACAGACAAAAATTTGAAATATTAGTTCTTTTACGTAATATTATACTTATTTCTCGTGTTTCACAATTAATTTATCCCAAAAAAAAGTCGCGACTTTATTATATATAAAGTGTAATTATATACTTTTATTTTTTAAGTATTATCATAGATTTAGTAATGATAACGTTTAAAAAAGGAATAAATTCAAAATATTTGTTTGCCGTCCGTACCATGTTAAACCCTTTTTGAGCGGCTGGAGCTTCGCACTATTCCACACCGAGCGCAATTATTTTAATTTCTTCTTCGTCTGATGAGGATTGATAGGGCATTAGGTGTGATTCGGGTCTCGAAATTTCGCTCATTGTATCCACCGTCATTTGTCACCGTCACACTGTCCGCTATTAACTATTTGAATTACTCCAAAGCTACGCTGCTGACGGTATTCTAATTTACGCACGCACGTCGTTACTTACATACGTGAAATCCATATTGGGAATATTTTACGGTTGTATGATTTCACCATCATCATCATCAGCCCATTTTTACCCCACTGCAGGGGCTTAGGCCTCCCCCAGGGTGAGAAGGGGGGCTTGGAGCTTAAGTCCACCACGCTGCTCCACTGCGGGTTGGGAACTGTAATGACCGTCATCTATTGACAGCGTCTGGGACCGACTGCTTAACGTGCCCTCCGAAGCACGGTGTCAGTTATATTGTGCACTTAAGTCAGAAAACTCATTGGTACACGCCCGGATTCGAACCATGGCCCTGTGGGGCCTTATAAATTTAAGACAGGTTCGTTGCGCTCTGGGCTATCACGACACTTGTATGTTGTATGATTTAAAAGTCTTAAAAGTTCAGTATGTTCAGAAAGCTCAGCTGATAAGAATGTGATTGAAATTTCTTCATCAAGATTATTTTCGGAGAAAACTTATGTAATCGTTAGGAACTTCATTCAAATGATGATTTATACGTATGTTTATCCAACAAAGATTAACTTCTGCGCAGTTTAATATAAATAGATTACAAAAATCACATTTTTATTTAACTAACCATAGAAAGGGTTGAAATGAGGTGCTGGAGACATAGCATTAACTTTTTCAAGCTAACTATGCCGTAAAATGGCGGTATCACCCTAATGTGTTTATACCGTTAGAATTGTATTTCGCTGGTTTATATGTTTCGTGTTTGACCAATTAGCCGAGTGCTTAAAGACCCTAGCTGTTACAGAACCAAATGCCGCCAACGACAAATATTTGTGTGAACATGTTTATTTGTGTCGTGTTGGTGTGTAACATTTTCATATACGGGCGTATTAATAAAAAAGTACATCTAAGTATATATATCAGTTATCTAATATCCATAATACAGGTAGCCTAGTTTGGGATTGGATAGCCCAGATGTCCCAGGAATGATCATTATTATTTAATGGCATAATTAACGGAACTGCAGGTTAGTTGCTCTTCAATTCTTCACTTTACTGCATCAGTAAATTTTTACCCCACTGCAGGGGCTTAGGCATCCCCCAGGGGGACGCCTGGAGCTTAAATCTACCACGCTGCTCCACTGCGGGTTGGGGATTGTAACGACCGCCATCTATTGACAGCGTCCGGGACCGACAGCTTAACGTGCTCTCCGAGGCACGGAGTCAGTGATAGTTATGTACTTAAGTCAGAAAACTCATTGGTACACGCCCGGATTCGAACCATGGCCTTAGGGGGCCTTATAAATTTGAGACAGGTTCGTTGCGCTTTTGGGCTATCACGGTTAGTTGCTCGGCTTTTAGAAAAATCCGTTTCCTTCACTATCCTGTGAATGAAATTCGTGTAGATATATAAAAATCGATTGAAGACTACAAAATAAACGCTAAAAAAGGAAAAAAATGTATTTTTGTGTCTTGGTATGTTCTTTCAGTTAATCGCAATAAATCCAAGAACATCTTCCATGTACAAACCTCACTCATTCGAAAATCATTTCCTAAACCGACAACGTTCATTTATTCGACCGAGCTATAACAAAAAATGTTTATTTGAGGGCGAGCTGAGCCGAGTCTTCGCCCTTCACGCAGGCTGGGAACCTGAATAAAATCCGAGACAACCTTTCTTAGTGAAAATAATAAGCAATTATCAAATATTAGAGGGTTCGTTTTCAACTGTTTCGCGGTTTGTTGCAGTCTTAACGAGCCTGTAGAAAGGAGTGATGTTTCGAGACTATGTTCAAGTTTTACCTACGTATTAATAGAGGTGTATCGATATGATGCGGTACAACTATAACGACACGTAACATCCCTAAGATAGAAAAAAAAAGTTAATAATAAGCGCAGCCTCGAATAACTAATTGTCAACTATTGTGTAATATCGATTGTATTCTATCTAATAAGTATTGTTAATTACATCGAAAATATACTTCTGATACTATAAATTACTAATTGGAAAAAAATGAAGATAATTTATAAAGGATGAAATTTTAACAACCATCCAAAAAAAATTGTAGATGTTATGTATCACCAAGACCTCATTACGTACAAAAAAATATAGGTTACATTTTCATAATAAATTATTTTATCTAGTGCTATTTAAAAAAAGTTTGGTTGCCTTGTTTGTGACGACGGGTCCGAGACCTCTAGCCCGACATGGAGCGGAGCGTACAGCGGCCGTGAATGGTGACTAGAGTAGTTGGTTTTTCCGGGAAAGGTTTGTGTAATCACATCTCAATAACTTTCTATTGAACGATACTAAAAGGAAACAAGACGGCCATCGGTTTACCAAAAATTATTACATTAAAATTTGGATGGTTGTTAAAATTTCACTTTGTATAAATATTAAACTTTATTGTTTATTCTGCTCACAAATGTTAAGTTAATATTTTTTTAGTGAATTTAGTATTATTTGAGAACATAAATTTTGTTTGTATATTTGCCCATGTCCACATATGTTTACAATTGAGTCTTAGATGATATCGATTCTTGTTTCGATAAAAGAACGCAAAAGCTCGACCTCCTAAGTGTACTTCGATAATAAGGCCTGAATATCATAAATTATTTATGTACAATTCAGAAACATTTATTTAGACCTAATTTAGTTTTATATATTTTGTTTCTTTCTTACAATCTTAAATAAATGCCAAAATGAAAGATAAGGGCATAACATATTTTAATTAAACTGAATATAAATAAACACTAATGATTAGACAGTATGGTATTTAATTTATCTCAGACACCTGAGACATATTCAATTCAAGTTGGTATGTTGTACCTACAAATATTTTTAAGCCCCACTGGTTCACGCTAGCAAAGACAATAAAATACTTTTTTAATTTTATTTCGATAAATAGCATTCCATGATTACCATTTTAATAATTCAATTATTATTATTATCTACATGTTAAAATTTCAGTTCGTTGTTAAGGGAGCTTTTTCAGATTCGAAGTTTTGGCAGTTCTAGAGCTATCCAGAAAACTTTCATCGAAATAAATTAGTTTCGATTTTGATCGTTTAGTGTCGCTTGTTTGTTGCAGAACTTTCTGGAATGTGAATAGCAATGAGAAACTCGACGTAGACAATACGTTCACAACTATAAAAAATATTTATATGAGAAATTAATCAAGATAATACTAACTGGTTTTGGAGCGGGGCTCTCTAGGGCCGTCGACTGTCACTTTGATGGCTTTGTTGTATGTCGTAACTTGAGGCGGCGTCGTCGATATCGTAATCGTCAGCGTGAACGACTTGCCTGTACAAACAGAAAACATATGCTAATTTATAACCATACGATCTACATTAAAGAAAAAGGGTCAGAAAATGTATCATTATTTTTATACATATTCGGAAGGAAAATTTAAATTTTTACCGAACTGGAAAACACATGCTAATTTATAACCATACGATCTACATTAAAGAAAAAGGGACAGAAAATGTATCATTATTTTTATGTATATTCGGAAGGAAAATTTAAACTTTTACCGAACTGGATTTAATATCTAATTCTAATCACGTCTAATTTATGTGTTGTAGCTAGTTAAATTTGTCGTGTCACTTTGTGCATTGCTATCACGTGTCACACATGCGTCTCATAGTTGTCGCGTACTCACTTGATCGGCGATTTTTGTTGCAGGTGTAAATATATCGATCGGAGCTGTTTTTAACCGACTTCAAAAAAGAGGAGGTTCTCAGTTTGACCTGTATGTTTGTATGTATATTTGTCCGCTATTATCTCGCGTTTGGCTGAACCGATTTTGATGTGGTTTTCAAAAAGTATTTGTAATTTTTTATGTACCGTTTCGCGTCTAGTAACTTAGTACGACGGATTTGAAATGATTTTCGATCCTGAAATGTGCCCTCTTTTTGTCCGTTTAAGAACATTTAGGAAATCATACCCTCCCCAAAAAATGCCAGGTGGAGTAAAAAAATTTATCGCGTTTTGTATCCACTTTTTTTGCTGACGGCATTTTTATAAGGCATTTTTTACATCCGTAATCAATCTTTTTAAACAGAAAGAAAGACATACCATGATACGAAGGTCTGTACCGTATTACGTCATTAAGCGCGATACGAAACATTAGAAAAACGGCCTAGGTTTAGGGTCTAGAAAGCTTTCGAAGTTTACCCCTATCCTATACACCCTGTACATCATTAATAGAACACCGGCATTTGGACCTATGTTTTCGTTGCTGCTACGTATACGTTAGATCACTAAATTTAGTAGGCAGTTATATTGTTATTACATACCTATTATGTAGGATGCAATTGGGGATTGAGGTTTTATTTGAGGGAGTGAAATTAAAGGGAAAACCCATATTATTTGGTTACTTAATTATCGAGATATTTTAATTTAAACATTGACCAATGTGAAGTAAGTAAATACATATAATTAGTCAGTTTAAAATTGATGCATTCACAATAACATGTAAAACGCTCAGGCATATATTTTATCAATTAACGCCTGATCTCCAATTATACTTTGGTATATTCTCATTTTATCGATTTTTCCTAATTTATATTATTTTAAAATTATTATTGGAGGTACCTATTAAGATTTATTGTCATGTCTATTTCGAATTTTGACGTGTTATTTGGTTTTACCATTAATTGTATGAAACCTAGTAAAAAAATAGGATTATTTGATCGATTTATTATAAAACCTATTTATTGTACGTCACGTGTACAACATAATATGTTACACATAAACGGTAGTTAAGTAATCGGTATACAGTTAAAATATTTTTATGTGATAGACAAACCAATGTCGTCGATAAAATTACATAGCTTTTAAAAGTTCTTAAAATACCAGAATTGGGAATGATTATGTATTTTAAACAGAAAACATTATGATAACTTAAAAAGTAGATAACATACACTGAGTAGTTAATGCAGTAATTGATAATAAATAACTCACAGTACCTATCTTTACTTATACACCATTAATTGAGAATTTTTGCCAAAACCATTGGTTAGTGGATGCTGGATGAGAACCATAAATTCAATCTACGATGGCAGTTTGTCCGTACTTTGTGGTAGGTACAATCGCTGCGTTTCGTCGTTTGTTCAATATCAAAATTTATTGTCAGGCAGTTTTCGATTGGTGAATCAATTTAAATTGAAACTAATCGACGACTGACTGTCAAATAAAATCATAAATAGTATTAACATTTCTGTTGAATACTTTTGTGATTGTGAAGTTTTGAATGTATAAACAAATGCAATAAATATATTTAAAAAATATACGTTTGTAGCTGTACCAGTGATGATTTTTTTGCTGGTGAAGCAATTGTAGCTGAGCCTCTCTTAAGGAATCTCTGATGACGCACAAGAACAATCTGATTATAATTTTTTTTATTTAAATTTATTGCAGAGCTTACCTATTACTTAATCTATTTAAACTTTACTAGAACCTTGTAGTAAGTATCATGTAATATAAATTTTATATTTAAATGCTCCCTTCTCTATCCGTAGGTACATTGTATCATAAGTCTCTCAGGTATGTTATATTATTGCCATAAGAACAGGCGTACAAAAAGCCATCCTCTGGGACGGGACGACCGTCATGAGCCACCGGCGAGCCGCTTCATCAGCGTATAGCCGATAAAAAAAACATTTCCATCTGCGGAAAAACCACAGTTAATATTAAATGACCGTCCGTCAAAGCCGTGTATTGCGGAGCGAGCCGCGGGACGCCTGATGGCAATTTTGTGATTTTTCCTTTCTCCCCGACCCACACCAGGGAGGTAAAGGGGATGGGAGTGACATGTGAGCTTTAATGGGGCCCGAAGCGGCACGCCGCCGGCTACACGCGAAAACTGGAAAAAAGCCTCATCCATACGTGATTTCATGTGTAGGCAGGCTACTTTCTGCGGGCGTAGCGGTGAGCCTCGTTAAAAATTGAGTCGGACAGCCCGAGCCCGCGGCTCTTGCGCCCCTCCACGCCGTTTCATTAACACGCTTGTAACGTAGCAGTATACTGCTATCGAAGCCGTTTTGTTGGCTTTTAGCAGCCAAGCGCTGGCTTTTTAATTTTTATCATGTTACTAGAGTTCTGCATTGGGCTTCGTTCGGGCTTATTTCCTCAAACAAACTGAATCGAATTCTCTGTTTGGCCCCGATTTTGTAGTAACTTAGGCATAATCTAGTTGTTTTTTTTTTGACATTCTGATATATCTGAGTGAGAGGATATTAGCTTTGTTGATCATAGTTTAAACTTAGATTAATATTACGACACATAACGTATAGTACTTAAGTTGTGATTCTGTCTCTGACATCAACAATCTTCTGTCCAATTGACAGTGCATTACCAAAAGCACAGCGAGCTTTACCGAAGCCGAACAACGTGCTCTCCCGTCCGTTATCCCGTTATGGTTGCATGAAATGTGCAATCTGTACCTGTGTTATTGTTTCATATTTCGTCGATTTAGAATTTCGTTCGTCTCCATCTATGATGACAACGCACCTATATGCCAGTTGACATTATTAATCTGAGAGTATAACTATTACGTTCTATGAGAACAAATTACATACACACCTATTAGTAGTTCTGATTTAGTGATTACAAACTACCTTTTCTCTCCGTAAATTTTCTCTGTTACTATAATTTATTTTTATGGAAGACGGTTTAAATAACACGTAAAAATCTTTCGCTTTGATTATGTTGCCGTCATAAAGAAAAAACAGATAACTAACATTTTTGTTAAACTGGAGTTAAATACAGATTCGGATAGGAGAAAAAAAATGCTTCTCTGATAATTTTTTTATAAATTTTTAGCTGTTGCAGTTTCTAAAATAAGTACACTTGACAAAATAGACATAAGTTTCAAGTAAATCTATGCCATTCAAAACAAAAGATCGCATATGGATCTTTTTAAACTGAAAAAGCTTAAATTAACAATTGTAACATTTGATTTTATCATCAAATATAATGTTGTATGCGATTGAAAAAGGTTTAATAGAAATATGACACATCAAAAACGCATTACTGGCAAATATTTATAGTATTCTTAGAGTTTCAGTAAATGATTTATAAAAAGTATAGACACAACTGGTCAAGTGTGACTTTTCTATTAGGATTAATTGTTTGGTAGTAATAGGGCCTAAGAGGGTAACGCGTAGAAATGTTTCATTCATTTGTGTCTAAAATTTTTAGAATACTATATATGAATAATTTTATTTTAAGTATTTATTTTGAAAGTGAATAACATAACTCAATATTCTGTGAATATTTCAAGCGTCTACCTGTTGCTGTTATCAATATCGAGCAAAAACAAGCAAAAAATCAAGTTTCTTGTGTGGATGCCGCCCTTAAATATTTGTTTTATTTTAATCTAATTATTTATTTTCAAAGTGAATATATAAGTTAATATTCTGTGATTATTTGAAGCGTCTACCTGTTGCCGTTATCAATTTCGAGTAAAAACGAGCAAAAAAATCACGTTTGTTCTATGGGAGCCCCTTAAATATTTATTTCATTCTGTTTTTTAGTATTTGTTGTTATAGCGGCAACAGAAATACATTACTGTGAAAATTAAAATAAACTAAAATTAGGTATCTACAATAGATGCATTTTATGTATTGTGATTTCCTTTGTTGTTAATATCGAAAATACTGCACTACGATACTTAGAGGTAGGTCACATTTTCATGGTTGTGAATGAATTGCATCATAGTAAGAAACTATCTATGAAGGAATATGAAAAGGTTGTGCGAAAGGACTTTTCGAAAGCTGTATCAAATAGCAGCCACAAAACCTCATCGAAGAAATAAATATAGAATATTTTCATTTATGCAAAGGCTGCCCTTCGTCATATACGTTACACATTGCTTTTCTCATATTTATATGACTGGTGTGAAACCATTTTTCGGGCAGGATCGCAATCACTATTTTTTCTGAAGATTCTGAAGAGACCGAGTTCGAATTTCTTCAGGTTAAAAATATTGAAAATGCCATGCCACCACCACAACAAAAGCTTACACCGAGAGGTGTAACCTTGAAAAAGTAGCCTATAATATTGAAAAACATGGCCTCCCTATGCCAACTGATAGAAGAGAGTTTTGTGAGAGTTTACCATTGGACCACAATACCATTGAAATTATTACAAATTATCAAAATTAGCGATAATCTTTAACGTATTAAATACTTCATCAAACGACTACTAGGTGACAACCCTATTTGGTATTTGATATGTGAGCGATCAATAAGCGTTCCGGTATTCGCACAAAGCTACTTTGCTTTTCAGAATACTGTAACTTGTAATATTTATAAGCTTTTCTGTAATTTTTTTTGTAATAAATAAATCAATAAAAATAAAATTAAAAAAAATCTTAATTTAATTTTTGATGATATCAATAGAGCTTATTTTATTTTTTATTTTTATTTATTTAGTGCAACAAACAACGTGTACAATGAAACTTATATATCTGACTATAAGTAAAGAGTTTATAATAATTAATTCATTCGTCGTTGTTAATTCAAAGCGGTAGCACGCGTGTTCAATAGTTACCAGTTTTTATCACATCTTCAACGTAGTAAGGGGTTGTCAACAAGTTTTTTCTTAGTTAAATTTTATTTTTAATAATTCTTTTTCTTTATTCTATCGGGCTAACGCGGCACTAAGTATGCGGTGTACATTGTGTGATGCGATCTTCAACGATGGCGTAAAGTGTGGAGCATGTAATAGTCAACTCTGTTTTGGCTGCTCGAACATAACTGAAGCAGGATACAGGAAGATGGGATCTGATCGTAGGGCTGCGTGGAAGTGTTCGCGGTGCCGCAGCGCCTTGCCAGTCTCAACATCACCAACACTGCTGATGCCTACCAGCGTTGGAGCGGTGTCTACAGAAATGATTCTACAGGAGATACGGGACTTAAAACTACAACTCCACTGCCTGCCGGGTCTTGTAGACGAAGTCAAGTGTATCAGGCGTGAAATCGCTGACTTGAAGTTATCTTGCGAATTCAACCACGAAAAAATAACAAGTTGTGAGTCCAGGATTACTGCCCTCGATAAAAAAGTTACCGATTTGGATCAAATGAAAACTGTGGTTGACTCAACCGTCTCCGAATTGACGATGTTAAGGGAAGAGTTGGCTTCTAAGGAGCAGTGGTCCCGTCTGAACAACGTCGAGATCAAAGGCGTGCCACTAAAAAAAGGTGAAAACCTTTTTTCAATAGTTGATGATATTAGCAAGCACGTTAAATATGCATTCCCTAAATCGCAAATAAATTACATTGCGAGGGTACCGACGCGTGTAGGTGGAGATAAATCCATTATAGTCAGTTTTATTAACCGTTACATAAAGGAAGATTTTGTCGATGCGGCACGCGCCAGAAAGGGCATAACGGCGGAGGACATTGGCTTCGCGGGAACTGGACAACGAGTATTCGTGAACGACCATTTAACCCCATTTTTCAAGGCCTTGTTAACTAAAACTAAAGAAGTCTGTAAGGATAAGAATTACCGGTTCGTATGGGTTAAATATAGTAAAATACATGTACGCAAAGACGACACTACGCGTGTTATGATAATTTCAAGTGCGAGTGATTTAAACAAAATAGTTTAACCAATTTTCAATTCTGTAATTTGTTTAATGTAGTTAGATTTTTCTTAAAATACTTTATTTTTTGTGTATCACAAAACGCTAAAGTTAAAATGTTTGCGCTCCCTGCATTGCCGTTGAATCGCTATTGTTATTCGCCTTGTTCGTCACAAATTTATTTCTACCTGCAACTGTCGTGTATTTTTAATTACAAGTCAAATTCTTTACTCGCAATTTTTACTCTTTTGTATACTACAATGTGGGATAAAATAGCTTGTGGGTCTTTTATATTTTTCTGTTTACTTCGAAACTGTTTTAGTCATATGACCTGTTTAGATTGTGTCATACTAATAATAAGTTATGATCTTAAGATTTATTTTAAGCGATAATGTGATTTTTGTGCGACCTCTTGCATTCTTTTACGCATAACGTTATTATTATTATTTATATATTGTCATTATTTTACTATTTTTAAATTTAATACTCAATGTTACCTTTTGATAATATAAATTACAAAATAAATACTGATTTAAATATATATTATCAGAACGCACGAGGTCTACGCACTAAAACGACAGATTTTTACCGTAATACCTGCTTATCAAATTATGATATTATCATTATCACAGAAACGTGGCTACTTGATGGTATTTCTGACTCCGAGTTGGTCGACGGTCGTTATGTTGTTTGGCGTCGTGACCGTGACTATGCCGCGACGGGCCAGATATATGGAGGTGGTGTACTGATTGCAACACGTAGAGAACTGTCTGTCAAACCTCAGCCCGAGTTTAACTCTAGTGCGGAAGACTTCTGGCTTACTCTTACAATTCGTAACAACAACTATAAACAGCCTACATACACTTATTTGCATATTTGTGCTTTGTATTTGTGTAAACAAAAAGGAGGCTTCGAGTTTTCTGAGGAATTGTCTAATTTCTTCAGTAAAGTAAATGAAATTATGATTAAATATCCATCGGACAAGTACCTTATTGTGGGTGACTTCAACTTAAGTAAAATCAAATGGGTACCTGCGTCCAATACCTATGCCTATTACTTTGAACCAACGAATTATAATTCACACGATGAAAAATTACTGGTCGATGAAATCACTACACTAAATTTAAGCCAATTCAACGGTGTACATAATAACCTTGGCAGAATTCTCGATCTTGTGCTGTCTAACAGTTGTGTCACTGTGTCTGATGGAAGTTTGGAGCCTCTGGTGCCTGTTGATCCCTTACATGGTGCTATAATTTTGGAAGTAAAGTTTATTGATTTGACGACCCTGAATACCGTTCCCTTTACTAGATTCTTATACAACAAAGGTGACTACAAATCAATAAATAAAAACATTGCTGAAATCGACTGGAGAGCTGAATTCGCATCGAGATCCTTAAATGATTCCGTAGAATATTTCTATCAAGTTTTTATGAGACTAAGAGACAAATACATACCATCTAGAGTAATTAAACCGGGCCTTTACCCCGCATGGTATTCTCCAGCATTGAAAAGGGTGATCAAGGAAAAGCACAAGTACTTGCGTAAATTCAAAACTTATGGTAATAAGGGTGACGAGTTGTCATATAAAATACTGCGCTCTCGGGTTAAGTACCTAGAAGATTCGTGTTATAATAGTTACATTGCATCAATTGAAAAGTCAATAGAAACGAATCCTAAATATTTTTGGTCATTTGTTAAAGGTAAATCAAAATCTCACTCAATCCCAAGCAGTCTAAATTACCAAAGTGTAACTTACAACACAGGTGAGTCAATTAGTGATGCATTTGCAAGTTATTTTATGTCTAATTTCTTAAACCCTAGTAAAACTTCTAACCTAAATATTGCGCATGAAACTACAGCATCAATTTCATGCATCTCAGAAATAGAGATAAATGTAGATCATGTATCCCGGCTATTGAAGGCGCTTGATCCATCAAAATCTGCTGGACCAGATGTTTTACCCGCTTTTTTCCTTATTAATTGTGCAGAAACGTTATCACTGCCATTATGTTTATTATTCCGTAGGTCGTTAAAAGATTGCTCTGTACCTGATATTTGGAAACGTGCTTATATTACACCTGTGCATAAAAAAGGCCTACGATCGGAAATCACAAATTATAGACCAATTTCCAAGCTATGTATCGTTTCTAAGGTTTTTGAAAAATTGGTTTATGAACAAGTGTATCCTTTACTTAAGCAGTCCTTTAGCCCGTCGCAACACGGCTTCCACAAAAATAAATCTACCGTGTCTAATTTAGTCTTACTTAATACTTACCTGACTAAAGCAATGAATGACGGACTACAAGTTGATGTTGTGTACACAGACTACAGCAAGGCATTCGATCGAATTGACCACAACCTCCTAATATACAAGCTCTACCTTGTTGGTGTCTGTGGTGACTTGCTGCGATGGTTTTCATCTTACATCGATAATCGCTCTCAGGCTGTTGTCGTCAATAATTACATCTCCAGCTGGGTATCTATCCCCAGTGGTGTACCTCAAGGCTTTTTGTTAGGGCCACTATTATTTAACATCTTCATTAATGACATCGAATCTTGCTTCAGGTCTTCAAATTTACTATGCTTTGCTGATGATATGAAAATTTATGCCACTATCTCATCTCAGGCAGATGCGAAGTTGTTACAAGAAGACCTAACGCGGTTGGAGGAGTACTGTGCTGTAAATCAGCTTGATCTAAACCCATCCAAGTGTGCTTTTGTTGTATACTCGCGCAAGAAACATTTAGTACACTTTGACTATCGACTGAAGGGCCAGAAGCTTCAAAAAGACAATATTATTCGTGATCTTGGGGTTTATCATGATTCCCACCTATTGTTTGACACCCACGTAGATAAAATCACAGCAAAGGCTTCTAGGGCGTTAGGCTTCTTAATGCGTACTGCGAAGGAATTCAATAATATTAAAACTATTAAAATTCTGTATTGCACATACGTTCGTAGTGTTCTGGAGTATGCCTCACAGGTCTGGAATCCTTTATACAACACCTATGTATCGCGGATAGAGAACATTCAACGTAAATTTATACGCTATTTATGTTACCGCACCCATGTAACGTACCGCTCTGAAGACTACCTATCCTTATGTAAGAAACACCATCTGCTACCGCTAAATAAACGTCGTGAGATCGCAGATATTATCTGTTTGTTAAAAATATCGTCAGGTGCTATTGACTGCCCTGACCTTCTATCCCAGCTATCGCTAAGGGTTCCTGCAGCGAACCTCAGAAATAACGTACCACTTCATTTGCGAAACATGTCGACCAACTATGGAAGGAATGCTTTCATTTGGCGAGCTAGTGATAACTTTAATAAATTATGTAAACAATACGATTTTGACTTGTTTAACACGAGTGTTTTATCGGCAAGGCGAGCATTATGTAGCGATTTCTTTATTTCTTAGTGTGTAACTATGTGTACTTGTAACTCTTTTATACAATTTTTGCTATTGTTCACTTTCTTTTTCCTGTGCTGTCAATTAACAACGTATGTTTTGTTTTTCTACTTTATATCTATAAGTGAGAACCTGTTATTGGCCTTTAATAACTATTATGTGTATCAATAAGTTAATTAGTGCTGTTGGTTTTCCATACAAATAAAATAAAATAAATAAAATAAATAAAATAAAATAATTGTACAGTCAACCACGCTGTCCACGAATTAGTTACATAAAAACTCATTAATTAATTCCTGTGATTGTTAACTAACTGGTTTCATATTTGTATTCTGAAATGTTGCTTGTAATTTACTACGTATAATAAAGGCTGTTAAATAACGTTATATAGGTACTTGTAATATTATTTAATATTTTTCGTTTAAATATTAATTATACATTTATTCACGATCAATTATCTCAAATTAAATTGATGTCAAAGTCTCACAATATTAGTTAATAGTTTAAGTTTTAATTTATGAAACAAACGTTATAATGTTATTTCTAGAGCTTCACTGAAATTTGTTTGCAAAATAAACCATCTTTCTGTGTTTATTTCAACTAAAATTAAATTTTATTTTCCTACTGACCGTAACAAAACGCTGAATCGAAAAGGGACAAATTCGTGTTTGTGCCTTTTACTGTATCATAATATCAAAATCATAATGAGAAAAAGTCTTTCTTAGGAAACCTAAGATGAAAAGATATATTTAGTTACTAGTTACTTGTGTCATTTTTATACACTTTTTATCCTTTTAGAGCCTTTCTTTGCTAAAAAGAAAAATTTTTTTAAATTATTTTTTTAAATATGTCAAGTACCTAGGTACCTACATTGCTATCTTTTAATAGTTTATGCATTCAAAAATATTGTTAAATAATAACAATTGTTGACTTTTCTGAGCAAACTGTATACAACTTTTAATTCTCTCTTTTCTAATTTTTTTTTTACAATTTGTACCTTTTTTCGTTATGACGCCAGTATAAGTGTAGATGTCTAAATGTCACTTCATAAAACTTTCCTTTTGTTCCAAACGAGTGTTAGTGTGAATTTTTAAGGTAATAAAATTGCGGTGTTCGCGTGGCGGCCTACCTGTTTGGGAGTATTAAGTAGGGGTTATTTATTTAGGCTCGGGTGCGGCGCTCGCCGCGACTGGCACCGCCGGCCACCGCCAGCCTAGACACGAGCAACTTTTAAAAGTACGAACAAAATATAAAAACACTTTCCTTTCTATCGAATGAAGCTTTAAAGCATCGATTCACCTGCGTCGTATTAAGTCAAAACAATAGGCTGCAGCGTATGATGAAATGCTAGAACGGCTTACATTTTTACTATGGAACCAGAGCGAGTCGATTCTGCTTATGTACTTCACAACAGTAGATTGGCTTTGGTTCCTAAACAGTAGTAACTCGGCTGCGATTCTCTTATACTTATAAATAAGTTATTGCTTTCGCGAGACGGTCCTAGCTGTCATGGCATCATGATAGCTACCGTTATCGCCTGTGCCCCACAAAAACAAGCACGAACAAGCGATAGGTTGCTTGTATGAACGAGCGCGTGGCCACAGGTTTCCTTATTCTATAGTGTTTAGTATTCTACCTTTCATAGAATCATAAAAGAGATATTTTTTTAATGAAATAAAACTTGGGCAAATGAATGAACACGCATGGAAACAGGTGTCTATGGCCGTTTGTAAGACGAAAAATCTAAGTCAGATTTAACATTTCAAAAAAGTGTTTTATTTAAAAACTTAAAAAAAAAAACTGTTTTAATAATATTTATAATTTTGCAAGTCTTGTTCGATGTCTCTAGATTTCTAATTATCTGAAAAAGTACCAAGGGGAATGACAATTTCACTTCACTTCATCAGCCCATTTTTTACCCCACTGCAGGTGCTTAAGCCTCCCCCAAGGAGAGGGGGGGCTTGGAGCTTAAATCCACCACGCTGCTCCACTGCGGGTTGGGAATTGTAACGACCGCCATCTATTGACAGCTTCCGGAACCGACTGCTTAACGTTCTCTCCGAGGCAGAGCCAGTGATACTTATGCACTTAAATAAGAAAAACTCTTTGGTACACGCCCGGATTCGAATCATGGCCCTATGGCCTTATAAATTTGAGACAGGTTCGTTGCGCTTTGGGCTTTCACGACGAATGACAGCATCGCAAACTAATTTTCAAGCTGAGTATAATATCTCCTAGAATAAAAATTGCATCCCCTGTGAAAATTCATCTTAATGTCCCCCAAGCCGTTTAAATTGTCATACGATCATATTTGTAAAATTACTCCATAACTATTTGTTGTAGTGTTAATATTGATTTGACCATCGATTTGTCTCAATAATAAACTAGATTACGCTTCAGGTACTTTTAAACGAATCAGTTTCATCTAAAAGTCACTTGTCTCAGAAACCTGTCGATTCTATACGTATTTGATGCGATTTCAGGCGTCAAAATATTTTTTTGGAAGCTTACAATAATCATAATTTATTTCTTGTAAAACAGATGAATGTATGTATATTCAAAATAAGTATATTTCAAATTGTTATTTTGAATACTCTTTTCACAAAGATCAAGAGAGTGAATCGCTCTCTATATTCCGAAGGATTATGTTAGATGATTGAGCATGTATTCAACTATGCTCGAGACAGAGTCCAGCGTCGCACAACGGAGGGCTTTTAACTGTAAATAAGCTTTACCAGTATATTATTATATTATAACTGTATGCTTTACCAGTGAACTTGTTTTCGGGAGGAATACAAGAGTATCATTTCAAAAAATGTGTAAGTAAATATTTATTAAAAAATCGTTATGAATAGTTTCTGAGCAAATTAAAAAAGTTTTTATTCGATATGTTTGCCCACACTTATTGAAAGTCAAAGAGCTTCAATGTTGTAATGCGTAGAGGTAGTTGAAATTCATGTAAATATATCTATTTTTTGTACGTACTTAGCCTGTGAGAGATATTGTTATTCAAGAGTAATATATCTGCCAAAAAACTGTTTTGTAATTTGGCAGTGTATTGTGCTGTAAATTAGTGTTTTTTTGCTGAATTAAAAAAAAATTATTAAAAAATGCGACGTTGTGACATGTGGACCAACAGATGAATATGACGTTATTAAAGTTTTCTAACTATAAACTGTATAAATATATATAAATACCAACTTTTAAGAGTAATAGTTAGTATTTAGTTGAGTTTTTTCTGCTTTTTTTTTATTTATAAAATTTATAAAATTACTGCTCCAATATCTAGTTCGAAGCGAAGGATGTACATTGACATTTTTTTCTTCTAAATTTCTATATTATGAAGAAGTCAGTATCTCAGCCGGGCAATACTAACAATTAATTGAAATTAACGAGTTACATGAGAAGAGTGTTAAGCATTTATAGCATGAAAAGAGCTCAAAAAGAAAAACGAACATTGAAAGGATGACTCAGTTATTACAAATCATTCCAGTTTTTATGAAAAAAAAATTAACATATCAGTTTAACTAACACCACCAATTTAAAGAAAAATAAGTGTTAGTAAAAATCACACCATACAGGAAAAATTGTTTATCACTGCGCATAAAAATTTATTTCGTAATTTAGTGAAAATAAAAAAAATATATTTTACTTATTTATCTATTTATACAAAAATAAAAAAAACTAAATTTGGTAAAATGCATGCATAAAAATGCCGCGAGTCGTATCACCCTACTCGCACTGCTGAGAGCCGCCGCGCTTCTGCGCGCCCATCCCCCGCAATCATCTTAAGCGTTGTGTGTCCACGTTTTAAGATTAATTGTCTTGGACAGGTTGAAAAAATAGTGAAAAATAAAAGTTTTATTTTTTTAAGGTAATGTGTTCTATTCACGTTACTGAATCATATAAAAAAATATGCGCAGTGATGTAAAATTACCCTGTATATGTAATCATACTAGCAACATGAATAATGATCAAAAAGACGAACTACCACTGAAAGGATGACTCAGCTACTTAAATTCATTCCAGTTTCATAGGACAAGGAAAAAAACATCTCAGCCGGGCTAATCCTAACAAATCAAAAAGAGATATCGTTGAACTAAAATCACATTACACAGATAATAACAACATGAATAATGCTCGACAAGATAAATAACACTGAAAGGATGAATCAGCTGCTTTAATTCATTTCAGTTTCATATGAAAAAAAGAACATGACAGTTGGACTAATACTACCTATTAATTTAAAAAAAAGTGTTGAGAGATAATCAAATTAATATGTACAACATGAATAACGGTGGACAAGACAAACGACACGGAAAAAATTACTCAGCTACTTTAATTTATTCAGTTTTATAATGATAAAGAAAAAAATATCTCAGCCATACTCATACCTACCAACAATTTAAAAGGAAAAATTGTTTGATGAAAATCACACTAATAATATTAACGACATGAATAATTCTCGACAAGAGAACTAACATTGAAAGGCTGACTCAATTCATTCCAGTTTTATACATATAAAAAGAAAAGAACATCTCAGTT
The DNA here is from genome assembly GCA_949709985.1 of Luffia ferchaultella. Classification (NCBI taxonomy): domain Eukaryota; kingdom Metazoa; phylum Arthropoda; class Insecta; order Lepidoptera; family Psychidae; genus Luffia; species Luffia ferchaultella. Next base: position 13,660,349 of record OX453257.1, read on the forward strand.
GGAATAATACCACAAACACAGACAAGTCAACCTTATAGACCACGCTTTAACAGGGAGTAGCATTCGCCAAGGCTATGTAGTGACACTACATAACTACGTCACTAGTGAGCCGTCAGTTGGAAGCACGTCGGAAGCCATTAAATTGTCAATTTTGAACGAGCCAATGAAAACTAGCCGACCTCTCCCCGCACCCCGCCACTTTTTGGCGATTTCGGCTTTGTACTGACGTTTATTAAAGCGTGGTCTGTAGGTTGACTGGTCTGTGACCACAAATAACAAAAAAGTGTTGAGAGAAAACCACACTAATGATCTTAGCCGCTTAAATAATGCTCGACAAGACAACTAACACTGAAAGAATGACTCAGCTACTTCAATTTATTCCAGTTTTATATGAAAAACAATACATCTCAGCCGGACTAATAGTGTCAATTAAAAAAAACGTAAGTGGGAAATATGTACTATGTAAGTTGTGTTGCAGCAATTATTATTCAAATTTGGAACAGAAGGGTTGCAACAGACGCTGTTATATAACAAATCGATGTTAAAAGATTGTTCTCGTGACCAGTACAAGACAGAGGAAAATGATCGGATTTAAAAAAAAAAACTTCTCAAATAAAGTTATGTAGCAATAAAGCCATTTTCGTTAAACTCACCAAATAGCTCTATAGTAGAGCTTCTATGACCACTAAATAATTTGGCCTTGAAGGAGCCCTAGGAAGACCTGCTACATCACTAAATTGACTTATAATGACGTCTGCATCACTATTATAGTGCACAATAATATAGTCTAGGAGCTCACGAAACTTTAAAAAAAACTATAAGCAAAGTGGCTGAATTTGATACAGGATTAAGTACTATTTGCACGTAAATGAATAACATAAAAACTGACCAAATTTTCGGTCGCGTTATTTAGTAATAGCATATAAGAACGAGAATTGCTAAATAACGCAACCGAATATTTGGTCAGTTTTTGTTATTCATTAACATGCAACTAGTACTTAATTCTGTTTCAAAATCAGACACTTTGCTTATCGTTCTTTTTAGGTTATAAAAAATATCTTTGAACGAGGACTACTGCATAACGCAACCGAATATTTGGTCAGTTTTTATATTATTCGTTAACATGACATTTTTTTTTGGTCTCGATAACCAGTTTTTCAAGCGCCATATAAAGTTAACGCAACCACTCTTCGCAGGCAGACCGACAAATTCGGCATCAGAGGTTTGTCCTTTATCATGTCAACCCAGAGTAAGCCGCTTTGGAGATCGCAACCAAATTTGTCGTGACCTCCCGGAATAATAATGACAGTGCATTGGGTACCTTTATAGGACAAATTTATTACATAAAGTAAATTTTGAACTCTTGCATAAATATTTTCGTAACAGTAGTGTTGGTATCTTTTGTATTACTTGGCAGTAACGGTTGCATGAAATGGCGATGTAAATGTTTACGTTACCGACTTATAAGCCAGTTTAGCTGTATAAGCTTAACAACGGGACGCAGTGAAGCGAAGGGTATATGACTGTACCCGCGCAAGCCCGCATTTAGCGTTGTATGCAATAGAGCGAAACATCTTATTATACGCGTTTACGCAAGAAGCTGCCACCATGAACACTTTTACACAACTTTTAACAAACCTATTTTGGGATTAAGTTTTTTTTAAGGGACCATTATACTGGTTGTCATCGTGGTTAGCTGAAAATGCCTTATAATATTTAATTCTATTCAACGAGCTTCGTGAAACCGCATCTAGAGCCTCCATTTCATACATTAATCTGCAACGATATTTCAGTGCAAATGAAAAGTTGGTAGCGAAGAGTTGAGTCTCGGCCCGCCCCGTTCGAACCAGCCAATGGAAAATGCCGGGAAAACGGTGCGTCTTATGTAGGCGGGGCACATTGCGGTCGCGAGCCATCCCAGTATTTCTTTATACACTTTTATTTGTGTTGCGGCATTTCGCAATTTACTTTGTTAATATATTAAATAAATATATTATCCTCTGCCGGCTAACGGTCTTCGGTTTTGCATAGAAATAATTTGTGATAAAATAATATTATGTAAACAAATCTACTTAATACTAATTTTAATTTTAGTGAAGAATCGTAATGTAAACGTTGTATTGTATTTTTGTACAAAATATCTGTAGGTACATTTGGATCGAGATTTATAGGACCTCAACTGTAAAAAATTAAGTAGTTCACAAATTAAATTAGATGTTTAGATTATGATTAGATTAGATAAAAAAATGTTATGTCAAGATGTAAGCCTTACTATGCAGATTAAAAAACATACCGAAAATTTTGATAGTGCAAACGAATCGTGTAGAAAATACAGTCGTAACCGCAGCCACAAGTTAGTATGTAATAATGTATATCAAGTAGGGAATCAAAGCAAGACAAATATTTTTGTATAACCATTCAAGAAAATATAGTAATTTTTCTAAAATATTAAAACTAATAAGAACAAAATAATAGAATGAAAACTTAGCAACGTGATTACATAAAGAGCCGTGTGGCGGCGCCGCTATCGGGGCGGGCGCGTGCATCGGCCATAACAGCCCCTTGTCAACCATAACGTAACCACGGCCACCCCGCCAAACCGACCCGGTTAACCAGGCCGGGTAACCGCCTCCCAAACTACCATTTCATTCACGATCGACCACGTCCACAAGCTAACTGAGCACACTTAATTATTTCACGTGTGGTTTATTGGTTATATATAGGAGTTATTCGAAATGTTTGTATTTTGATAGTACAAAATTAAGTAATTACAAATTAAATAACAATAAGAAATATATACAATGCAATGCCAATACGTTTTCGATAGGTGGTCAATACAAAATTAAGACAAGGCTAGTTTCAACATAAAATTCAAAAGTTATAGAAAAATATTCCAGAGAGAACTCTGAGATTGTAAGCGGTGCAGAAATATATAATTGGAGCTAAAACTGTATGTTGATGTCGTAAGCACAATTAAGATAAATATGTACATTGGGATGTCGTGTCGTGATCACAAAAATGTAAACAAAAAATAAAACACGCCAAAGACTAAATAGATGTTGTCTAGACGTTTTGACACTACATAAGTGGAATTTAATGTGAACAATATGCAAAAATCACACTGAAACTATATATACCCGAAACCACATTTTCGTATGTAATTTAATAAAATGTTTAGAACAAAAAAAAGGTTAATTCCATAATGCATGGCCTGTTTAACCTCTGAATATTTTATTTTGCTTTCGTTTTCGATCGTTTTAAAGTATGACCCAATGACACTCCACCTTGATGAATCTGCTATATGAGTGTCAACTGTAATATACTTTTTAATAGTAGAGGATCCGAATTAACAACGACCTTCACCTATCTGTTCCAACGGTGAATTGATTTTGTTATCAAAAGTACGTAGAAAATACATCGCGAGTGGGTTGGCTGAAAAATTCCTGTCTATATAAACTAAGTCTAACTTTTCCAATTAGACTTAGTTTGAATTTCCACAATATTTGACTCAGATGGATCAAATTGTTTTTAAATCATTTTTGGAAAATCGGTAGTCATAATTTCGAACTAATAGAATCTCGAAAGAGCGGGAAGTTTTGGGGCTGGTCTATCAGTTCAAGTGTTCTTCAGTTATTTTTTTTTATAGGTTTTACGCACCTATACCTAACGATCTAACCGTATTTGTAGTAACTGTAAACTAACGTAACGTGAAAATGCATGAAGCTCCTATGCGTCTATCCTCAATCCTAACTACATGTAAGGTTAAAAAAATCATTTTTCATCTCACTACTTGGAAAAGCGAGCCTTTGTTTTTCAAAACCACTTAGCAAAAGTCGATTTCTCTTACTCGGTCATGAAAATTGTTTTAATTTTAGAATGCTACGATTTTGCATTTCGAATTTTATTAGCTCAGGTAAGATCGGAAATTTCGTATTCTTGGTATACTTTAAAATAAAAAAATATTTGTATAAGCAAATTTGTGAAGTGTGGGGTAAAAAGTTGTGTGACATACGAGAGCAAATTATTTTGTATCTTCTGCTTTTGAGTTATTCATTATGCTCTGGATTCTAACTAAGAATCACTGGATACGCTCGTGATTCAATTATGGGATCCTTTGCTCGATCGGGATTCAAACTAAACACTCGCAAAAAAAACGAACTTTTCATTACTCATACTCGGAAAGTACGCTCGAAGTTACCTGATCAGAGGGACGAAAGTAGTACTTTTCGTCCCAGGGAAACGATTTTCCGTGCTGTCAAAAATTGTCCCAAGCCATGTCCCAACTTTTTACTCAGCAACTCACGCCGTAAAATTGTAATAAAAAAATATTATCAATTATTTTGTGATATGACTTTATGCTTATAATTTACTTTTAAATAAGTAAATTATTTATGTAGATTTAAGCTAAATATTCATCATCAATGATAAAAAATACTGGCTGGTAGAACGCCACAGTAAAAGAAACATAAAAAAGGCGAGAAAGTGGCAATTCGATCTTCAGTTCTTTTGTCGAGTGCTAATTATTCACGTATACAGATATTTGTATAAAATGAGTTCATGTTCATCACATTCAGATATAGATTTAACGTGGTTTTTTACTTTCCTCATATTAGTAATGAAAAGCAGTGTGTTTACCCCGGGTGAAAGACCTATTTAGGCACTGGAACTATTAGCGCAACAATCTACTATTGCTCTCTTGTTGTACAAATTACAATTAAAATCTATACAATAACCTACAATAGCCTTTGATAAACGTAATGAAATGCTTTTGAATCCATACTTCATCCCAACAAGATACAACGTGGAGACCTGTTGAGACCTAATAAAGTTTTCTAGTTACGCTGCCAGTGCTGCAGCCAGTAGGTACATCATCATCAGCCCATTTTTACCCCACTGCAGGGGCTTAGGCCTCCCCCAGGGTGAGAAGGGGGGCAGTAGGTACCTAGAGCGCAAAGTCCTGCCATGCACGAAATATGATCTCCTCTTAAGAGGACATAATGTGGAAAGTTTTTCATATGAAATGGGTGAGCTAATCCTTTCTCCAATATTGCATGTAAGTTAAGGAATTTCATTTTTCAAATTAAACATCGCTCAAATCTTAGTTCTTATATTTTGATTTTTTTCATATTACTTAGGTTTCATTTAAAAATTAAGAATAAGTTAAAATCAAAAATATGCATTTTTTACTCTAGAAATGAGTCTAGAAAAAAGTTAATACCGGAAAGCGTTCTAATTGAAACTTTAAAATAGTCAAAAATATTAACAAAAGGAACAATATCATCTATATATGGGTAATGACGCCCTATATATCTAAGTTTAAATCGGCGACCTGAATTTAACTTCCTAGTTATTATTTGACATTGTCGACGATTTGTGGAACTAAAAAAAACACAACATGTTTTGCTGATCTCTTCAAGTGATCGTCCAACGTGAAATTCGTCTTCAAATACAATAATTGCACTAAATATATGGCCGGGAAAAAATTTCTTCGCGTTTTATATAAAAACTCATGACATTTTTTTCAAAGTTTATTTACATTTAATTAAAATATATATGTGCCATTTTGTTCGATGACTGTCTGCCATTTCGTAGGTAGTGACATGATCCCGTTGCTGTAGAAATCTTGGGACTACTGATCAAAAAACGCGACAAGTAGTTTTGGCAGTCCTCTCTTGATGTTAACCTGATACTGTCTAAAGAATTCTGTAAAGACCGAAACAGGTGGAAATCTGAAGATGCAAGGACAGGGCTATATGGCGGATGCATTAACACCTCCCAGCCAAACTCTCTTAATTTTGTCTGAGTGACTAAAGATGTGTGAAGTCTAACGTTGTCGTAATGAAAGACCATACCCTTTCTATTGATTGACTCCGGCCGCTTTCTCTCAATTTCTTGCTTTAATCTCATCAGTTGTTAGCAGTTAAGATCCGAATCGATGGTGCTGCCCGACGGTAAAAGCTCATAATGAACAATACCCTCCCGATCTCACCATACACACAGCATCACCATATTACGAGTTAGTCCGGGTTTTGCCAGTCTGTGAAGCCTGACGGACCTTTGACCACGACCTTTTTCGCACGTTCTTATCGTACTTGATCCACTTTTCATCACCAGTTATCAATCAAAAATGAATCGGTTTCATTACGTCTTAATAAAGAATCGCAAGTAGCTTCCATCCAGCAATCCAGCTTTTTTCAATATGGGTCAAAACTGTTTTGTGGTAAATTCACAGATCTTCAGCTATATCGTAACTACTGATATGCCGAACTTTAAAAAAAAATGGCGTCCATTTGAGTCGTGTCAGGGCGACCACAGCGATGTGCATCTTTGACATCAAAATTCCCAGATTAAAAATGTTTAAACCAACTTTGTGCTACTCTCACTAACACCACATTAGGGCCATAAACGTCACAAATTTTTTCGCAGCTTGTGTAGCATGTTTTCCTTTTTTATAATAACGTTTTCAAATGTATTGAATTTCTTCATTAGATTCACTCATTTTGACAAAAAGAAAAACAAATGAAAACCAGCAGGAAACAATATTTTACTAAGTTGTTTCTTTTTTTGAAATGTAACCTTTTTAATGGTTTCAAAACCAACCAGATACAACTAGTACAGCCAAAGAGATTTTCTTAAAAGTATATACAAACTATATACGAAAAGACTTTTTCCCCGATCTAATATATCATCAGATGGCACTTATTTTAACATAATCAATTTAAAGATGATTCTATTTTCTATAAATACATCAAAAACTGTACCCCACATACAGACATACCCGAAATTCATTTGTTAGACGTGCGTGTGAAGTTTACAATCATAGGTTTGGCAATGTTGATATTTTTAGTGATTCCTCAGTTGTTTTTATACTGAAGGAGATAAAGAATAATATCAGTTTAGTTATTTGTTGTTTTTCTGTCGAGTAGATGGACCACAGCTAAGTTATTTATGTTAATTATATAGGAAACTCTAGGTCTATATTAAGTTATTTTTGAATAAACATAGATGTAAATGACTGTTGTTTCTAAATAAATTAAAAAAAAAAATTTGCAACGATAAAACTACGCTTGTTTGTAAATTTGTAAACATTACTAAAAAAGCTTATTAAAAAATTATTATCAGCAATGACATACCTATCACAAAATTTCATTAGATTTCTTCAACATATCGCGAACTATAGGGTTTTACATTAGACTTTGCAACAACCGTGTTAAATCACAATTAAAACATAATAATCTTTAATGATTCAGATAGGAGCTGGCTGCGAGCAACGAGCGCTTAACTGTTGACACGCCAAGGAGTGTATTCGACAGCTGTCAAATTGGATTGCATCCAGCTATTAGGGTATGTCGTTTGCGTCGCCCGCGCTCGGCTAAGTTAGTATGGAGACGTTTATTGTTCAATTTTATTAAACGAACAATGTCATAGTCTTATGCTGATGTTGTAAGTACAAGTTTTTTAATAATTGACAGCAAATATGTACATAGGATGATTTTTTCATCACCTTCAAAATTTTAATGCTAAATGATTTTTTGGTGTAAATAAATACACTAGGTTTTTTTGTTTTTTTTGTCACTCAGTACTAAAGTATTGAGATGTGACGCCACAAAGAATGCGTGGGCGACCGACGACGGTTGCGTCGGTCAGCGACCAAAGGTGAGATACCCATCCCCGCTATGACTGGGAGCACTCCTTTTTCGTGCTAAGTGTTTATGTTTGACTGGTAACAATACTGTATTGATATTTTTTGCAGAAAAAAATATTTTAGTGTGAAACTTAGTAGACTTATTTGTTTTCAGAAATTAAATCTTTGAAAAAAATTGTATAGTGGTGAAAAAATGCTTTTGTATATCAAAAAGAATGTATTAATGAAGTTAACTTGAACTTTGTCTGTCACATAGCTTTTTGTCATAGTTAAGATTGTTCTGATTGGAAAATTGAAAATAAAATAAGTTCTAGTTAGTATTACTCCAAATGTAGTTCTTAAGGGCAAAATATTAAGTTCAGTATTTTAGAGAGGAACTTTGAATGGCAACCTAATGCCCAAAAATGTTTGTCGAATCAGTAAAGGGATTAAACAAATTTAATGCTATAAATAAATGTTTTTTTTTTTAATTAATGTAGGCAATGAGCGCGTCCTCTTCAACCAAATGATGTATCATTCTATATTTCACACGCTAGAGTATAACAAACTGAAGACTATACTTTTTGAATTTCGGAAAAATACCTATTATTACCAGAGATATAACAAATCAAAATTTGTATTTTTACGACCCGTTCGTGACGTCACTAGTTGTCGCTACGTAATGTAACTGAATGTCGTCATGGCACGATTTATTTTAAAAGTTTGTATCTTCAGCATTTTTGTAGATGTCAATAAAATTCTTTCAGTGATTAATTTTCCTTATTAAACATAACATATTTCTATATAAATTGCAAGACTTACTCGTTGTTAAAAAACTTTCCTTTTAGAATTAAATTCTTTAAAAATTCTTCTTGTATTTCCAAACCGGTGGCAAATTATTTGTAACCGAAATTTTGTGTAATACATCTAATAAATGAGCCAAATGAATTCACATTATAAATTCTTCTCTCGCCTGAAGTAAAAATTTGAAAATAAAAAAGTGTTAATGCAGAATGAATGAACGTAAACTATCATCAGTTCTCGATAAATATTACAAGTTCTAAGACACATTTTAACAATTAAAAAAAAAATCAAAGTTACAGTAACTTTAAAACCGTCATAACCAAAAAATATACAAAACATTAGTGGTCATGTCAACATCATCAGGTTTTCAAGCCTCCAATACCGGAGTACAACAGCTGTTCCTAAACAGTGAGTTACAGACGAGTTTGGATTATTCTGGTCCATTGTGGTTTGTTAACTGGTGAAACTGATATAATTGTTCTGATTTGATATCCTTTGGTACAAAACTTTCCCTCTACTGATGAGTTCTTATCTTTATTACTAACATAAATAATAACACCTTTCTAAAATATAATTTTATGGTCTGCGTGGTTGCTGTCTTAAGTTTAAAATTATTTTACATCCCCCATCTTCTAACACTACTATTTTGCGAGATTCGTTCATGGTGAAAAGCAAAAACGTCGGGATGCATATGACCTCAATTCAAATAAATCAATCTAAAAAATGTTTATGAATCAAAAAGCTCTTTCTATACTTAACTATCGCAAGAGAGACAAGTCTCACTCGAGTATCTGTTCGTGAACAACGCAGAAAGACACTTGTTATATGGAATAGGCTTAGTTTAGAAATGTTCACCGTTTAACATAGGTACTAATTAGTATGGATATAGATTATTATGAAACTTATATAATAATGATATTATCAATATGTTAATGTAATGTGATTGTATTTGTAACAATTATTTGTTCTATGAAATTCCCAAAAACGTTATAATAAGTTAACAAATGCTAGAAACATTGCTTCCGACAACGTTTACAACCCTACGTCGATATATTTCATGCATAACAGTATTGGATAACAGTGTCGTAATAACCCAAAGCGCAACGAACCTGTCTCAAATTTATAAGGCCCCATAGGGCCATGGTTCGAATCCGGGCGTGTACCAATGAGTTTTTCTGACTTAAGTACATAACTATCACTGACTCCGTGCTTCGGAGGGCACGTTAAACAGTCGGTCCCGGACGCTGTCAGTAGATGGCGATCGTTACAGTCCCCAACCCGCAATGGAGCAGCGTGGTGGATTTAAGCTCCAAGCCCCCCTCCTCACCCTGGGGGAGGCCTAAGCCCCTGCAGTGGGGTAAAAATGGGCTGATGAAGTGAAGTGAAGTATAATGGAGTAGGGTATCAATGTAAAATTAACATAATTTTAGTTCTTTCATCTGAGTAGTTATCATTTGTTAAATATTTACCATCTGGCTGGATTTCGCAGAACGGGTCAGGCATATATAGGCATAGACCAAGCGTTCAATACCTAGTGTCATGTAGATAAACAAAAGGTTACATCCTCACGTTAAGTTATAGATACTTCCACATCACTACTTTTACTCCAGAAAGTACGGTACGGTACTAAACATTATTACTTGTCAAGTCGTTCTCTCTAAGACAGTTTTTTATTTATTATCAAAACAAATAAAGAATGTATATAATGTAACCCAATTTAGATATTCTAAATTTAGATATTCAGAAATGGATAAATATGATGTCCTTAAAAGCCTTAAATAAAATAAAGAGGCCTCTGGTCTCTATATTCGACAGTAAGTACTATGTTTATTTAGGTTAATCAATTTTGATAGTTTAAACTGCATTCTATTAACGTCCCGATCCGATCCCTCCCGATCCGTAACGATCCCGAAGTGGTCCCACATATTTTTATAAGATGTGAAACATACATTTTTTTTAGAATGTTCATCAATTTCTAAAAAGCGGTTTATCCGATTTGGATAGTTAAACTGTGCATTATTAACGTACGTAGATCCTGAGGTGGTTTCGTATATTTTTCTATGACGTGAAACAAATATGTTTGGACATTATTAAGGATTCTTTAATAACGTTATGAACCATATTATTTTCCTCTAATAATTAACTAGTTATATTTATATTAATTACTTCATAATTTAATACGTATACTAAATAGATGTAAATAGCTATATAGTAATCCACCTAATAATTTAAAAAAATTGTCTTTTAGAATTGTCACAATTCTTTGTAAAAACTATAAAATAGTAGACAGTGTCGTAAGGCAAGGTGCCCATAATGTAGTCGTCTTTTTTTTTTTAGATTGTTTCGCTCTTAATAAGACTGTCATCAATGTATACTTGAACCACTTAAAAGCTAAAAATGAACACTTTTTACTTCGGACTTCATAAAGTATAAGCCACTTGTACCTATAAATTAATTATATTTTTTTTATGTTGACAGATCAAACCATTTATCTAGACCACATTTGGCAAAGACAACTCTTATAGTGTCTGTTCGTCCATCGCATTGCTGATAACCCAATAATTACATTAAAAAACCTAAGTAAACATTGAGTTTTTTCTATGGAAGGGGAAAATTTACTCTCGGTTCCGTTACAATTACTTACTGATAATGTGCAGTAAGTCGAATGTAACTATCATACGACGGTATAAATATTTCTTCAGGCTTCCTGTTTCACTTACAAATACATTGCTCTGAGGGTAATCAAGGCGCGTTAGAAGCCGTACTTTGAACCACCATCAATTTTCCAACCTCCAGATTCAAGGGACTCGGTACCAAACGGCTCATCTGATTGGAGAAATACTAGTGACAGTTTATACCAGGTATGTTTTAAAGCTCCTGCCAGCTTGATGTGGATTACTAAGTATCGGCAGCTTTTAAGTCCAAATAATAATAAAAAAATTGTGTCCCAAAATGAAATAAATGTATTTTTGTAAAATTAACACTTGTCGCCGCTATTTAAGATGTTATCAGAAGTTTTCGCGGTCAGAAGCTTTAATAAACGCTTAGGTATTGCTTAACGTCGATATGACACCGTTGCATGTATTGAAATAGAAAATTTGCATTTAATATTATCAATAATATATAAGATTTTTACTCGAATTAATGGAAAATGGTGTCAAACGTGTGCTTTGCCTTATTGAGTTTTTATATTAGGTCTTGACCTATGAAGTTGCCGTTCTTCAGTACTGGCCATTTCAAAAAAAAAAAAATTGTTTGGTTGTGAATTCTAAATTCAAATTAATTTTGTTTTAAAAACATGACATTCTTTTTACAAAGTCAGTCTTTGTTTATTGATTAGCGTTGTGTTTACATTACATTTGAAGATTTTTCGTCATAATAGACATATTAAAAATTCGTGTAATTATGGAATATGAGTTCCGTCGTGGCACTATGGGGCACAAACGGCATGTAACATCAATAACGTTTACGGAGGGAACTTAACAAACGAACTTACAACTCGTTATTAGTTTGCCCGCTTCCGTTCTGGAAATTATGACTTGAACAATGAATCTCGTGGTCGTCCGGACACTTTGGTTAACAATAATGAATTGAAGGCGATTGTGGAAGCTGATCCGCCGCCATACTCACCAGACCTTGCACCTACCGACTATTACTTTTTTCAAAATTTGGACAACTTTTTAATGGGAAAAAACTTCAATTCCCGAGAGACAGTACAAAATGCCTTCGAAGAGTTCGTTGTCTCTTAGTTCGTTCGTTCGTTGTTGTCCAGTTGATTTTTACAAGAAGGGCATCAATAAACTGCCACTGCGTTGGGAAAGATGCATCGATTGCACGGGTAACTTTCTTTTATTTTATTTCATAAAAAACCGCAACTTCATAGGTTAAAATATAATATGTATTAGTTTGGCAGGAGCAAAAAACCACATCTTATAATAAAAAAATTGCAAATCACAATCAACATAATTGTACAATTTCAAAAAAAATTGTTAAAAGTTATTTTAGAAAGATACTAAACTAATGATATTAACAACACCAAAAGTGCTCACCTACCTCAATCCATTCCAGAGTGGTATAAAGAATTAAACATCACAGTCCGATAAATACCATTTTGAACCAATTTCACAACCCCATACAAAATTTATAATTATACATTTGTATTTATAGAATATCTGTAAATGTGCTTGTACTAAACGACTAAATGAACAATGAATGACAAAGCACTTTAGTGATTCTATTTAATATATTCTAATAATATTTTTACATTATAATTATGCCACTACAACGAGTAAACATTTTCGACGATACCGATGTCCAAAATACTACGAATTGGCTTCCACAACGTTTATTTTTTTCAGGCTATTTTGCGACGTCTAATTATCCATAGAAATCATACGAATATTTGGACAAAAAACAATGTTTCTCGTAAGATTTTTCTTTTCAAAGTAGGTAAGCAATAAAAGTTTTCTAAGTAGGGCGGGACCGACCGGAAGTGGCCGCCCAAGACGCCGCCCTCCTTATTTATTTTGACATTTGCGCAACTCTCTTAAGCTGCGCGGAAAAAGTTTCGAGCACTTTTCAATGTCACGAACTTTACTTCCAGAACACGATCCGTTTTGACTTGAGAAGTC
>OX453257.1:14298885-14557173 GCA_949709985.1 Luffia ferchaultella
TCACAGATTCAACTCCCGCCCGAGACCAATATTTGTGTGCATCAACATGTCTATCTGTTTGGTGTCTGAGTGCAAAATATCTATGTATTTATATTCTGCAAAGAATATTAAGCATGTATATCAGTTGTCTAGTGCCCATAATACAAGCAAAAACTTGCTTACTTTGGGACTAGATGGCTCTGTTAAGATTAATTTCCATTCAACTTGAGTTCGTTAGATAGAGCAAAGTATTATGGAAACTGTCTTATTACTTGTATAATTCAATTTCGTTATAATACACTTATAATTTTTTAATTCATGTTTCATAAAAGTGACTGGGTAAGGGTAAGACCATATTTTCTAACGTACAGTTTTTATGATCAATTGGAAACATATTGGTATAATATGTTAATGTTTCTGCACATTATGCTTCGAATGGTTTATTAAAAGAACGCAACCCTTTACAGTTAATACAAACTTTTTATCAAAATGACCTAAACTTCACATGCGTCATTCCGAAAAAATCTTAATCAAGCAGTCGTAAATCAGTGACTGGAAATCCATTTCAACTCTATACTCTAAATGGATTTGTTAATATGTCGTCATTTGGTCGTCAGGCTTCGTTCAGTCAATCATCTTTTTAAAAAAATCAAATGAACTAATTTAGTTTTTTTTTAAATTTTTAACCATATTTTGGATATAAAACAAAAAAAGTACCTATACTATAAAAAGTGATCCTATCGAATTGACCATTCCCAAAATTTTTAAATAAATTCTAATACATTTTTTTAAAGAATATGCGATTTTAATTACAAAATAGATAATTTATTTGATTGATGGGACAATAATCAATAGTTTAATTAAAGAGTTCGTACAAATTTTTCACACAATGATTTTGTTAAATTCTTATTTAATTTGCTCACTGCACGCGCATAGTTTATGAATTGTTTCATATACATCGTTCATAGTCGAATAAAACACTTTTGTTACAGTCATTCATACATTCTGCTGCGATTATCTTGGGAAAAAAATCTTGAAAACATAGGATAATTGTGTTTCTGGTGTCATTGGCAAATAATGTTGCTACAATAAAAAAGAAAAGTTGGCACACAGTAACTGGTATCACTGCTCCTGGCCCCCGTAGGTATGTCATGACCGCGTCGAACAAGTTGCCTGGGCCTGGCAGGCTGCACTGCAGACTAAGCATTAAGCATGGAAATGATTACTACTTTTAATTCATTTTCATTTGATGAAATGACTTATTTTATTCACAGTGATTTCACCTGGGAAATTTCACAGACAGTGATTTTCAAACTTTACGACCTTTTAACACTTATAATATACTATCAATCACTCAATCAATATCAACCAACATTAATCAATGCATATCAATCAGTCAATCAAAATTAATTAGTCAATCAATTTCAATCAATCAGTATCATTTTCACAAAATATACCATTTGCAACTAAAAATTAAATTTCAAATGTGAGTTATATGATTACGATCAAATAACGGCCATTTTTTTTTTAATTTCAACAACAGATTCGCGATCAAAATCCATGCACACCCATAGATATCAATTTTGAAAGTAATCGGTCCAGTAACTAAAAAGTTGAAAATAGCGGATATTTAAAAAAAAAAATAAGAAACCTCTATTTAAATATACTAACAAGCACTTAACTAATCTATATTTATTTACACTAAAGCTAAATCCAACTTTTATTTTACATGAATCGCAACACACATACAATAGGTAAATTACATAATTGCGACCGACTCCCGAACTCTACGCCTGCCGCATGCGATTGTTTCTCTTGTCGGAAATCGGTTGTATTGTAATTTGGCCTCTGCCTGGTCACTATGGTGAGGGTCAGCTTAAATAGAAATATAATAAATTGTTTAGTATAGTTTGACCGAATCCGCTGTAACGCGCCTTAGGCATGTGCACGGGAGGAGGGCGACCGCATTCTCGCTGCGCACATACCAAAAGCGCGGTACAGCGGTTTTGGTCAAACAATAGTACCTACTGTCCGCACATGGCTGGTTTTAATAACATGTAAACTTGAAATGCTAAAAGCAATTGAAATTTATAGAAAAAACTTTTTACTCTGTTTTTAAGGTTTCGTACCTCAATAGAAAAAAAGGAACCCTTGTAGTATCACTCGTTGTCCGTCCGTCTGTCTGTCTGTCTGTCGGTAAAGATTCTTTTTCTCAGGAACGGGTAGAGGTATCAAGTTGATATTGATATCGAATATTTAGGTCTACGATCTCTTGGAGCCGAAAAAAAAATCAAGCTTGTAAGTCAACGTAATAAAAAAAAAATACGGCCACATTGTACCTACTCGAAAATAAGTCATAACTTATAGGTAACTTCCCGTTGACCTATAGACTCCTGAAATTTAAAAAGAAGTTAGGCCTCATACCATACGTTAAGATTTTTTTTTCTAAAATTGTTAATTTGTAATTATATCACATACCTAGTAAAATTATTTTTTGCGAATGTAAACTAAAATTATTTTGGTAAATACGTAACACAATATCTGTGATGTTACGGAACTCTCAATGCGCAAGTCCCATTTGCCCTTGGCCGGTTATTACACGCTATTTCACCCTGTAAGAATGGATGAATGTGAAGGAGAAATCCTTATCATTTTAAAATCCTTGTAAAAAAGGCGAAAATGTGACACAAGCCGCATAATAACATAATAATGAACAGAATCAATTTGTTATTATGTTGCACCAAGTTGTGTTTAAGTAAAACTAAATTTTAAGTTACCTACATATAATAGGTACAAAAGGCTGACGAATATGAAAGACACAAACCTGAAATTATAAAGGATGGCATTCATAAAAGACCTACATTTTTAAATAAATTAAAATGTATTTATTTTTACAGTGGCATTCTCGTTAATTCTATTATACATATTATCCAAATAATTAAAACAAATAAAATAATATAAAAACCAGCCAACTAAAATTTAAACATTAATAACAAAAGCCATACAAGTTTGTCAAAGAAAGCAATGAAAAGTACCTATATATATTTCCGGTTTTTTTTTTCAGATTGATTACGAATTAGATGGCTGGTTTTTATTGAACTTCTTTTTCTATCAAAATCTTGTCTTCAAAGTTTTTTGCATCGATGGTTGTAGGTACTTACCTAATTGTACAATGTTGAACTGCTGTGAAGTAGATGAACTTGCGCAGATTATTATAATAATATTGTATTAATATACAAAAATTTCCTGATACGTATACAATTCAGAAAAGTTAATTTTCGTGTATAAAGATAAATGTTTTCTGAGATGAAATGGTAATTATCCTGTAATGTAGTTTTTTAGAAACGAACAGTTTTCAGTATGAATGAATTTAGGATATTAATAATGGGTTTTAATTACAATTTCAATGCAAGTTTGGTAATGCAAATAACTTTAAAGTACCGTTTTTAAGAATTTAGTTGCTCATAAACGTTTTACGAAGTTATTACTCGAAACAGTATATAAGTATAATTTGTAAAACATTTTTCAAAACATGTAATACTCATTGAAAAGTACCTGAACTGTCTAATTTGTGAAAATAAAATATTTAGAAATGATCAATAATAGCGATTATTGAAACTAGTTTTAGTTTAGTCAACCACTAAGCTATAACCATCGGCACTTAAGAGGATGGTGTAGTCGCTGTGTTTATGTTGAATAAGCATTTCGGTACCTACTTATCTTCTATCTCGAAGCACCGCTTGCTATGTACCTACCTACTGCGCGTTTGAAAAGAAGAATTATTGCTGTTTTTCAACAAAATTTAAATTTTAGTTTGAGAAAAATAATCGGATATTGACATTGTAGGTTTACACTAGTAATTTTTTATTATGTTTAATTTTATTCTGTCGATTTAGTGTGCCTTAATTTAGGTATATACTATTAGTTTTTCTTTGTAAATTTGTATTTAGTTGAACAATGAACATGTAAATAATAAAACAATTTCGAAAAAATTATGTTTATTATTTTTATGATGTAATGATATAGGTATGTTGAAATATAAAATTTTGTAACCATTATTACTATACATTATATAATTGTATTTTTTTTGTGTATTTATGCATAAACATTCGAAGTTTTGAAAAGAAATGTTTGCTGAAATCGGTTAACGTTTAATAGGATATAAGCGTTCATATCATATTTGTCATGAAACGGTATTGCATTCTGTTTCGTCTCCTACGCTAAGATTTTTTTTTTAATGACATTCATTTCCTACGTTTTCGATTACCCAACTTTCTCTGATCAAAGTCAAAGGATTTCTTAATTTTCATGAATGAAATAGGATACATTTATGAAATGTTTTTATAATTTATATGGAACATCAAGACAAGTACCTACTTCACTTTACCATATTTTTTAAATATAAATAATTATTCATATTGATGCGCTGTCAGGCCTGTGAGTGCTACGCTATGAGGATATTTTCATAGAGAAGTTCAATTAGTACTAAAAATTTCTCGAATTTTAAAAATTCTCAATGAGCCTCAAGCCAACACTTTTTTTGAATCCCAGGTCAGGTCAGTATTTATATGATGAACATTGATACTGGTACCAGGTCTAGGTTGTTATATGTACCTATGTGGTGTCTTCGCTTGGTACCTGAAATACAAGCTAATGTTTAATTTGGGGCCTAGACGTTGTTGTGATATGTACGTTATTATTATTATTATCATTTTTAAAACATACTATAACCTTTTTTTAAATAATTCATTTAATTTACACTTCCGTCAATCCCATATTTTAAGTGATTTACATGCTACGGCAAAAAGTATTTTCGTAGCTTATTGCTACGCATTTCACAATTTAGGTTGTTGCGGTTATAAGCCGTCAAATGTGTTATTAAACGCCTGGGAATCGCTAGGGTAAATTTTCTAATCTCATTAGTGCAGTGCATCATTATTTTAGCCGCCGCGCCGGACGTCCTCTGCTAATAATTCTAGAATATAATAGAATAAATCTAGAAGGGAGTTCTAGATTTCCACCTGTAACTAATGACAGCACGCGCCATTTATCAGGTCGTCAGTCCGCCTAAGAGGTGCCGTCCTATGCTACAACATTCAGTTCATGGTCGCCACTCAAACCTTTTCTTTCCCAGCAGTTGCTATATAGCAGGTAATATGTTCTTAAGGGTTTAGTGACCACAGTACGTACAAATATAAAAATTAAAATATTTAAAAAAAAAATTAAAACACGTCGTTATTTTATGTATAGTGACTATTTTCAATACTACCTCTATATGACAGGTGGTCGTCAGTGCCGCGGGAATAAGTACAATGAAGTAAGTCAACGCAGCAATTCACTTCGTTTGACCTGGACTATTGTTCCATTCATCGCCGCGCCAGCGTTTATTCGCCATTCAGAGACAATAATTAACATTCCATTCCATCAGCCCTTTTTATACCCCGCTGCAGGGGCTTAGGCCTCCCCTCAAGAAGAGGGGTTTGTAGCTTAAATCCAACGCTGCTCCAATGGCGGATTATGCGAGTTGGCGGATTAATTAATAAACATGAATAGTTATTTTGAAAAAAATATGTAGAATGTTTATAAGAGTTTACACGCATGAAAAAGCGGTTGTACATTAGCTGATGTCAAGCAACAAATACCTTTGAGGCCGGTGGAGTTACAACTTTAGTCATAGAACAATGCCAAGACGTGCTTTGCGATGTAACCTATATGATCCCGACGGCGATTATTAGATAATGACTTGATTTCTAAACGTAAAATCATGAATACATCTACGTATTTTGGCGGCAAACTTCAGTCATTATATAAGATTCATAATATAAGAATAATGTTATCTATGAAAAGGATCACATACAGAAAACACCGAAACGACACCATCACTGAAGGAGTTCAAACGTTCAGATTTAGGTAAACAGTGCTTTGCATATAACAATGGCATATAATAAGGTTGCAAGCTTCTTACATTTTTTTTTCAGAAATGTTTTCTCTTTTGTTTCTAAGTGGATGGCAAATTGTTGCTAATACCTACAACCAAAATGAAATCCCCTTATTGTTTTCAGGAATTCGCATTGTTACAGCTGATCCCTTCTAAACAATAGACGTCGACCGGGCGACCGCGTGCGCAGTATTGTGGGAAGTCGTTATTACTGCACTTTGATCAGAAGCGCAGAGAAATTTATATTTAATACATTTATTGTGACTGTCTTTGTAAATGCACCTTCATTACGTTGTATAGGCAGACAAATTTCAGGGAAAAGCCTCATTATGCCAGTTATAAACCGCAGGTGTTTTTGTTTTTTTTTTATTGTAATGTTTTCGTATAAGCGTGCTTTTATTATAGCTAGCAAACGACATCGAGCAGGTGCGAAGTTTTCAATGGTACCTAACTTTCGATATAATAATATACAGTATGTTCCCGAGGTTATAACATCGAACGTGCATACTAGAATCTTCTACTAATTTTTAAACAAAGAAAAAAGGAGGTTCTCTTTTCGTCTGCATTTATATCATAGGACTATGTAGGTATATTTTTATGTATATTCGGCTATAATTTTGCACATTGTAGTACGATGTATATTACTCTTTTTTATTGGATACGGTACAACTTGAAGTCAACGAATAACGAATTAAAACGACGAAAAAAGAAAGTAAAAAGTTAAAAATAAACCTTTTCAGTATTAATAACAAAGCTCCTAATGTAACTAATTTTGAGTGTATTAAGGAGGTATGTGCATTTAAACTACATTATCTATTAAAATCGTCAATTTAAAAAAGCAGTGCTATGTTGGTGAGGTAGGTACCTACCAACCATACTTATTTGAGAAGCGGTGTTCCATGACTAAAAAATAATTCCATTACAATTATTTGCATTTATTTATATGTTGTTAGTGGTTAAACGGATATTGAAGTTCAAAACATATCCTAACATATAGGTAGTTGTAGGTAACTCAGTAACATGATATGAACTCGTCACTTAATGTATTTATGTCCAAATCGTTTGGGTTTGATTTCGATGAGTGCGACTTAGGATAGTGTTGAGTGTAAGTTATTTTGTAAGTTTGGCGTGTGATTTGCCTTTGGTTTATTTTTGTAATCACTTTGAATGAATAAATGAAATCTACTGCCATTGCATCAATCGCTAATTTTTTTTTAAATACTCAGTATGCCTAGGCTGGGGTGTAATCTGAGTGGTAGGTACCTTCAGTAATAATAATTGCACTTGTTCGACAATAGTTGTTTAATATCTGCAGTCAGAGACCTACCACAGCACATATAACTGATAAATAATGTTTCAACTAGAATAATTTGTTACACCAGCATCAATAAGAGAAACATATTAGTTGTATAGTACAGATAAAGATGCCCACATTATTCAACTATGACAAAACGGGAGATGAGATCACAGTCTAGTACCTAACATAATGTTACTAAAAGCTGAAAGTCGGGAAAGGTCATGGCTTTTGAAGTTGCTGAAAAATTTGCTGTAGTGACTATTGGTTAAGTGGCTGAGTACTTTGCTTTTAATACGGTAATTGTGGATTCGATTTTCGCTATAGGTTAACCAGGTAGTTTTTAATTTTAAAATCTTGAGAGCCTGTTCCAACAGTGACAAGTAAACGTCAAAGTAAGCTATAGACTAATTTACTCATCGAATTACGTTCCACAATCTTCTAGTACCTAACGTTACTGGGTAAGTGAAGTACCGAGTAAGCTATAGGGTGGATCATCTGCCCAGTAACGAGGTTATCTGTTCGGTAAGTAAGCGAAAACCAAAATGGCTGACGCCGCGCATTATATGATTTGCAGTGATCTGTCGGTCAGTTGCAAAGACTACTTATGTCAATTTATTAGTTCAGTGTTGTGTTTATCTGATATTTAGCGTGGTATAAAATTAGCTAACAAAACAAGAACAAAGATAAGACACGGCTTAAATATGAAAAATAAATTAAAACGAAAAAACTGTATAGCATGTGTATAATAATAAATAAAAATGTTTAGTAACACGTTGATATTTTGTAATACGTCCATGTTTGAAAAATCAGCAGCTGGTGACAGCAATTTAAAAAATATTTTTCATTATTGCCAGATACAAAGTTAATTTATACATACAGTTACAATCAACCTTTATGGCGGATGTGAACATAGGCAGAAGTCGCGTCGCAGTAACCAGTTTTAGGTGTAGCGGGAGACAGTGGAGCAAGGGGCATATGACTGAATCTGCGCAAGCATGCTTAAAGCGTTGTATTCCGTTCCGCCATAAAGTTTGATTGGAGCCATCGATGATTGGAACTATATTTGATAAAATATAGGTTTTGTGCTTTATTTTCGATTGCTAAAACATATTTTAATTATTTTCATATTATTATTAATGAATTGTTAGTAAATACTTTAAAATAAATGCATTATAATTTTCATCTTCCTAAGTATTTTCATCAAAATAGCAAAACTGACGAGTAAATTACGTCGGTAACTATAAGGACAAGTAAACATACCTATCAGATCGTGGTGGAAATGGTAGGTACGAATTACTTGTCACTTAACAAATATAATTCATGTGTCATAGTTACTTGACGGTTTACTTTGTAATGGTGGACCAGACCCTAAGTCAAACAAATATCACAAACTAAGCCAACGTCGTTACTTCTGAGATGGTTGAGGTCATCAGCCATCATCAATCAGCCATCCACCTGCACCGGACCAGCGTGATGAACTCACCAAGAGGGCATGACCTAAACTTCATAATTCAATATTGTGTAAATACTGTACAACAAAAATGGAAGCATGTAAGTAAGCCTTATTAAAAAAACAAGTGCGAGTTGGACACGCCCACCGAGGGTTCCGTACAAAGTAGGTACATAATATGACCGTCCATACTGTTGCTTAACTTAGATGATTGATTACGTACTTTAAATGAAAATTATTTTCATGATTTAATTACAAATGTATAGTTTTCAGATTTTTCCCTATACTTGTAGTATAGACGGTATTACTTTCCAAATTTCATAATTCTTGGTCAACGGAAAGTATCCTATAAATTTTGATTCCTTTGAGAATGTCGAAATATACGTTTTAAGCGGCTTAAACGGCCTTTTTTTTACGTTAAGGGTGCAATTACAAAATATTGGCATGTTTAGGTACGTCTGTAAGAAGTTTGGAAAGGTCTATCGTTATGAACTTAATTCTGAAATAGACAATAATTATTAATAATCATCAATGCCCATGTGGCCGTGGTGTGGACCGGCTGGGTCGCCACGGACTTTCGTGTCTCAAAAGCGCTGGTCGTATCTACCGCCATGGAGCCATCAATGACTTGATCCGCCGGGCTCTTTTTTCAGCATCTATCCCCTCATCTTTAGAGCCGAAAGGTTTGTTCACGGACGATGGCAAGAGACCCGACGGAGCAACGTTGGTGCCTTGGTGCCTGGGCCGTGCTTTGATTTGGGATGCCACATGTGTGGATACTCTGGCTCCGTCCCATGTCCGGGCCACGGCCCAGAGTGCTGGCGCGGCGGCCGACCAGGCCCAATTATGTAAACGTCGCAAATACTCGGGGTTGATTCCTCACTACGAGTTTGCGGCGGTTGCAGTAGAGACACTCGGTCCGTGGTCGTCTGATACGAAAAAATTCGTAAAAGATTTGTCCACCCGTCTGGTCAGCACTGCTGGCGATCCCAGAGCGGGTGCCTATTTCGCACAGCAACTGAGCATCGCTGTGCAGCGCGGAAACAGTGCAAGCGTAATGGGATCGATGCCACATGGGACCAACCTGGACGATATTTTTATGTTGTAAATATTGTTAATTAGTTCTTAGATTTATTTGTATAATTATTAATTTACAATTATGTCAAAATATTTTCATATTTTTCACTCACGATGAAAAAAATATATTTTGTAACAAGCTTTTGTCGAAGTCTCGGAAAATTTACATTTTTCGGTACATATTAAACCATTACCACAAGGCGTTTTGAGATTAAAAAATCATTTAAGTATTGTTAATACTTTATTCTTTAATAAAAAATAGTAGAAGTTGACGAAATGGGAAATAAAAAAGTCACCTCATTCAATGGGAACTCGGCTTCGCCTCGTATCACAATCAAAATGCACTCGAATTGCAAAACTCCTCATTAGATCACTGTGGCACAATATAGTAGTATTGTCTATAAATTTTTTTCTTAATAAACTTTATTCATTTTATACCTACCATACCGACACATCCTAACCCATACTCACAACACAAGCTTTGCTTAGTTTGGGACTAGATGGCGCTGTGTGGGATGTCCCAGGTATTATTATTATTGTTATCTAAAATAAAGCAACATTTTATAAAGCTGACATAAAAGAAAACTAATTTTCAAAAAATAAAGGTAATAATGATCAAGACTAATTACTTGCTTACTATTTTACTTTTTACTATTTACTAAATTAGTAAGCAAGCTATCGAGTAAAATCTGTTGTCACTTTTTGTAATTAAGTCCTTAACTTAGAAACTTTATTTTTTCACAGTTTCAAGATACTGTAGACCTAAGTAGGTAAGTATATGGTTTCAATTTCCACTCGGTACCTCCACGCGTTCCCGAGATAAAGGGTCTTGACAGACGGACGGACGGACGGACGGACATACAGATGAACAACAAAGTGATCTTATAAGGGTCCCAGTTTCCCTTTTGATATACGAAACCCTTAAAACACTTAAAAGTTATTCAGTTCGCATAAAGAAATGATTTTAGAGGTTGAAATTAATTTGTTTTTAGTAATCTACTGACTACAGTAATGCTGTTTTAGATTGAAGTTATAATTTAGTGTTCTTTTTTTTTAAGAAAGTAACGAATGACTAGATATTTGGACCACGCTGTATTATCAAACTGACGACCGCTTAGCCTAGTGGGTAGGGACCCTCCCTACGAAACTGGAAGTCCCGGGTTCGAATCCCTGGTCAGGTCAGTTTTTATATGATGAATATTGATAGATACTGGTACCGGGTCATGGGTGTTATATGTATGTGGTGTCTTCGCTTAGCACCCAAAACACAAGCTAATGCTTAGTTTGACACCTAGACGTTCTTGTGGTGTATACGTCATTATTATTATTTAACGCTTCAATTCTCCTTGACCCGTTTCTGTAACGATTCTCTTTTGACAGGGAACTTAGTTATCACTCTTACTATTTAAAATTTCCGTTTATTTAATTTGATCTATTTTCTCACTGACTTTTTTTCCAGGTCTGGAATCATCGAGCAGTTTATAAGAAACCAATCTTATAAACTGCTCGATGATAACACCGTACATCGTAGCTTCGTCGTAGCACCACAGTTTTGGTGCTACAAAACTGTGGTGCTACGATGCTACGGTGATGAACTGCGGAACTTGTGCTACAGTGCTACGATGTTATTGTTAATATCTAATATTTTGTTGGAAAAATCAAATGTATGAACTAATTATAAATTTATTTTAACCAGAAAGAAAGCTCCGTCCGTCCGTCCGTCCGTCCGTCCGTCTGTCTGTCTGTTTGTTTGTTACACATAAACTTAAAAACTATTAAAATGATTTTAAAAGTTCTTTCACGTATAGAAATCACATTATCAGCAAATAACATGGGCTTTATTTAATTTTCAAACTAGCTTTCCGCCCGTAGCTTCGCTCGTATGGACTACACAGTTGTACCGTCTATCGTTGTACGTCAACCGCTATAAGTGTTTGCATAGTTATAGTTTATAAGCTGAAGAGTATCAGGATACTTTTTATCTCAAAAAAAGGGATCCCGGTATAACTGTGTAGTCCACGCGAGCGAAGCCGCGGGCGGAGAGCTATTTAAAATACGTATGATCCAAATAGTCGTTGTGCAACATATTTCGCAATGGATAGTTATTATACATCGATTCATAAGGCGCATCTATATATTGTAAATATGTATATTATAATAATAATCATAGTGAGCTTCGAAATACGAATCTACCTGGCTGCTACCTGCTACTTAGCTATAACAAAAGTGCATCCATGCGTAAACATTAATTGCGGTGAAATTTCAAACACACTAATATAAAGTAAGACGCTAATACCGAGATCGTAGGAATGCTACCTGAATATTTTCGTGTCAGACGTGAGTTACAGATTAAAAATAGAAATTTAAAATTCATGATATATACTTGCACACTAAACTAGTAAACATGCTCCCGGAGGTATCCGAGTAATAAGAAAAGGGATGCAAATGCAAAATAATTTTCATTTCTTAAGCTGAATGTCGGCGTTATCAGCAATTACTGTTACATGCTTCTGCCAACGTCAGTGCTGTTTTGTCATTGTATTAGTAGGTAATACGTGGGAACCTCAGGTGGGAACATACATCAGTAAAAAGTCTGTGTTCATATGATATTGTCATTTGTGAAAATATCACGCGGGGTTGCTAGAAGATATCTATAGACATGTTATTTTAAAAATTATTATAAAATAATTTTATATTATTTAAGAATCTATTTTACTCACCGTACGGATTTATATTTGGTAATATAATAAGATAATTAAAAAAATTAAAAAAATAAGTATGCTATTGTATTATAAAACGTATTTTGATGACTAAAATAGTTATTTTCTAAATTGGAAATATTTCAGTTTTTTAGCAAACTGAAATATTTCCAAGTTATTTATTTTATTTCATAAAATCAACGTCATAGCCTTTTTCACCATGTGATTTCCTGTGATTTGATACCACACACGATTTCTTTAATTTTTCTAAATGGCGGTCAAAAAATATTATTTTTATTATTATTACATTTTATACCGTATTACATTTTCCTAGATTTTTAGTATGTCAAAAACACGACGTCAAAAAGATACAGGCAAAGAACTAAAAAAATCAAACTCCATCTTTGTGGGCATTATATGACCCCACCTACTGCACGTTCACTGATCTGCAAGTCCATGGCTAAGTCATACTAAAGAGGTCCATTGGTGAACATGAAACGCCACAATAAAACAAAGGGAAGGAAAGTAGGAACATAGCAGTAGTGTGACAGCCTAGTCTGGGATGTAATCTGATTTAAATTTAGAATAAAAAACACTTAATATTCAATATTTAAACAAAATCATTTATTTTATTATTTTATTAAACAGTATACGTTCCTTCCCCAATGGATGGCTTTATCCAAGAAGGACGGGGGTGTCCGTCCAATCGCCGTCGGTAGTACCTTCCGTCGTTTGGCATCAAAATTATGTTGCCGAGTTTTACATGAAAAACTTACAAATAAGTTTGAGCCACGGCAGCTCGGTTTCGGTTCCAAAGGTGGTTGCGAGGCGGCGGTGCATGCGGCGCGTTCTTTTTTAGTCAATAATTTGGATTACGAGGTATTTGTAAAAATTGATGTTAAAAATGCGTTTAATTCAGTCGACAGGGGTGCCTTACTGAAAGAAATCCGAAATGAAATACCAGAAATATTTGATTATGTTTGGCAATGTTATGGCACTCCATCAAAATTATTATTTGGAGATAACGAAATTACTTCAGCTGTAGGCTGCCAGCAAGGAGACCCGCTCGGCCCGGTCATTTTCAGTTTGGCTATTAACCCGATCATTCGTAGTTTAAATTCAAAATTTAATTTGTGGTTCCTTGATGATGGCTCCCTGAGTGGAAGAGCGACGACAGTACTGGATGACCTTAAGATAATCATACATCGTTTTTCAGATATCGGTCTGACATTAAATTTTAACAAGTGTGAGATATACATTCCGGATACAGTACACATTAGTAATCGTTCGGAAATTTTGAATAAATTCAATGTTATCACTCCAAATATCATCGTTCTCACCAGATCAAACCTAACTCTTCTCGGCGCACCAATATTTGACGACGCTCTCCCACCCATAGTAAATAAAAAATTAGAACTTTTTGGCAATTCGTGTGAACGGCTTTTTAAGATTAAGCCACACATGGCAATATATATTCTGCGGCTCTGCCTATTTACTCCACAGTTTCTGTACTTGCTTCGCTGTTGCCCTCTATGGAAATTCCCTTTGGTTACTGCACAGGTTGACAACACATTAAGATATACAGTCAGCAAAATTTTAAATTTAAAATTTGATGATCGCTCATGGAGACAAGCAACATTGCCAATTAAATTTGGTGGTTTGGGTATCCGCTCTTCGGCAAGTGTAGCACTCCCGGCTTTCCTATCCTCCACTTATAGCACGGCTACCCTTATCGGCAGGATCTTAAATATACCACGCCTAGCCGATGTTGAGGTGACTGGCTTGGCGGAGGCTCGGACAGTTTGGATTGCGGCTTTCCCCGGGGAAAAGATGCCTAGCGACGTAGGTACACAAAATTCGTGGGACCTACCAGCAGTCAAAGCCGTACATGCCGATCTCATCGACCGGTCCCCTGACGATGCTGATCGAGCGAGACTCCTTGCTGTGTCTGAAAAGGAATCGGGTCACTGGCTACACGCACTCCCATCCAAAAACATCGGTACAATTTTAGATCCCGTTTCACTGCGCATCGCTGTGTGTTTGCGGTTAGGCGCAGAAGTGTGCGAGCCTCATCAATGCCTATGTGGCCGTGGTGTGGACCGGCTGGGTCGCCACGGACTTTCGTGTCTCAAAAGCGCTGGTCGTATCTACCGCCACGGAGCCATTAATGACTTGATCCGCCGGGCTCTTGTGACAGCATCTATCCCCTCATCTTTGGAGCCGAAAGGTTTGTTCAGGGACGATGGCAAGAGACCCGACGGAGCAACGTTAGTGCCTTGGTGCCTGGGCCGTGCTTTGATTTGGGATGCCACATGTGTGGATACTCTGGCTCCGTCCCATGTCCGGGCCACGGCCCAGAGTGCTGGCGCGGCGGCCGACCAGGCCCAATTATGTAAACGTCGCAAATACTCGGGGTTGATTCCTCACTACGAGTTTGCGGCGGTTGCAGTAGAGACACTCGGTCCGTGGTCGTCTGATACGAAAAAATTCGTAAAAGATTTGTCCACCCGTCTGGTCAGCACTGCTGGCGATCCCAGAGCGGGCGCCTATTTCGCACAGCAACTGAGCATCGCTGTGCAGCGCGGAAATAGTGCAAGCGTAATGGGATCGATGCCACATGGGACCAACCTCGACGATATTTTTATGTTGTAAATATTGTAAATATTGTTAATTAGTTCTTAGATTTATTTGTATTTTTTTAAATATATTTTTACAAAACGGTAGATTACTATAGTCAAACTAACCTAATGCACAGCGAAATTAAAAAAAAAACATAGCTGTTCGAACAAAATAGTAATTTCCTAAAATTGTTCGTTGGATAGTTTCAGCTAAATGAAGTATAAGCACAATAAATTTATTTTATTTGTGTTGATATCTCAATGTCACGTTCTCTTCATTCGAGCGTTTATTGGCGTTATTAGTGACAGGTATTTGTTGCTGATTCCCTAAATAGATTACATTTACGTAATGTTTCGATAATTTACAGCTAAACTCAAAACGAGCACTACAACATATTTTTTTTAATTCAAGTAGGTAATTATTCTTATGGGTTCGATGTGAAAACTTTGCCGCGAGGGCACGTTCAAAAAATTATCTGGTATTAAAATACTTCTAGATTTTAAAACTTTTCAATAATCCCAGAGCCTACACTTTTTGTTAACTATGTATAACTTTTTGTATAATACATCACCTTCACTCTCCTACTTTAAGTAATTCGGATGCTTCCTCAAAGAGTAGTTTTCGTAGCTTGTTGCTCCGTATTTTACAATTTAGGTCATTGTTGAGTTTGTGCAGAATATTTTTTTATTATTGTGTTTATTTTCATAAAGGTCTTTTTCTCGTAGTCAAATTAGTTTTGTACTAAACGAATGAAACCTGTTAGGCAAACCGTCTAAACTAATCTGTGCTCTTCAACATCATTTCCGCCGCCGGACGTGCACTGCTGGCCATAAGCCGGAGAGGCTTTTATGTTTATTTGAAGTTATTCAATTTATACATTTATACACAACCGTTTTCACACTAGCTTTTGTTTCCGCTTTTGCAAATATTTACTGGTGACATCTATTTTCGCTCCACTTCCGTCGTATCACTAGCATTTTGTATAGACGAGAAACCACTATTCGCATTATAGTCAATTATGTATAAAAGCTCCGGCGCATTTTTTAGTTTTGCCGTGGGATATTATGGTACCTACAGTGTTATTCGATGTCATCGAGCGATATTTTTACTCGAAAATCTAAATCAAGACTATTCTAATCGACAAAACTTAGCAGATTGCCTAAAGATATAGTTTATTTTCGTTTTTACACTTTATACAAATTAAACGACAAAAACCATCGATAATATATGTAAATAATGCCAACCATACGTATTTTACACATTTTACTTAACCTTCTCTGAAAACACGTAATGATTAACATAAATTGGGCGAGCCAGATTTTTAGCGTGTCTCTCACTCCGACTATACCTTCCAACGTGTATAGATATATATGTACACGCACGTTTTCTATTTTTACTAAAGTAGGTTATTTATTTATAGTTTTAGAGGTGTATTTTTTTTTGTAAGTAAATACTCAATACATTTAAATAAATTTTAATATAATATGAAATATACAACGAAATCTTATTGATTGCCTGATTTTCTTCGCAACCGCAACTTCAGCATCTTATTTTCGTCAGCACATTTAGTTGTTATTGCGCCTCTGTGATAAACAAAAAGAGCAAATATTAGATTTACTTCTTTTTTACAGTCTATACACAGAAAGATTTCGTCATCACCTTCCAAGTTGTTCCTGTGCATCAGGTATTATTCAAAGACTACATTAAAAGAGATGGACATGTACATTTTCACAATAATTTTTTTCTCTCGAATTAATTATTGATACAGTGTGGTTACTACGAAAACACTAGGGTGATTTAAAAGAATTATGTAAATAAATGCGAAAACTGGGTGACAACCTGACAATCAACGCAAAACTTAAACCGTTGAGTGTGTAGTAACTGTAACCTAAGTAGGTTATTTATATAGAGAACTATCAACTGACGTGCTCTATATAGGTATATCTATTTAGTAATTATACTGAATGCCAGAGACAACCGTTGTCGGGCTGTCTCCGTCCGCGATGACTGGTGCGCGGTACGGGGCACCTGGGGCGCATGCACCAGATTGAGGATCAGACACGTGACTTGATGTGTACAAACTTTACATTTTGCATAAAGGTTTGCTATATAATGTGAAAATTCTTTAAGATTCGAACCGTTTGAAGGTTTGAAAAGTTGTGTCATAGTTTTCATGGAAAAAATATAAATAAAATGCATATCAATTTACCAAGTAAATGATTGAAGCCGTATTTTACTAATTTTTAAAATTATGTACTTAAAAGGTGAAAAAGAATGACATAGTGTGTAAAT
This sequence comes from Luffia ferchaultella, assembly GCA_949709985.1. NCBI lineage: Eukaryota > Metazoa > Arthropoda > Insecta > Lepidoptera > Psychidae > Luffia > Luffia ferchaultella. Next base: position 14,316,237 of record OX453257.1, read on the forward strand.
TAAAAAACTACCTAAACCAATGGACCCGAAAATTTAAAATTTCAATAATAATTAATAAATCAAATGATTCATTAATCAATAGAAATGGTTTCTTAATTACAGTTCCTAATTAGTACTGCTCTGAATGTCTTTTAATTAGGCTGTAAAAATTTAACTTTTGTTAGTAAAATGTCAAACAATATACATAATGTTTTTGAGCCAATAATAAGTAATTTTGATTATTTAATTTTATAACTACAAACCTGACTAGATTCTCCTTTACATGGCAGTTAGCTGCGACGGTCGTGACGATGTCGGCCACCTTCTTGGGATCAAGGCGCAACTTGGCTGGTTTGTCCATGAATGCTGGTGACGCTTTCCCAGTCAGAGAATGAGTTGCCAAAATACTAAAACGTAATATATACTTAAAATTTTTGTCTACCCAAGCAGTACATAGAACAATGGTTTTCGTGAAACTTCAAGAAATATATGATTAATTTATTCTTATATTTAATTTTATTAAATTATTTAGTTTGGTGACAGAACTATCATCAAAATATAAAGTTTTATCATCGCAAACAACTTCAAGTGCAACTTATAAGTTGTGTATGGTTGTCGATGACGTCCCTACCAAACTACGAGCTAACTAACTACAATTTTTAAAAAATGTACTATTACATTTGTCGTGAAAAGCCCAACACCATGTTTTGATTAGACTATGTTTTCATCCAAGAAGAAATTCACGGCCTTGTAATGAAGATTTATAAAATAATCTAGCAATTCAGCGCGGCAATGCGATGAGCATCATGGGCACCTTTGCGTCGGGGGTGACGAGGGGTGGATTATTGGATGCTAATTACCTAGTAAATGTCATTATTTAAAAACATAACTAACCTTCGAGAGAACACGGCCGTTAAAAGTTTCCTCGTCGCCATGGTGTAGGAGTCCCAGTTGATCACAGAAAATGCTTCTGCAGGCACCAGGGTCTTACCGCTTCCAATAGGTACCTATGAGTACATTCAATCATTAACTTTTACTGCACAACAATTATTTTGTTATATATTCCGATTTATTTCGGATTAACGTGTTTATAAGCATATAAATTTAAATTGCTTTTTGCTTAAGTTTGTTGTATTATCATATTGTTATTTTTTGTGGCAACTGAAAATTGTTTAAATAGGAGAGGGGATAGATTTATTTGTTTTGACAATCATTGCTTTTAAAGACGTTGCTGGTTATTTATTATGCGAATGAGACTAACTAATTTATAAACTTTCTGTAAAATAAATCAGCCCATGCTATTATGACTATATAACTGTGTGATTTAATAAAAGTGTATTTAATTAAATTTATTTTAATAATATCAAAAACATTCTCACCATCGACCCCTGATGTTCAACCGCTACATGTTCATCAGATACACTGCCTGAAGATTCACTTTTGCCAATCTTCGACGGCACGTTATTTGGAGGGCTTTCTCGATTATTCAGTCGACGTTTAGGTCGAGATTTTTGAACACTATTTGTATTTTCTGTGCTAGGACCGGGAGTCGACATTGTCGGAGGCGTGTTCTGGTTTTGTTCTGCTTCATATTTGGCACATATTTGGTTTTTAAATTTCGGTTTCACATTCCTCGTATCATTCAAGACGTTTCGGATCCGTATCATGGCGCCCGTGTCGTGTTGGTCCATTTTTCCATTATCTTTGTCAGTCGCAATATCCCGTTGTTTTTTCTGTTTTGAGTTTGTCTTTTTCGAAATTACTACAGACTTAGTTTTCTTGTTAATGATCTGTAAAATCACACGAAATCATTTATGTTTGTTATTCACTTTTAGTGCGATTAAATTTTTATTTAAAAATACTTTTTTGACATCAGCAATCAATTTTGTCGTCATTAAATATACGTAATAATTATTTAATTTGTATAATATATCGTATCTGTTAAATATAATAACGATAATAATTATAATACCTAGAACATCCTACACAGCGCCATCTAGTCCCAGTCTAAGCAGCGCTTGTATTATGAGTACTAGACAACTGATATATTTAAATAATATTTATAGTTATGTACATATATAGGTATTTTACACCCGGACACGGGACAAATAGATATGTTCATGCACACAAATATTTGTTCCAGGCGGGAATCGAACCCTCAACCCTTGGCTCCGTATTTAGGGTCTGTAACCACTCGGCCAAATAGGCAGTTATAAGTTTATATGTTACAAGTTCATATAATATCACGGTTTCTTAAATTTTTCTAGATGGCGGTCAAAAAACGGCAACAAAACGCATACATTTACATTTTTTTAGATTTTTAGTATGTCAAAAACACATCGCGAAAAAAATACAAACAAAAAACTAAAAAAAATCAAACCCCATCTTTATGGGAATTATATGTACAGGGTAAGTCAGAATGTTATGCAGGTTTTCAAAAATTTATTATGTGAAATATAATGAACATATAATATTGTGAGATACGCTGTGTGAAAGGTACACTCTCAAAGTTTAGTTTCCTGAAACTGATTCCGCGTTCGCCCGCAAGATGTTAGCAGGAGAGCAGTTAAAAAAAAGGGCGCTGACTGGCGAGCAGAAGTCGTTCTGTGTGCTGGATTACCATGTAAACAACTCCGTGATTACTGTTCAACGACATTTTCGTACCAAATATCAGAGAGACCCGCCAGATGGGAGGTCCATTCGTAAGTGGTACACACAATTTAGGGATGCAGGCTACATCTGTAAACGAAAATCAACTGGCCGTCCGTCGACTAGTCCCTCGTTCACCCGATCTAACCCCGTGTGATTTCTTCATGTGGGGTTTTGTAAAGGATCGTGTTTACGTACCACCACTTCCAACAACACTGGATGAACTGCGTGCTCGCATCACAGAAGCCATTGCTGATATCGACCGCGATATGCTGCAGAAAGTTTGGCAGGAGATTGAATATCGGCTTGATGTCTGTCGTGTAACAAAAGGCGCTCACATAGAACACATGTGATGTGTTTTTTTAAAAAAAAAACTACACTAAACTAAACTTTGAGAGTTTACCTTTCACACAGTATATCTCACAATATTATATGTTCATTATATTTTACATAATAAATTTTTGAAAACCTGCATAACATTCTGAATTACCCTGTTTGACCCCATCTACTGCACGTCCACTGATCTGCTTGCTTTTCCATTTTAAATTTAGAAAACTATACACTAAGTCCATGGCTAAGTCATACTAAAGAGGTCGATTGGTCAACATAAAACGCCACAATAAAACAAAGGAAAGGAAAGTAGGAACATAGCAGTAGTGTGACAGCCTAGTCTGGAATGTAATCTGATTTAAATTTAGAATAAAAAACACTTAATATTCAATATTTAAACAAAATCATTTATATCTTTTTGTGTCGATATCTCAATGTCACGTTCTCTTCATTTGAGTGTGTTATTGGCGTTATTAGTGACAGGTATTTGTTGCTGATTCCCTAAATTGGTTACATTTACGTAATGTTTCGATAATTTACATCTAAACTCAAAACGAGCACTACAACATATTTTTTTTAATTCAAGGAGGTAATTATTCTTATGGGTTCGATGTGAAAACTATGCCGCGAGGGCACTTTCATAAAATTATCTGGTATTAAAATACTTCTAGATTTTAAAAATTTTCAATAATCCCAGAGCCTACACTTTTTGTTAACTATGTATAACTTTTCAGATAATACACCACCTTCACTCTCCCGCTTTAAGTAATTCGGATGCTACGTCAAAGAGTATTTTCGTAGCTTGTTGCTACGCATTTTACAATTTAGGTCATTGTTAAGTTTGTGCAGAATATTTTTTTATTATTGTGTTAATTTACTTATAAAGGTCTTTTTCTCGTAGTCAAGTTCGTTTTGTATTAAACGAATGAAACCTGTTAGGCAAACCGTCTAAACTAATCTGTGCTCTTCAACATCATTTCAGCCGCCGGACGTGCACTGCTGGCCATAAGCCGGGGCGTCTTTTATGTTTATTTGTAGTTATTGAATGTATACATTTATACACAACCGCTTTCACACTAGCTTTTGTTTCCGCTTTTGCAAATATTTACTAGTGACATCTGTTTTCGCTCCACTTCCGTCGTATCACTAGTATTTTGTATAGACGAGAAACCACCATTCGAGCATTATAGTCAGTTATGTATAAAAGCTCCGGCGCATTTTTTAGTTTTGCCGTGGGATATTATGGTACCTACAGTGTTATTCGATGTCATCGATCGATATTTTGACTCGAAAATCTAAATCAAGACTATGCTAATCGACAAAACTTATCAGATTGCCTAAAGATCTAGTTTACTTTCGTTTTTACACTTTATACAAATTAAACGACAAAAACCATCGATAATATATGTAAATAATGCCAACCATACGTATTTTACACATTTTACTTAACCTTCTCTGAAAACACGTAATGATTAACATAAATTGGGCGAGTTAGATTTTTAGCGTGTCTTTCACGCCAACTATACCTTCCAACGTGTATAGATATAAATGTACACGCACGTTTTCTATTTTGACTAAAGTAGGTTATCAATTTATAGTTTGAGGGGTGTATCTTTTTTGTAAATAAATACTCAATGCATTTAAATAAATTATAATGCAATATTAAATATACAGCGACATCTTATTGATTTCCTGATGTTCTTCGCATCCGCAACTTCAACATCTTATTTTCGTCAGCGCATTTCGTTGTTATTGCGCCTCTGTGATAAACAAAAAAAAAACAAATATTAGATTTACTTCTTTTTTACAGTCTATACACAGAAATATTTCGTCATCACCTTCCAAGTTGTTCCTGTGCATTAGGTATTATTCAAAGACTCCATTTAAAAAGATAGACATAGTGTGGTTACTACGAAAACACAATATGCGAAAATCATCATCTAAATATATGAGAAAACTGGCTGACAACCTGATAATCAACGCAAAACTTAAACCGTTGAGTGTGTAGTAACTGTTACCTAAGTAGGTTATTTATATAGAGAACTATCAACTGACGTGCTCTATATAGGTATATCTATTTAGTAATTATACTGAATGCCAGAGACAACCGTTGTCGGGCTGTCTCCGTCCGCGATGACTGGTGCGCGGTACGGGGCACCTGGGGCGCATGCACCAGATTGAGGATCAGACATGTGACTTGATGTGTACGAACTTTACATTTTGCATAAAGGTTTGCTATATAATGTGAAAATTCTTTCAGATTCGAACCGTTTGAAGGTTTGAAAAGTTGTGTCATAGTTTTCATGGAAAAAATATAAATAAAATGCATATCAATTTACCAAGTAAATGATTGAAGCCGTATTTTACTAATTTTTAAAATTATGTACTTAAAAGGTGAAAAAGAATGACATAGTGTGTAAATTAAAAAACTACCTAAACCAATGGACCCGAAAATTTAAAATTTCAATAATAATTAATAAATCAAATGATTCATTAATCAATAGAAATGGTTTCTTAATTACAGTTCCTAATTAGTACTGCTCTGAATGTCTTTTAATTAGGCTGTAAAAATTTAACTTTTGTTAGTAAAATGTCAAACAATATACATAATGTTTTTGAGCCAATAATAAGTAATTTTGATTATTTAATTTTATAACTACAAACCTGACTAGATTCTCCTATACATGGCAGTTAGCTGCGACGGTCGTGACGATGTCGGCCACCTTCTTGGGATCAAGGCGCAACTTGGCTGGTTTGTCCATGAATGCTGGTGACGCTTTCCCAGTCAGAGAATGAGTTGCCAAAATACTAAAACGTAATATATACTTAAAATTTTTGTCTACCCAAGCAGTACATAGAACAATGGTTTTCGTGAAACTTCAAGAAATATATGATTAATTTATTCTTATATTTAATTTTATTAAATTATTTAGTTTGGTGACAGAACTATCATCAAAATATAAAGTTTTATCATCGCAAACAACTTCAAGTGCAACTTATAAGTTGTGTATGGTTGTCGATGACGTCCCTACCAAACTACGAGCTAACTAACTACAATTTTTAAAAAATGTACTATTACATTTGTCGTGAAAAGCCCAACACCATGTTTTGATTAGACTATGTTTTCATCCAAGAAGAAATTCACGGCCTTGTAATGAAGATTTATAAAATAATCTAGCAATTCAGCGCGGCAATGCGATGAGCATCATGGGCACCTTTGCGTCGGGGGTGACGAGGGGTGGATTATTGGATGCTAATTACCTAGTAAATGTCATTATTTAAAAACATAACTAACCTTCGAGAGAACACGGCCGTTAAAAGTTTCCTCGTCGCCATGGTGTAGGAGTCCCAGTTGATCACAGAAAATGCTTCTGCAGGCACCAGGGTCTTACCGCTTCCAATAGGTACCTATGAGTACATTCAATCATTAACTTTTACTGCACAACAATTATTTTGTTATATATTCCGATTTATTTCGGATTAACGTGTTTATAAGCATATAAATTTAAATTGTTTTTTGCTTAAGTTTGTTGTATTATCATATTGTTATTTTTTGTGGCAACTGAAAATTGTTTAAATAGGAGAGGGGATAGATTTATTTGTTTTGACAATCATTGCTTTTAAAGACGTTGCTGGTTATTTATTATGCGAATGAGACTAACTAATTTATAAACTTTCTGTAAAATAAATCAGCCCATGCTATTATGACTATATAACTGTGTGATTTAATAAAAGTGTATTTAATTAAATTTATTTTAATAATATCAAAAACATTCTCACCATCGACCCCTGATGTTCAACCGCTACATGTTCATCAGATACACTGCCTGAAGATTCACTTTTGCCAATCTTCGACGGCACGTTATTTGGAGGGCTTTCTCGATTATTCAGTCGACGTTTAGGTCGAGATTTTTGAACACTATTTGTATTTTCTGTGCTAGGACCGGGAGTCGACATTGTCGGAGGCGTGTTCTGGTTTTGTTCTGCTTCATATTTGGCACATATTTGGTTTTTAAATTTCGGTTTCACATTCCTCGTATCATTCAAGACGTTTCGGATCCGTATCATGGCGCCCGTGTCGTGTTGGTCCATTTTTCCATTATCTTTGTCAGTCGCAATATCCCGTTGTTTTTTCTGTTTTGAGTTTGTCTTTTTCGAAATTACTACAGACTTAGTTTTCTTGTTAATGATCTGTAAAATCACAAGAAATTATTTATGTTTGTTATTCACTTTTAGTGCGATTAAATTTTTATTTAAAAATACTTTTTTGACATCAGCAATCAATTTTGTCGTCATTAAATATACGTAATAATTATTTAATTTGTATAATATATCGTATATGTTAAATATAATAACGATAATAATTATAATACCTAGAACATCCTACACAGCGCCATCTAGTCCCAGTCTAAGCAGCGCTTGTATTATGAGTACTAGACAACTGATATATTTAAATAATATTTATAGTTATGTACATATATAGGTATTTTACACCCGGACACGGGACAAATAGATATGTTCATGCACACAAATATTTGTTCCAGGCGGGAATCGAACCCTCAACCCTTGGCTCCGTATTTAGGGTCTGTAACCACTCGGCCAAATAGGCAGTTATAAGTTTATATGTTACAAGTTCATATAATATCACGGTTTCTTAAATTTTTCTAGATGGCGGTCAAAAAACGGCAACAAAACGCATACATTTACATTTTTTTAGATTTTTAGTATGTCAAAAACACATCGCGAAAAAAATACAAACAAAAAACTAAAAAAAATCAAACCCCATCTTTATGGGAATTATATGTACAGGGTAAGTCAGAATGTTATGCAGGTTTTCAAAAATTTATTATGTGAAATATAATGAACATATAATATTGTGAGATACGCTGTGTGAAAGGTACACTCTCAAAGTTTAGTTTCCTGAAACTGATTCCGCGTTCGCCCGCAAGATGTTAGCAGGAGAGCAGTTAAAGAAAATGGCGCTGACTGGCGAGCAGAAGTCGTTCTGTGTGCTGGATTACCATGTAAACAACTCCGTGATTACTGTTCAACGACATTTTCGTACCAAATATCAGAGAGACCCGCCAGATGGGAGGTCCATTCGTAAGTGGTACACACAATTTAGGGATGCAGGCTACATCTGTAAACGAAAATCAACTGGCCGTCCGTCGACTAGTCCCTCGTTCACCCGATCTAACCCCGTGTGATTTCTTCATGTGGGGTTTTGTAAAGGATCGTGTTTACGTACCACCACTTCCAACAACACTGGATGAACTGCGTGCTCGCATCACAGAAGCCATTGCTGATATCGACCGCGATATGCTGCAGAAAGTTTGGCAGGAGATTGAATATCGGCTTGATGTCTGTCGTGTAACAAAAGGCGCTCACATAGAACACATGTGATGTGTTTTTTTAAAAAAAAAACTACACTAAACTAAACTTTGAGAGTTTACCTTTCACACAGTATATCTCACAATATTATATGTTCATTATATTTTACATAATAAATTTTTGAAAACCTGCATAACATTCTGAATTACCCTGTTTGACCCCATCTACTGCACGTCCACTGATCTGCTTGCTTTTCCATTTTAAATTTAGAAAACTATACACTAAGTCCATGGCTAAGTCATACTAAAGAGGTCGATTGGTCAACATAAAACGCCACAATAAAACAAAGGAAAGGAAAGTAGGAACATAGCAGTAGTGTGACAGCCTAGTCTGGAATGTAATCTGATTTAAATTTAGAATAAAAAACACTTAATATTCAATATTTAAACAAAATCATTTATATCTTTTTGTGTCGATATCTCAATGTCACGTTCTCTTCATTTGAGTGTGTTATTGGCGTTATTAGTGACAGGTATTTGTTGCTGATTCCCTAAATTGGTTACATTTACGTAATGTTTCGATAATTTACATCTAAACTCAAAACGAGCACTACAACATATTTTTTTTAATTCAAGGAGGTAATTATTCTTATGGGTTCGATGTGAAAACTATGCCGCGAGGGCACTTTCATAAAATTATCTGGTATTAAAATACTTCTAGATTTTAAAAATTTTCAATAATCCCAGAGCCTACACTTTTTGTTAACTATGTATAACTTTTCAGATAATACACCACCTTCACTCTCCCGCTTTAAGTAATTCGGATGCTACGTCAAAGAGTATTTTCGTAGCTTGTTGCTACGCATTTTACAATTTAGGTCATTGTTAAGTTTGTGCAGAATATTTTTTTATTATTGTGTTAATTTACTTATAAACGTCTTTTTCTCGTAGTCAAGTTCGTTTTGTATTAAACGAATGAAACCTGTTAGGCAAACCGTCTAAACTAATCTGTGCTCTTCAACATCATTTCAGCCGCCGGACGTGCACTGCTGGCCATAAGCCGGGGCGCCTTTTATGTTTATTTGTAGTTATTGAATGTATACATTTATACACAACCGCTTTCACACTAGCTTTTGTTTCCGCTTTTGCAAATATTTACTAGTGACATCTGTTTTCGCTCCACTTCCGTCGTATCACTAGTATTTTGTATAGACGAGAAACCACCATTCGAGCATTATAGTCAGTTATGTATAAAAGCTCCGGCGCATTTTTTAGTTTTGCCGTGGGATATTATGGTACCTACAGTGTTATTCGATGTCATCGATCGATATTTTGACTCGAAAATCTAAATCAAGACTATGCTAATCGACAAAACTTATCAGATTGCCTAAAGATCTAGTTTACTTTCGTTTTTACACTTTATACAAATTAAACGACAAAAACCATCGATAATATATGTAAATAATGCCAACCATACGTATTTTACACATTTTACTTAACCTTCTCTGAAAACACGTAATGATTAACATAAATTGGGCGAGTTAGATTTTTAGCGTGTCTTTCACGCCAACTATACCTTCCAACGTGTATAGATATAAATGTACACGCACGTTTTCTATTTTGACTAAAGTAGGTTATCAATTTATAGTTTGAGGGGTGTATCTTTTTTGTAAATAAATACTCAATGCATTTAAATAAATTATAATGCAATATTAAATATACAGCGACATCTTATTGATTTCCTGATGTTCTTCGCATCCGCAACTTCAACATCTTATTTTCGTCAGCGCATTTCGTTGTTATTGCGCCTCTGTGATAAACAAAAAAAAAACAAATATTAGATTTACTTCTTTTTTACAGTCTATACACAGAAATATTTCGTCATCACCTTCCAAGTTGTTCCTGTGCATTAGGTATTATTCAAAGACTCCATTTAAAAAGATAGACATAGTGTGGTTACTACGAAAACACAATATGCGAAAATCATCATCTAAATATATGAGAAAACTGGCTGACAACCTGATAATCAACGCAAAACTTAAACCGTTGAGTGTGTAGTAACTGTTACCTAAGTAGGTTATTTATATAGAGAACTATCAACTGACGTGCTCTATATAGGTATATCTATTTAGTAATAATTATACTGAATGCCAGAGACAACCGTTGTCGGGCTGTCTCCGTCCGCGATGACTGGTGCGCGGTACGGGGCACCTGGGGCGCATGCACCAGATTGAGGATCAGACATGTGACTTGATGTGTACGAACTTTACATTTTGCATAAAGGTTTGCTATATAATGTGAAAATTCTTTCAGATTCGAACCGTTTGAAGGTTTGAAAAGTTGTGTCATAGTTTTCATGGAAAAAATATAAATAAAATGCATATCAATTTACCAAGTAAATGATTGAAGCCGTATTTTACTAATTTTTAAAATTATGTACTTAAAAGGTGAAAAAGAATGACATAGTGTGTAAATTAAAAAACTACCTAAACCAATGGACCCGAAAATTTAAAATTTCAATAATAATTAATAAATCAAATGATTCATTAATCAATAGAAATGGTTTCTTAATTACAGTTCCTAATTAGTACTGCTCTGAATGTCTTTTAATTAGGCTGTAAAAATTTAACTTTTGTTAGTAAAATGTCAAACAATATACATAATGTTTTTGAGCCAATAATAAGTAATTTTGATTATTTAATTTTATAACTACAAACCTGACTAGATTCTCCTATACATGGCAGTTAGCTGCGACGGTCGTGACGATGTCGGCCACCTTCTTGGGATCAAGGCGCAACTTGGCTGGTTTGTCCATGAATGCTGGTGACGCTTTCCCAGTCAGAGAATGAGTTGCCAAAATACTAAAACGTAATATATACTTAAAATTTTTGTCTACCCAAGCAGTACATAGAACAATGGTTTTCGTGAAACTTCAAGAAATATATGATTAATTTATTCTTATATTTAATTTTATTAAATTATTTAGTTTGGTGACAGAACTATCATCAAAATATAAAGTTTTATCATCGCAAACAACTTCAAGTGCAACTTATAAGTTGTGTATGGTTGTCGATGACGTCCCTACCAAACTACGAGCTAACTAACTACAATTTTTAAAAAATGTACTATTACATTTGTCGTGAAAAGCCCAACACCATGTTTTGATTAGACTATGTTTTCATCCAAGAAGAAATTCACGGCCTTGTAATGAAGATTTATAAAATAATCTAGCAATTCAGCGCGGCAATGCGATGAGCATCATGGGCACCTTTGCGTCGGGGGTGACGAGGGGTGGATTATTGGATGCTAATTACCTAGTAAATGTCATTATTTAAAAACATAACTAACCTTCGAGAGAACACGGCCGTTAAAAGTTTCCTCGTCGCCATGGTGTAGGAGTCCCAGTTGATCACAGAAAATGCTTCTGCAGGCACCAGGGTCTTACCGCTTCCAATAGGTACCTATGAGTACATTCAATCATTAACTTTTACTGCACAACAATTATTTTGTTATATATTCCGATTTATTTCGGATTAACGTGTTTATAAGCATATAAATTTAAATTGTTTTTTGCTTAAGTTTGTTGTATTATCATATTGTTATTTTTTGTGGCAACTGAAAATTGTTTAAATAGGAGAGGGGATAGATTTATTTGTTTTGACAATCATTGCTTTTAAAGACGTTGCTGGTTATTTATTATGCGAATGAGACTAACTAATTTATAAACTTTCTGTAAAATAAATCAGCCCATGCTATTATGACTATATAACTGTGTGATTTAATAAAAGTGTATTTAATTAAATTTATTTTAATAATATCAAAAACATTCTCACCATCGACCCCTGATGTTCAACCGCTACATGTTCATCAGATACACTGCCTGAAGATTCACTTTTGCCAATCTTCGACGGCACGTTATTTGGAGGGCTTTCTCGATTATTCAGTCGACGTTTAGGTCGAGATTTTTGAACACTATTTGTATTTTCTGTGCTAGGACCGGGAGTCGACATTGTCGGAGGCGTGTTCTGGTTTTGTTCTGCTTCATATTTGGCACATATTTGGTTTTTAAATTTCGGTTTCACATTCCTCGTATCATTCAAGACGTTTCGGATCCGTATCATGGCGCCCGTGTCGTGTTGGTCCATTTTTCCATTATCTTTGTCAGTCGCAATATCCCGTTGTTTTTTCTGTTTTGAGTTTGTCTTTTTCGAAATTACTACAGACTTAGTTTTCTTGTTAATGATCTGTAAAATCACAAGAAATTATTTATGTTTGTTATTCACTTTTAGTGCGATTAAATTTTTATTTAAAAATACTTTTTTGACATCAGCAATCAATTTTGTCGTCATTAAATATACGTAATAATTATTTAATTTGTATAATATATCGTATATGTTAAATATAATAACGATAATAATTATAATACCTAGAACATCCTACACAGCGCCATCTAGTCCCAGTCTAAGCAGCGCTTGTATTATGAGTACTAGACAACTGATATATTTAAATAATATTTATAGTTATGTACATATATAGGTATTTTACACCCGGACACGGGACAAATAGATATGTTCATGCACACAAATATTTGTTCCAGGCGGGAATCGAACCCTCAACCCTTGGCTCCGTATTTAGGGTCTGTAACCACTCGGCCAAATAGGCAGTTATAAGTTTATATGTTACAAGTTCATATAATATCACGGTTTCTTAAATTTTTCTAGATGGCGGTCAAAAAACGGCAACAAAACGCATACATTTACATTTTTTTAGATTTTTAGTATGTCAAAAACACATCGCGAAAAAAATACAAACAAAAAACTAAAAAAAATCAAACCCCATCTTTATGGGAATTATATGTACAGGGTAAGTCAGAATGTTATGCAGGTTTTCAAAAATTTATTATGTGAAATATAATGAACATATAATATTGTGAGATACGCTGTGTGAAAGGTACACTCTCAAAGTTTAGTTTCCTGAAACTGATTCCGCGTTCGCCCGCAAGATGTTAGCAGGAGAGCAGTTAAAGAAAATGGCGCTGACTGGCGAGCAGAAGTCGTTCTGTGTGCTGGATTACCATGTAAACAACTCCGTGATTACTGTTCAACGACATTTTCGTACCAAATATCAGAGAGACCCGCCAGATGGGAGGTCCATTCGTAAGTGGTACACACAATTTAGGGATGCAGGCTACATCTGTAAACGAAAATCAACTGGCCGTCCGTCGACTAGTCCCTCGTTCACCCGATCTAACCCCGTGTGATTTCTTCATGTGGGGTTTTGTAAAGGATCGTGTTTACGTACCACCACTTCCAACAACACTGGATGAACTGCGTGCTCGCATCACAGAAGCCATTGCTGATATCGACCGCGATATGCTGCAGAAAGTTTGGCAGGAGATTGAATATCGGCTTGATGTCTGTCGTGTAACAAAAGGCGCTCACATAGAACACATGTGATGTGTTTTTTTAAAAAAAAAACTACACTAAACTAAACTTTGAGAGTTTACCTTTCACACAGTATATCTCACAATATTATATGTTCATTATATTTTACATAATAAATTTTTGAAAACCTGCATAACATTCTGAATTACCCTGTTTGACCCCATCTACTGCACGTCCACTGATCTGCTTGCTTTTCCATTTTAAATTTAGAAAACTATACACTAAGTCCATGGCTAAGTCATACTAAAGAGGTCGATTGGTCAACATAAAACGCCACAATAAAACAAAGGAAAGGAAAGTAGGAACATAGCAGTAGTGTGACAGCCTAGTCTGGAATGTAATCTGATTTAAATTTAGAATAAAAAACACTTAATATTCAATATTTAAACAAAATCATTTATATCTTTTTGTGTCGATATCTCAATGTCACGTTCTCTTCATTTGAGTGTGTTATTGGCGTTATTAGTGACAGGTATTTGTTGCTGATTCCCTAAATTGGTTACATTTACGTAATGTTTCGATAATTTACATCTAAACTCAAAACGAGCACTACAACATATTTTTTTTAATTCAAGGAGGTAATTATTCTTATGGGTTCGATGTGAAAACTATGCCGCGAGGGCACTTTCATAAAATTATCTGGTATTAAAATACTTCTAGATTTTAAAAATTTTCAATAATCCCAGAGCCTACACTTTTTGTTAACTATGTATAACTTTTCAGATAATACACCACCTTCACTCTCCCGCTTTAAGTAATTCGGATGCTACGTCAAAGAGTATTTTCGTAGCTTGTTGCTACGCATTTTACAATTTAGGTCATTGTTAAGTTTGTGCAGAATATTTTTTTATTATTGTGTTAATTTACTTATAAAGGTCTTTTTCTCGTAGTCAAGTTCGTTTTGTATTAAACGAATGAAACCTGTTAGGCAAACCGTCTAAACTAATCTGTGCTCTTCAACATCATTTCAGCCGCCGGACGTGCACTGCTGGCCATAAGCCGGGGGGGCGCCTTTTATGTTTATTTGTAGTTATTGAATGTATACATTTATACACAACCGCTTTCACACTAGCTTTTGTTTCCGCTTTTGCAAATATTTACTAGTGACATCTGTTTTCGCTCCACTTCCGTCGTATCACTAGTATTTTGTATAGACGAGAAACCACCATTCGAGCATTATAGTCAGTTATGTATAAAAGCTCCGGCGCATTTTTTAGTTTTGCCGTGGGATATTATGGTACTGTTAGGATGGCTCTGGGTAGGCCCTTTTAAAAAAAAAGAATTTTATTTACCTGAAACTTTTAATATTAAAGTTTACAAAAGTTTGCACGAGTGCTTCGAACAGTTGTCACAGATTGACTGGCGGCTCGCATATGAGCGTCGCCTTATATAAAATATGAGATTACATATGTCAGCATTTACTGCTTAATAAAATGGGATATAACATCTCCCCCGTTAAGACGAAAGTTATCTTTTGAGATAACGAAGTACTAACATCTAAATGAAATAACATAAGATTAATCAATCATATAAGTATTAAAACAAACACAAGTTAAACATGATATAAAATAAAAATCTTAATTGCTAAAGAAAATATTAATTAAATACATTTAAACAATTTGAATATGACGATAAGATACGGAATTAATAATTACTGACATTTCTATTTGATGAATTTCGGAACAACACTTTATTTTTATTCATTTCTACTTCTGGTAGACTCTTAACAGATTTCTTATCGCATTCAAGTTCGTCAGATTCGTCAGTTATTTCAATCGATGTATTCAATCTCGTATTATGAGTATTTAATTTTCGATTATGACATTGATTGTATATTTGGATGCAGCAAGCTGTCTGACAGTTGGAAAATAGTTTTTTATATAATTTATAAATGATGGTACAAATTATAATTACGATTATGATGTAGGTTAGAGCTGAATAATAATGTCCGTATTTCACAATATGGGACCGATTTTCGGCTATAAATATTTGATCTTTCAAGTTATCCAATTTGTGCGATGCTAACTTTAAAGAATCTTAGTCGACATCTGTTAGGGTTATAGGTGAAATTAAATTATGTTCACTAGAATTGACGATTTGGTAGTTACAACAATCATCTTCCAAAATATTAAAATCAATTGACAATTGATTAGGTAAAGTTGTTTTAAAATTACGGGAAGTGCGAAATTGCATGGTTTGAAAATAAGCTATACAATTATAATTTAAGGATAAAATTCCAGTACCTTGTAAAGTATAATCCTTAATATCGTCGATATTTTCACATTTAATTGTTAATTTGTTAGGATTTGATTGTACAAATATAAACTTATCATCATGAAGCTTATGCCATAAATTAATATTACCATAGATTACTTTAGAGTCACAAGTTTCGGGAAGAGATAATGTTACTTCCGTTAATAATTTGATTTCGCAAGTAGGATTATTGACGGTAGACAATATATAGGGTAAAGGACATATTTTATAATCATACTTTATATTATTACATTCACTTAGACTATCTAATAATGCATAGTTCAATCTATCATCCGTTACAGCTATGTAGGACTTCGAAGGGCGGATAAGGACATAGGCCTTAAAATTAAGTTCTTCTCGTGGTGTTGGTAGCGGTAACACCTTGTAGATATTAAACTTGGTAGGGTTAATTAATGGTATTTGAATAATGAATATTATTTTATTGTTGTAATAGTAAGAGGTTAATTTTGATACATCTATGATGCTATGCATGTTCTCTAATGACAGAGATATGGGGAAATCTAAATTACTACGAGGTAATTTATTACTGGATAATTCGTTGTATAATTTGGTAGGTGTTAGGACATAAGGGTGTAAAATATTAGTTTTGGCAAATAAGATTGAATTTAGTGTTGTATCTAGAATAACAGAGACTGATAATAGAGATCCTTCGATTATAGAGAAAATCGAATTTATCTTGGAAATGTTAATAATATTTTCGTTTAGTTTAGAATTTTGCGTAATAGCATAGTTTAATTTTTCGATTTGATTATTTAATTTTATCTCGTTGTTATTTAGTTGCCTAATAGAAGTATTGAAGTTACTGATTGTGGATTGGACTACGTGAATGTTGTCCTTCATAAGGGAAAATATTTTATTTTCGTTTTGTTGGCATGACGTAATCGCTTCGTCGTAATTTCGAGCGTCGTCGGCGTCTAATGTGCCAAAGAAAAATTTGAGGATCTGACCTCCGAATTCGAGAGATCGTTTCTCTCGGTTATGAGGTTTTTCGGAAATGAGGTGGGACAAAGAATTATATTTTAGGTAGTTAGTGTTAATTAGAATTTCCAGCGGATTTAAATTATCTTTACAATGTATATCGATTGCAAAATTCTGTGCCTTTTCGCAGAAGTCGGTTAGTTTTGAAATTGATTGGTGGATTTTATCGAGATAAGGTTTGATCGGTACAATTTCTATGTGAGTGATTACTCTCCAGTAATCGTTGTAAAAGTACGCAATAGTAGTTGGATCAAAATATAGTCCAGGACTATGTGAAATTTGTTCGATCGGTTCCGAATGGTTCGGTCGAAGAGTAGATCTGAAACAATAATATTTTTACGCTGGTTTTATTTCGTTAACGTGGTGTTTTACGTGTTTTCTATTAATACATATAGTGACATTGTTTTTGTTATTGACCTTGATGATTTTGAAAGGGCCTTTCCAAATTGGAGACAGGGCCTTGCGTGATTTATGATGTTGTTTTACATACACAAGATCTCCGGACTTATACTTCGGTTTTCGAGCGGAAATATCGTAGTATCGTTTTGAAGCTTCTTTACTTGAAGTTATATTTTGCAAAGCTTTTTCGCGAGAACATTTCATTCTGTATTGTAAAGCACGGATATATTCTGGATAAGTTGTGTCATTACTAAAATCATAAACACT
Organism: Luffia ferchaultella; assembly: GCA_949709985.1. Classification (NCBI taxonomy): domain Eukaryota; kingdom Metazoa; phylum Arthropoda; class Insecta; order Lepidoptera; family Psychidae; genus Luffia; species Luffia ferchaultella. Next base: position 14,333,887 of record OX453257.1, read on the forward strand.
ACTTGGAATAGTCGGTTTAAAGCCGTATAGTAGTTCAAACGGAGTAAAGTTTGTCGTGGTGTGCGGAGTTGTGTTATAAGATAATATGGCAGGGGCTAGGTAGCAGTGCCAGTCGTCTTGATTTTCGTTAACGAAAGATTTTAAATATTCTTTAAGGGTTGCGTGACTCCGTTCAAGGGCTCCATTTGTTTGAGGGTGATATGGTGAAGAAAATAGGTTTTTTATTTTTAATATATCGGTTAGTTGCTTAAACAGTTCGGATGTAAAGTAAGTTCCCAAATCGGTAAGAATCATTTTTGGGATTCCGAAGAGTGAAAAGAAATGGATTAAGCTTCGCGCGATTTCTTCCGTCGTGGAAGTGAGCATAGGATAAGCATTTGAGAATTTAGTCAAGTCGTCTTGGAGTGTTAATATGAATTTAAATTTTTGAAAACCGGCCTCGGGTAGAGGGCCGATGACGTCCAGTGCTAGCCTTTCAAATGGTTTGGTAGAATCTACAAGATGCATAGTAGCACGGTTAAGCGTTGCACTTGAATACGATCCGACGGTGTCGGATTTCTGCGCGACGGACGGGTCAGTGCGCTTATCGCTATTTTTATATTTTAATTTGCGACACTCGTCGATGGAATGACCGCGATGTTTACAATAAGCACAACTTTTATTTGGATCGAATGTGGAAACGGGTCGATTAGGTTGAGTATCCGAATTTATGTGATGAAACTTGTTAATCGTTTTTTGTTTATTCCTGTAGCATTCTAATGACGTATGACCTGTTCTTTGACAAGTAGAACATTGTTTAATAGAATGTTGTTTAATTTTTGTTAAATTATATAATTTTTCTTCTTCAATTGCGTATGATATCGCGTCAGATAATGTTTTAGGATTTTTGCAACGTACAATGTGAGAAAAGTTGGTATTCATTCCTAGTAAAAATGTATTTAGAGCTAAATCTTCCATAGCAGCTAATCTGCCGGGGAGTTCTTCTTCGATATCGCAGCTGTAATGGATGTCGGACTGAATTCGAATGAGGCACGACTCTATTCTAAGAGAATATTGTGTCACATCCTCGGAAGGCAATTGTTTACAATTTTGTAAATCGAACAAAAGGTGGGTTGAATGTTTTTTCTCCCCAAATGTGGATTTAAGAAAGGATTTTATTTCCTTCCAACTATTAAATTTCTTTAGACAACAAGCTAGTTGCGCTTTGCCTTCGAGTTGTGATAAAATAAATTTACATAAGACGTTCTGTTGATCTGTATTTGCTAGTGTGATTGCATTTTCACAATTTGTTAAAAACGCGGGCAATGATTCTCGGTCACCTTTGTAGGGTTTGACAAACTTCAGTAACACAGAAAGTGAAATTTTTTCGGTCATTTTGATTTTACTTAGTGGTTGGTCTGATTCAGAACCAGACTCTTCATCAACGTTTTGTTTTACTTGTTTGTAAGGCATTTACTTGAAATTGCAGTACAGATCCTCAGAATAACAATTACGAGAAAGAAATAAGTAAAAATATAGTTATTATTATTAATATGTGAATCGCAAAAATATAAGAGTTATAGATCACTTTCACTGAATTTCACTTGAACTTTGGTATTACTCGAATTTGAGTGACAAAAATAAAACTCACAGTAAAATGACGACACACGTGGAAAGTTTGTAGAACATCTTCTGATGATGTTGCAGTTAAATAAACACGTCGTTTCGCAGCGTGCTTATCGCGGGTAGCAACGGTGATGTCACGTAGACGGCTGTACTCGGGACTCGTCGAGTGTGGGAAATTAGCCACGTGGTGTTGTTGGTGGCGAGTCAATCTATATGGTGATGCAGCTTACCCTCAGGAGTCCAGACAAACTGTCGACCAGGTTTTGATGGTGCGGGCTCAGGCTTATGCCTAAGGCTGATCGTCGACCAGGAGATAGATGGTGCGGGCTCAGGCTTATGCCTAAGGCTGATCGTCGACCGGAACTACTCCTTATTCTTCTTAAAGGCCAGGCCAAACGTTAATCGAGAGCGTAGCGCGGCGCGTAACACTTCGATTTACTTGTTTTATAGATATCCAGGAATATCGGTAATTATCCCTGAATATCCCACTTCTGACACCAATTTGTTAGGATGGCTCTGGGTAGGCCCTTTTAAAAAAAAAGAATTTTATTTACCTGAAACTTTTAATATTAAAGTTTACAAAAGTTTGCACGAGTGCTTCGAACAGTTGTCACAGATTGACTGGCGGCTCGCATATGAGCGTCGCCTTATATAAAATATGAGATTACATATGTCAGCATTTACTGCTTAATAAAATGGGATATAACAGTACCTACAGTGTTATTCGATGTCATCGATCGATATTTTGACTCGAAAATCTAAATCAAGACTATGCTAATCGACAAAACTTATCAGATTGCCTAAAGATCTAGTTTACTTTCGTTTTTACACTTTATACAAATTAAACGACAAAAACCATCGATAATATATGTAAATAATGCCAACCATACGTATTTTACACATTTTACTTAACCTTCTCTGAAAACACGTAATGATTAACATAAATTGGGCGAGTTAGATTTTTAGCGTGTCTTTCACGCCAACTATACCTTCCAACGTGTATAGATATAAATGTACACGCACGTTTTCTATTTTGACTAAAGTAGGTTATCAATTTATAGTTTGAGGGGTGTATCTTTTTTGTAAATAAATACTCAATGCATTTAAATAAATTATAATGCAATATTAAATATACAGCGACATCTTATTGATTTCCTGATGTTCTTCGCATCCGCAACTTCAACATCTTATTTTCGTCAGCGCATTTCGTTGTTATTGCGCCTCTGTGATAAACAAAAAAAAAAACAAATATTAGATTTACTTCTTTTTTACAGTCTATACACAGAAATATTTCGTCATCACCTTCCAAGTTGTTCCTGTGCATTAGGTATTATTCAAAGACTCCATTTAAAAAGATAGACATAGTGTGGTTACTACGAAAACACAATATGCGAAAATCATCATCTAAATATATGAGAAAACTGGCTGACAACCTGATAATCAACGCAAAACTTAAACCGTTGAGTGTGTAGTAACTGTTACCTAAGTAGGTTATTTATATAGAGAACTATCAACTGACGTGCTCTATATAGGTATATCTATTTAGTAATTATACTGAATGCCAGAGACAACCGTTGTGGGGCTGTCTCCGTCCGCGATGACTGGTGCGCGGTACGGGGCACCTGGGGCGCATGCACCAGATTGAGGATCAGACATGTGACTTGATGTGTACGAACTTTACATTTTGCATTAAGGTTTGCTATATAATGTGAAAATTCTTTCAGATTCGAACCGTTTGAAGGTTTGAAAAGTTGTGTCATAGTTTTCATGGAAAAAATATAAATAAAATGCATATCAATTTACCAAGTAAATGATTGAAGCCGTATTTTACTAATTTTTAAAATTATGTACTTAAAAGGTGAAAAAGAATGACATAGTGTGTAAATTAAAAAACTACCTAAACCAATGGACCCGAAAATTTAAAATTTCAATAATAATTAATAAATCAAATGGTTCATTAATCAATAGAAATGGTTTCTTAATTACAGTTCCTAATTAGTACTGCTCTGAATGTCTTTTAATTAGGCTGTAAAAATTTAACTTTTGTTAGTAAAATGTCAAACAATATACATAATGTTTTTGAGCCAATAATAAGTAATTTTGATTATTTAATTTTATAACTACAAACCTGACTAGATTCTCCTTTACATGGCAGTTAGCTGCGACGGTCGTGACGATGTCGGCCACCTTCTTGGGATCAAGGCGCAACTTGGCTGGTTTGTCCATGAATGCTGGTGACGCTTTCCCAGTCAGAGAATGAGTTGCCAAAATACTAAAACGTAATATATACTTAAAATTTTTGTCTACCCAAGCAGTACATAGAACAATGGTTTTCGTGAAACTTCAAGAAATATATGATTAATTTATTCTTATATTTAATTTTATTAAATTATTTAGTTTGGTGACAGAACTATCATCAAAATATAAAGTTTTATCATCGCAAACAACTTCAAGTGCAACTTATAAGTTGTGTATGGTTGTCGATGACGTCCCTACCAAACTACGAGCTAACTAACTACAATTTTTGAAAAATGTACTATTACATTTGTCGTGAAAAGCCCAACACCATGTTTTGATTAGACTATGTTTTCATCCAAGAAGAAATTCACAGCCTTGTAATGAAGATTTATAAAATAATCTAGCAATTCAGCGCGGCAATGCGATGAGCATCATGGGCACCTTTGCGTCGGGGGTGACGAGGGGTGGATTATTGGATGCTAATTACCTAGTAAATGTCATTATTTAAAAACATAACTAACCTTCGAGAGAACACGGCCGTTAAAAGTTTCCTCGTCGCCATGGTGTAGGAGTCCCAGTTGATCACAGAAAATGCTTCTGCAGGCACCAGGGTCTTACCGCTTCCAATAGGTACCTATGAGTACATTCAATCATTAACTTTTACTGCACAACAATTATTTTGTTATATATTCCGATTTATTTCGGATTAACGTGTTTATAAGCATATAAATTTAAATTGTTTTTTGCTTAAGTTTGTTGTATTATCATATTGTTATTTTTTGTGGCAACTGAAAATTGTTTAAATAGGAGAGGGGATAGATTTATTTGTTTTGACAATCATTGCTTTTAAAGACGTTGCTGGTTATTTATTATGCGAATGAGACTAACTAATTTATAAACTTTCTGTAAAATAAATCAGCCCATGCTATTATGACTATGTGACTGTGTGATTTAATAAAAGTGTATTTAATTAAATTTATTTTAATAATATCAAAAACATTCTCACCATCAACCCCTGATGTTCAACCGCTACATGTTCATCAGATACACTGCCTGAAGATTCACTTTTGCCAATCTTCGACGGCACGTTATTTGGAGGGCTTTTTAGATTATTCAGTCGACGTTTAGGTCGAGATTTTTGAACTCTATTTGTGTTTTCTGTGCTAGGACCGGGAGTCGACATTGTCGGAGGCGTGTTCTGGTTTTGTTCTGCTTCATATTTGGCACATATTTGGTTTTTAAATTTCGGTTTCACATTCCTCGTATCATTCAAGACGTTTCGGATCCGTATCATGGCGCCCGTGTCGTGTTGGTCCATTTTTCCATTATCTTTGTCAGTCGCAATATCCCGTTGTTTTTTCTGTTTTGAGTTTGTCTTTTTCGAAATTACTACAGACTTAGTTTTCTTGTTAATGATCTGTAAAATCACACGAAATCATTTATGTTTGTTATTCACTTTTAGTGCGATTAAATTTTTATTTAAAAATACTTTTTTGACATCAGCAATCAATTTTGTCGTCATTAAATATACGTAATAATTATTTAATTTGTATAATATATCGTATCTGTTAAATATAATAACGATAATAATTATAATACCTAGAACATCCTACACAGCGCCATCTAGTCCCAGTCTAAGCAGCGCTTGTATTATGAGTACTAGACAACTGATATATTTAAATAATATTTATAGTTATGTACATATATAGATATTTTACACCCGGACACGGGACAAATAGATATGTTCATGCACACAAATATTTGTTCCAGGCGGGAATCGAACCCTCAACCCTTGGCTCCGTATTTAGGGTCTGTAACCACTCGGCCAAATAGGCAGTTATAAGTTTATATGTTACATGTTCATATAATATATGTTTTTAAGACAAGATAAAAGTCCACCACACACCATTTAGTAATAAGAAAGCCAAGTAGGTACAAGTCGGACTCGGACACAAAGTGTTCCATGCCGTTGTACAATATAAAAAACACATTTCTTGAATAGGGACTAAATTTGTGAAAAATTTCAAGTGTCTACATATTACGGTTTGGACGAACAGCCAGACAGACGGACGGACAAACGGACGGACAGCGGTGTCTTAGAATTAGGGTTTCCGTTGTTACCCTTTGGGTACGGAACCCTAGAAACAGGATACATATTTGTGAAATTCTTCAAATTATGCAAAATTTTAATTTATTTGAGTTTAAGATCACAGATAGTAGTAGGTACATTTCTCTACCACTATTTTCACAATAGCTAAATCTATGCTTATATTACTGAAAATAAATTATAACTGTGCTGAATATACCTACTCAACATTTGAAAGAAAACTTCGCGTATTCATGTACAATGTTCATGTGTAAGGAAACCTGCAAATTTTTCTGCCAGCATTGGGTTTTTACATAAATCGACTGACCGATTGGCCGAAGAGTTAGAGACCCTAATAGCGTAACTAAGGGTCGCGGGATCGTTTCCCGCCCGGGACAATTATTTGTGTGCATGAACACGTCTATTTGTTCCGTGTCTGGGTGTAAAATATATATGTATATATTATAAAAAATATTTAAATATGTATGTCAGTTATCTGGTACCCATAATACAAGCTTTGCTTAGTTTGAGACTAGATAGCGCTGTGTAGGATGTCCCAGGTGTTATTATACGTTATTCCTATCAAATAAATTACATTTTTGCATGCCTTACCTCTTTTTCAGTTTCACTCGATGACTCGTGGTTTGGTATTAAAGAAGATTCGCTAACTGAAAAATCTTCAACTTCAGCCTCATCGTTTACCTCGGTTGCTTTCTTTCTCTTTAAAGGAAATAATTTTATATAAATTAATAATTACAATTCTATAATAATTTATAATCCATAGCATTAAAAGAATAATTATCTCTTTAAGAGAATACAAGATTCTAGTGCCTTCGCACTTATTCAATGAAAATTCTATTTTAGTTTTAAATATTTGCATGAAAAAAATAAGATTCACACGAATAAAATGCAAAAAAAACTTTCAATTTACCACATTTATGCATTTTATTTACTTACTTATTAGTATTAAATATATTTGTTTAATTTCTAATTGTAATTAATCATTTTTGAACGACAAATTATGACAGACAAACTATTTTCAGTACAATTTTAAAAGATTTAATTTAATTTCTACATTTCTTACTTCAACTTCTTCTTCATGTGCACTAGGATAATCCTCGGGGTACCGCTTTTTAAATTCCGATTCAAGCGCAACTAATAATACGTTCATGTTGTTGATCTCCATATCTGAACCACTGTTATAAAATGATGTCCTTCGTATTCGACAAGTAAACTATCAATACGTGTTAGTTTCTTACTTGTTTCCCTTAAATACTCGCTACAATCGTTACCCCACTCATTCCCATCACAACTCCCCCGCCCTGCTCCCGCGCTCGGCTAATGTTTTACCTGAAACAATGCCCTTCACGAAATATTCCTATTTCTATTGTTATAATGTCCAGGTATTTTCTGTCCTTCGTTTTAAACTGGTTTTGTAACTTTGAATGTTTCGCTGCTATAACAGGGTACACTAATAAAGTATACTTATTGAAAGATGCATATGTAAATACCTAGAAAGTGTAGTCTTTAAAAAAATAAACGATTCATCCTTTTTTTATAAAATACATATTTACATAATACTTATTTGAAAAATATAATAAATTCTGGTAGGAAATTTAAAAACCACTTTATTATTTTATTACAAATTTATTAAAAGATGACATTTTAATAATGGACACAAGCATAGGAAGAAAGCATAGGAGAAAATTTTATAGTAGATTAGTAGTAGGTACTTACCTACCTATCATACTGGTAGGAATCTAAAGTAAAATTTTGAGCGTAGCGAGAAATTCGTTGAAATAATTTTGTAGTCAAATGGCACTCTGCTGCATGTTTTCATTACATCTACGAGAAAAATAAATACCTATTATAGTTAATGATTACAAATAAGAAAATAAGAATGTTATTATATAAAAATTATGATGAGGTTGAATATTGTCAGAAAATTTTGTTTTTCAAATAATCATATAGTTATAGCATTTGCATCCTATATAGGGAAATTAGATACGTCAGCTTTTTTCTTCTCCATTTGTTCAACATTTTTTTGATACACTCATTTTATTTTTCGTTTTCGCGAACTTTTAAAAGTTTCCCAGCCAGTGGTATATAAAATCAAAGAATTATTTTTAATAATAAGATTCATTTTGAAGTGTTCAATTAAAAAAATATTGTATCATAATTTTATGGCTTAGTGTGTAAATAGTTATAATAATACTAAGTTTATAAGATATATTCTTATAACGCACTTAAACCATAAATGTTTTGTTATATATTTTATAATAATAATAATAATCACATCTAGGACATTCCATAGAGCGTCATCTAGTTATTAACTATATTAAAAATTCCCTTTTTTGAATTGGCCCAAACCGTCTTTATAGGTACCTAATGTTATTATATTTTGGTCACAGAACATTAAAGAAGTTTAGAGTTTGCGTGTACTCGGATATATGTCTCTTTCAAGTATGCAATATGTAGCATACTTAAGACAGATCTCGGTACCTAAACTTTACAATATGACACCGAATCATACCAAAGCTGCAAGTGAAAGGGATGAACGACTTAAAGGTATAAATCTGAGAAAAAACTATTTTTACCTACCTGTATGCGTTATGTGAGTAGCCGAGGGACCCTTGTCTCGGAACAAATACCGTCACATGGCACTTCTAACCTACTCGATTTTCTGTGATTTTAACAATTTAAATTTTGCATACAACCTTTTTGGTCTCAATATACCTTTCATAAAACACATCGGTGCTAGCAAAAAAAAAAATACAACTTAACTAAATCGCAACACTTTTATTGGAAACATACGTTTATCTCTAGTTGATTTTTTTAAATAAATAAATAAATCAATGTATGTGGTACTTGAGGTGGGCTATATTCGAAAAAATAAATAAATTTTAATTTATAAAACTTTTATGAAGCGCATACTTGATATTCAGACCTGAAGGACCTCTGTTTAAATTTCAAACCAAACCCTTCAGTGTCGCTCAGTGTAACATGCGTATATTTTGTTTTAGTTTAATGCAATAATTAAATTATGTTGTAAATATTGTAAATATTGTTAATTAGTTCTTAGATTTATTTGTATTTATTGTTATTTAATTTTTCTTAAGTAGGAATACAAAAATTCTCTTTCTATCCTACGCATAAAGTTCACAATTATTGAAAAGGTAAGGAGTAACTTTGTGAAAAAATTTAGGTAAAATTTATAACATTCGCTCATATAATTGAATTTTAAGATTCCTTTATATTTTTTTTTAAATCCACACATTGGAATGAATGTGAAAAAAATGTCTTCTTTGATTTATTGTTATGTTATTAGCAAATGAGTATCTAATACGATGCATTAATAGTTTAACAATTATGATAATTTCAAAAGTTTTAACTGGTAGGTACCTACTTATTGGTTATGTTTTCAATAATTATATGAAACTTAATTACTTATAATGACTGTTAATTACGTCATTATTAAATCATGAAACATTCTTGGATCGGTCTCGCTTGATTTTCATCTTATACCTAATATAGGTATCGTCTGTCACGGTAATGCTATTACCTGTTCTAAAAAGGTAATCCAACATCTAATGAATGCAATGCCTTATAATGCTTACAGGTAGATTATAATTATAAATATGTGATGGTTTTGGAAATAGCATTCTTAGGCGTGACTAAAAAACTTATGTAGGTATAACATGCATGGTACATAAAAATCTTTTGATTAAAACGACTAAAAAAACAACAAAGAGGGACGATAGGCACATAAGATTTATAATAATTAAATTTTATATTCAAAAATGGTCAATTAATATAAATAAAATTTGCTTACCTATAATTAAGATCAAGTCTGTTATGAAGTAACGTTATAATTATTTTAAGTACCAATATTAATTTATCTTAAATATTGTAATATTTTATTAGAGTTAAATTTAAGTACAAATATGAATTCTTTGATTTAATACAATACTAACAAAGGCTAGTAAGATTAAGCATAGGTACCTATTTGATTTGAAAAACCATCTTCTCGAAAGTGACCTCTTTAGTCGATGACGTGATTCCTAAAAGGAACTTATTAGGTAGACAAATACCTACCTGCTATCTGCACATTATGGACGCAAATGTGCAGATAGATAGAATATTGTTATTTGTGTACAGAGATAGTTGTTTACTTGCCACAAAATCCCGAAATCAAGCAGCATTATGTGAAAAACAATTCATCTACATAATGGTTACAATATTCCTTACTCAAGGGAAAATAAATATACTTTTAAAGTTATGCTAGCCGTTGTATCTGCATATTAAATAACCATGTTTTATATTGTTAAATACCGAAATATTGCGAAATAGATTCACAAATAACTAAAATAAAATCCCCTTATTTATTTCTTCTATGAATTCGTATTTCTGCTTAGCCCTTTGAAACAATAGACGCCTGCCGCATGCGTATTGTCTCTCTTGTCGGAAATCCGTTGGAATTTGGTTTCTACTTGCTCACTATGGCAAAGGTCAGCTTAAATAAAATTATATTAAAAGTATTTATAATAACTAAAGTCGTGAATGTTATGCTCCTTAGAAAAAGAAGAAAATTCTTTCGTACCTACTTCCAACGTATTAAGTTGCTTTTAAAATTCTTTAGTAGTACTGTGCGCACATGGCTGGTGTTAATAATACTAGGTACAACTTGGAGTGCTGAAAACAGGTAAAATTAAAAAAAAAACTTTTCCCCTAATTCTTAAGGTTTCGTACCTCAAATGTAAAAAACGAACGCTTATATTATCACCTCGTTGTCCGTCTGTCTGTCTATCTGTCCGTTGAGATCCTTTTTCTTCGGAGCGCGTTGAGGTACCTACCTATCAAATTGAAATTGATATCGAATACTTAATTCTACGATCACTTGTAGCTGTAGAAAAATCAAGCTTTTAAGCCTACCTAATAAAGAAATACCTACGGCCACATACTCAAAAAGAAATCAAAAGTTATAGAGTAGGTAAGTACCTACATCCTGTAAACCTAGACTTTTGAAATTTATTTTGTTCATTTTCAACAGGTCAGATTTGTAAGAAGCTGTGCAGTCAGAGACTTATCATGACACATTTAAGAGAAGTGTCTACTGGCGAATTTCCATAATTTCGGCGTTAACGGTTGCTTTACATTACATTAAACCTTAAACGATTGCCGCAAAAAAAATCAAAATAATAATAAAAACGAAAACGGTAAGACCTAGTTTATGATGATCTGAATACCATATATTTTTTTCCGGCAATCGATTAAGGTTTAATGGGATGCAACCGCTAACGCAGTTTGTGTGGAAATTTACAAGTACTCAGTCTTCTTAACGTTTTATAAGTAAACTAGGATAACTTGTTACCGTGTTGCCAAATTTTTTTCGCGTAAATCGGGATTAGTGTTCGAAGAAAAAAAAATACGGGATTTGGTTGAAGGATTCGGTACAAAAAAAAGGGGGGAAAATACGAACCATTTATTATTTGCTTGTAAGTTTTATAATCACTCTAAATTATGAATATAACAATAAATTCTTTGGTAATTAAAAAAACACAAACGGTGCGTTTATTTAAAAAATAATGAACATAATATTTTAATGTTGTTTGATATTTTTCAGATGATATTACTTATTGTAATATATCTTTCTTGTCTTTAAAAAATTTATAAAAGTCCATACATGACTCGAAATCAAAATTGAATTTCGATTCAGTTTACGTTGTGTTCAGTGAATAGGCCAGCTGTAAACTACTAGATTTCTATTAGGTTCCGATCAAACTTTTGCGCATCGATTCACTTTCACGTATAATCGGGACAACTGGCGTCCTGTGCGGGACATTTAATTAGAACCCTGAAATCGGGACGTCCCGCAAAAATGGGGACGTCTGGGAACACTGACTTGTAATATTGCATCAATACGAAAAGCATATTAGAGATATTAAACAAAGCTGTCCATGTGGCTCGACCAATGATTAAACGAGAAATACGATCGCAGGTGATCGGTTAACATAATGTTACTAAAAGCTGAAAGTCGAGAAAGGTCATGAGTTTTGAAATTGTTGAAAAATTAGCTGTAGTGGCTTAGTGGCTGAGTACTTTGCCATTAATACGAAAGTTGTGGGTTCGATCCCCGCCATAAGATAGTCAAGAATTTTTTGATTTTGAAATATTAAGTCAAATAAATATCACAAGCTCCACCGACGACGTCGTCACTTCTGCGATGGTTGAGGTCTTCAGCCATCATCAATCAGCCATCCACCTGCACCGGACCAGCACGATGAGCTCACCACGAGGTCATGACTGAAACTTCATTACTCATTGTTGCGTAAATGCTGTGTAACAATAGAGGCGTGAAAGCCTTATCCAAAATATTTATTTAAATCTACACTGATTAATCCAATTTGCATTAATAAAGTTTTCGTTGAATACGTGTAAATATTGATTTTGGGTTGGGTTGAAGGGATAAATATTACTTTTTTAAATATAAGTTATCAAATAAAACTAATCCACCCCTCGTCACCCCCGACGCAAAGGTGTCCATGTTGCTCATCGCATTGCCGCGCTGAATTGCAATGGCAATTCTTTGCACCAGGAAGGAAAGGAACCGGAACGGGGGTCGAATCCCCTTTCTCTCAAAAAATGAAAATAAGTAATTCTCATTAATAAACCAGTGATTTTTTTATAATCAACTGTCCATAGAAATACTGTTTTTAAATTAAAGTTACAATTCCGTTTTTTTTTAATGTATAACGAATAATTAGATGTATGGATCTCTCCGTGATGTCGAACGCTTTTAAATTTGGTAAGGATTATCTTTTGACAAGAAATTTAGTTGTTATTCTTACTAATTAAAATTTTGGTTCATTTCATTTCACATTGGTTTTATTTTCTCACATATTATTACGGGTCTGAGCTTTGGTTTCTTTTATAGTGCTACAACACATACGGCTTGACATAAGACGCTACGGTGCTTTGGTGCTACAAAATTGTGGTGTTACGATGCTACAGAACTTTGGTGCTACAGTGCTACGATGTTATTGTTAATGTCTAATATTTTGTTGGAAAAATCAAAAGTATTAACTAATTATTAACATATTTTAATCAAAAAGAAAGCTTATACTAAATTAAAAAGTAATTAAAAAATAAAAATACTTACCTAGATGCTAATTAAAATTTTTAACTCAGTCAGTACCCGCAGAGTGCCTGAGAGGCTCAGGTCAGTATACTTAAATCAACTTTTTAAATATCTTATTCATTAATACTAACATTTTGATAAAAAAAAAATTATTATTATTGTTACGTTGGTCACGTACCTAGTAAAGTAAATAATATAATTACAATAATTTATTTTGTAAAAATTTACATGACAAAAAAAGATGTATACACTTGTAATTAAATACTAACTTAATTATACATTGGTGAACGTACTTTCTATTATTAAGTAGGTACGAAAGAAATCTCACATTTAGGATTTACAATAAGTGATGTGCATGAGAAGAAGCATCGGTAATTTTATTTAAATATTTTCATAATAACACTCACGTTTTATTTTAATGAGTACCTACTTTTCTCTATTACATACAATTACAGTGTAAAGGACTTGTCAAAACAGAATAGTTATAAGAAATGGCTATAGCTTATAGTTAAAGTTATTGCCTGCGTAACCTTTACGCACGCCACTACTTAAGACAGTTGAATGATCGCGTTAATTATTTCGAAATCTATGCTAATATTATGAAGAAGAAGGATTTGATTTTTTGTTTGTTTTTGTTTGTTACGCATAAACTTGAAAACTATTAAACTGATTTTAAACATTCTTTCACGTATAGAAAGTTACATTATCAGCGAGTAACATGGGTTTTATTTAATTTTCAAACTAGGTTTCTGCCCGTAGCTTCGCTCGCATGGACTACACAGTTGTACCATCTATCGTTGTACGTCAATCGCTATAAGTGTTTGCGTAGTTATAGTTTATAAGCTGAAAAGTGTTAGGCTACTTTTCATCCGAAAAAAGGGATCCCGGTGTAGTCCACGCGAGCGAAGCCGCGGGCGGAAAGCTATTTATAATACGTATGATCTATATAGTCGTTGTGCAACATATTTCGCTATGGATAGTTATTCTAAATCGACTCGTAAGGCGCATCTATATATTATAAATATGTATATTATAATAATAATCATAGTAAGCTTCGAAATCCGAATCTACCTGCTACTTAGCTATGACAAAAGTGCATCCACGCGTAAACATTAATAACAGTGAAACTTCAACCACACTTATACAAAATAACACGCTAATACCTGCGCTCTATGAAAGGGATCGTGGGAACGCTACCTGAATATTTTCGTGTCAGACCTGAGTTACAGATTAAAAATAGAAATTTAAAATTCATGATATATACTTGCACATTAAACTTGCAAACATGCTCCCGGAGGTATCCGAATAATACACTGAGAGAAATTTGAGCATGAAAAAAGGATATCGTATACTTAAATCGTGGTATATTTTTTCGACTGTATATTTCTGAACACATATGCGTTCGTCTGTACGAAGGATTTCTCTCAGTGTCAGAAAAGGCATGCATATGCAAAATAATTTTCATTTCATGTGCTGAATGTCGGCGTTATCAGCAATAACTGTTACACACTTTTCTTCTGCCAAGGTCAGTGGTGTTTTGTCATTGTATATAGATCATTAAAAATATATAGATCATTAAAAAAGTCTGGGTTCATATGACATTGTCATTTGTAAAAAAATCACACGGGGTTGCTAGAGGATATAGACATCTTTAAAAAACATTATAAAATAATTTAATATTATTTAAGAATCTATTTTACTCACCGTAGGGATTTAAATTTGGTAATATAATAACATAATTAAAAATATTTATAAAATAAGTATGATTTTGTATTATAAAACGTATTTTGATGACTAAAATCAATATTTTCTACTTTGGAAATATTTCAGTTTTTTAGCAACCATTTTATTTATTTTATTTCATAAAATAAACGTAATAGCCTTTTTCAGCATGTGATTTCCTGTGATTTGATACCACACACGGTTTCTTAAATTTTTCTAGATGGCGGTCAAAAAACGGCAACAAAACGCATACATTTACATTTTTTTAGATTTTTAGTATGTCAAAAACACATCGCGAAAAAAATACAAACAAAAAACTAAAAAAAATCAAACCCCATCTTTATGGGAATTATATGTACAGGGTAAGTCAGAATGTTATGCAGGTTTTCAAAAATTTATTATGTGAAATATAATGAACATATAATATTGTGAGATACGCTGTGTGAAAGGTACACTCTCAAAGTTTAGTTTCCTGAAACTGATTCCGCGTTCGCCCGCAAGATGTTAGCAGGAGAGCAGTTAAAGAAAATGGCGCTGACTGGCGAGCAGAAGTCGTTCTGTGTGCTGGATTACCATGTAAACAACTCCGTGATTACTGTTCAACGACATTTTCGTACCAAATATCAGAGAGACCCGCCAGATGGAAGGTCCATTCGTAAGTGGTACACACAATTTAGGGATGCAGGCTACATCTGTAAACGAAAATCAACTGGCCGTCCGTCGACTAGTCCCTCGTTCACCCGATCTAACCCCGTGTGATTTCTTCATGTGGGGTTTTGTAAAGGATCGTGTTTACGTACCACCACTTCCAACAACACTGGATGAACTGCGTGCTCGCATCACAGAAGCCATTGCTGATATCGACCGCGATATGCTGCAGAAAGTTTGGCAGGAGATTGAATATCGGCTTGATGTCTGTCGTGTAACAAAAGGCGCTCACATAGAACACATGTGATGTGTTTTTAAAAAAAAAAAACTACACTAAACTAAACTTTGAGAGTTTACCTTTCACACAGTATATCTCACAATATTATATGTTCATTATATTTTACATAATAAATTTTTGAAAACCTGCATAACATTCTGAATTACCCTGTTTGACCCCATCTACTGCACGTCCACTGATCTGCTTGCTTTTCCATTTTAAATTCAGAAAACTATACGCTAAGTCCATGGCTAAGTCATACTAAAGAGGTCGATTGGTCAACATAAAACGCCACAATAAAACAAAGGGAAAGAAAGTAGGAACATAGCAGTAGTGTGACAGCCTAGTCTGGGATGTAATCTGATTTAAATTTAGAATAAAAAACACTTAATATTCAATATTTAAACAAAATCATTTATATTTTTTTGTGTCGATATCTCAATGTCACGTTGTCTTCATTCGAGCGTTTATTGGCGTTATTAGTGACAGGTATTTGTTGCTGATTCCCTAAATAGATTACATTTACGTAATGTTTCGATAATTTACAGCTAAACTCAAAACGAGAACTTCAAAATATTTTTTTTAATTCAAGTAGGTAATTATTCTTATGGGTTCGATGTGAAAACTATGCCGCCAGGTCACGTTAAAAAAATTATCTGGTATTAAAATACTTCTAGATTTTAAAAACTTTTCAATAAACCCAGAGCCTACACTTTTTGTTAACTATGTATAACTTTTTGTATAATACATCACCTTCACTCTCCCACTTTAAGTAATTCGGATGCTACGTCAAAGAGTAGTTTTTGTAGCTTGTTGCTACGCATTTTACAATTTAGGTTATTTTTAAGTTTGTGCAGAATATTTTTTTATTATTGTGTTTATTTTCATAAAGGTCTTTTTCTCGTAGTCAAATTAGTTTTGTACTAAACGAATGAAACCTGTTAGGCAAACCGTCTAAACTAATCTGTGCTCTTCAACATCATTTCCGCCGCCGGACGTGCACTGCTGGCCATAAGCCGGAGAGGCTTTTATGTTTATTTGTAGTTATTGAATTTATACATGTATACACAACCGCTTTCACACTAGCTTTTGTTTCCGCTTTTGCAAATATTTACTGGTGACATCTGTTTTCGCTCCATCTCCGTCGTATCACTAGTATTTTGTATGGGCGAGAAACCACTATTCGAGCATTACACTCAGTTATGTATAAAAGCTCCAGGTGCGTTTTTTAGGAGAATCGCCGTGGGGTATTATGGTGCCTACAGTTTTATTCGATGTCGTCCATCGATATTTTTACTCGAAAATCTATCTATGCTAATCGACAAAACTTATCAGATTGCCTAAAGAACTAGTTTATTTTCGTTTTTACACTTTATACAAATAAAACGACAAAAACCATCGATAATATTTTTAAATAATGCCAACCATACGTATTTTACACATTTTAATTAACCTTCTCTGAAAACACGTAATGATTAACATAAATTGAGCAAGCCAGATTTTTAGCGTGTCTCGCACGCCGACTATACCTTCCAACGTGTATAGATATGTATACGCACGTTTTCCATTTTGACTAAAGTAGGTTATCAATTTATAGTTTGAGGGGTGTATTTTGTTTGTAAATAAATACTCAATGCATTTAAATAAATTATAATGCAATATTAAATATACAGTGACATCTTATTGATTGCCTGATTTTCTTCGCATCCGCAACTTCAGCATCTTATTTTCGTCAGCGCATTTCGTTGTTATTGCGCCTCTGCGATAAAGAAAAAAAAACAATATTAGATTTACTTCTTTTTTTCAGTCTATACACAGAAAGATTTCGTCATCACTTTCCAATTTGTTCCTGTATAATAGGTATTATTCAATGACTCCATTTAAAAAGATAGACATAGTGTGGTTACTACGAAAACACAATATGCGAAAATCATCATCTAAATATATGAGAAAACTGGCTGACAACCTGATAATTAACGCAAAACTTAAACCGTTGAGTGTGTAGTAACTGTAACCTAAGTAGGTTATTTATATAGAGAACTATCAACTGACGTGCTCTATATAAGTATATCTATTTAGTAATTATACTGAATGCCAGAGACAACCGTTGTCGGGCTGTCTCCGCCCGTTATGACTAGTGCGCGGTGCGGGGCACCTGGGGCGCATGCACCAGATTGAGGATCAGACACGTGACTTGATGTGTACAAACTTTACATTTTGCATAAAGGTTTGCTATTGTGAAAATTCTTTAAGATTCGAACCGTTTGAAGGTTTGAAAAGTCGTGTCATAGTTTGCATGGAAAAAATATAAATAAAACGCATATCAATTTACCAAGTAAATGATTGAAGCCGTATTTTACTAATTTTTAAAATTATGTCCTTAAAAGGTGAAAAAGAATGACATAGTGTGTAAATTAAAAAACTACCTAAACCAATGGACCCGAAAATTTAAAATTTCAATAATAATTAATCAATCAAATGATTCATTAATCAATAGAAATGGTTTCTTAATCACAGTTCCTAATTAGTACTGCTCTGAATGTCTTTTAATTAGGCTGTAAAAATTTAACTTTTGTTAGTAAAATGTCAAACAATATACATAATGTTTTTGAGCCAATAATAAGTAATTTTGATTATTTAATTTTATAACTACAAACCTGACTAGATTCTCCTTTACATGGCAGTTAGCTGCGACGGTCGTGACGATGTCCGCCACCTTCTTGGGATCAAGGCGCAACTTGGCTGGTTTGTCCATGAATGCTGGCGATGCTTTCCCAGTCAGAGAATGAGTTGCTAAAATACTAGAACGTAAAATATATATTTAAAATTTTTGTCTACCCAAGCAGTACATAGAACAATGGTTTTCGTGAAACTTCAAGAAATATATGATTAATTTATTCTTATATTTAATTTTTTTAAATTATTTAGTTTGTTAACAGAACTATCATCAAAATATAAAATTTAATCATCGCAAACAACTTCGAGTGCAATTTATAAGTTGTGTATGGTTTTCGATGACGTCCCTACCAAACTACGAGCTAACTAACTACAATTTTTGAAAAATGTATTATTACATTTGTTGTGAAAAGCAAAATACCATGTTTTGATTAGACTATTTTTTCATCCAAGAAGAAATTCACGGCCTTGTAATGAAGATTTATAAAATAATCTAGCAATTCAGCGCGGCAATGCGATGAGCATCATGGGCACCTTTGCGTCGGGGGTGACGAGGGGTGGATTATTGGATGCTAATTACCTAGTAAATGTCATTATTTAAAAACATAACTAACCTTCGAGAGAACACGGCCGTTAAAAGTTTCCTCGTCGCCATGGTGTAGGAGTCCCAGTTGATCACAGAAAATGCTTCTGCAGGCACCAGGGTCTTACCGCTTCCAATAGGTACCTATGAGTACATTCATAGATGTGTATTAACTTTTACTGCACAACAATTATTTTGTTATATATTCCGATTTATTTCGGATTAACGTGTTTATAAGCATATAAATTTAAATAGTTTTTTGCATAAGGTTGTTGTATTACTATGTGACTGTGTGATTTAGTAAAATTGTAATTAATTAAATTTATTTTAATAATATTAAAAACATTCTCACCATCGTCCCCTGATGTTCAACCGCTACATGTTCATCAAATACACTGCTGGAAGATTCACTTTTGCCAATCTTCGACGGCACGTTATTTGGAGGGCTTTTTAGATTATTCAGTCGACGTTTAGGTCGAGATTTTTGAACTCTATTTGTGTTTTCTGTGATAGGACCGGGAGTCGACATTGTCGAAGGCGTGTTCTGGTTTTGTTCTGCTTCATATTTGGCACATATTTGGTTTTTAAATTTCAGTTTCACATTCCCCGTATCATTCAAGACGTTTCGGATCCGAATCATTGCGTCCATGTCGTGTTGGTCCATTTTTCCATTTTCTTTGTCAATCGCAATTTTTTTTCCTTCGGTGTTTGCTTCTGAAACATGAGATTGTTCTGCATTTTGAGATAAAACGGGTTCCGTTCTCAATCTGCGTTGTTTTTTCTGTTTTGAGTTTGCCCGTTTCGAAATCACTACAAACTTAGTTTTCTTGTTCATGATCTGTAAAATCATAAGAAATTAGTTATATTTGTTATTCACTTTTAGTTCAATTGAATTTCAGAGTAACTTCAAAGCCATGAAGTTTTTATTTCAAAATACTTTTTTGACATCAGCAATTAATTTTGTCGTCATTAAATATACGTAATAATTATTTAATTTGTATAATATATCGTATATATTAAATATAATAACGATAATAATTATAATACTTAGAACATCTTACACAGCGCCATCTAGTCCCAGACTAAACAAAGCTTGTATTATGAGTACTAGACAACTGATATATTTAAATATTATTTATAATATACATATATAGGTATTTTACACCGGACACGGGACAAATAGATATGTTCGTGCACACAAATATTTGTTCCGGTCGGGAATCGAACCCGCAACCCTTGGTTCCGCATTTAGGGTCGGTAACCACTCAGTCAAATAGACAGTTATAAGTTTATATGTTATAAGTTCATGTATATGTTTTAAAGGCTAGAATAAAGTCCACCACACACCATTTAGTAATAAGAAAGCCAAGTAGGTAGGTACAAGTCGGACTCGGACATAAAGTGTTCCATGCCATTGTACAATATAAAAAACACATTTCTTGTATAGTATTGTAGTATTTTATTATAGTATTGTAGAGGGTCCCTCTTTAATTTTTCACTTTACTTTATTTTTATTAATTCCTATTATAGCGAAATATTATGGTAGTAGTAGTAATGAAAATTCGAAGTGTAAGCAATGATTTCACAACCATCAAATTATCAAAAACGTCAAAAGAAAACATGTCTTTTGTACGGGAACCCTCTTTAATTTTTAACTTTATTTTATTTTTATTATTTGTTCGTTACAGCGGCCATATTAAAACATAAATTTGTGAAAAATTTCAAGTGTCTACATATTACGGTTTGGACGAACAGCCAGACAGACGGACGGACAAACGGACGGACAGCGGTGTCTTAGAATTAGGGTTTCCGTTGTTACCCTTTGGGTACGGAACCCTAGAAACAGGATACATATTTGTGAAATTCTTGAAATTATGCAAAATTTTAATTTATTTGAGTTTAAGATCACAGATAGTAGTAGGTACATTTCTCTACCACTATTTTCACAATAGCTAAATCTATGCTTATATTACTGAAAATAAATTAAAACTGTGCTTAATATACCTACTCAACATTTGAAAGAAAACTTCGCGTATTCGAAACCTGCAAATTTTTCTGCCAGCATATAATTACGTACATTTCAGTTTAATATTGGGTTTTTACATAAATCGACTGACCGATTGGCCGAAGAGGTAGAGACAATAATAGCGTAACTAAGGGTCGTGGGATCGATTTCCGCCCGGGACAAATATTTGTCTGCATGAACATGTCTATTTGTTCCGTGTCTGGGTGTAAATATCTATATATGTATATATTATAAAGAATATTTAAAAGTATGTATGTCAGTTGTCTGGTACCCATAATACAAGCTTTGCTTAGTTTGAGACTAGATAGTGCTCTTTAGGATGTTCCAGGTGTTATTATACGTTATTCCTATCAAATAAATAACATTTTTGCATGCCTTACCTCTTTTTCAGTTTCACTCGATGACTCGTGGTTTGGTATCAAAGAAGATTCGCTAACTGAAAAATTTTCAACTTCAGCCTCATCGTTTACCTCGGTTGCTTTCTTTCTCTTTAAAAGAAATAATTTTATATAAATTAATAATTAAAATTCTATAATAATTTATATTCCATACCATTAAAAGAATAATTATCTCTTTAAGACAATACAAGATTCTAGTGCATTCGCACTTATTCAATTAAAATTCTATTTTAACTTTGAATATTGGCATGGAAAAAATAAGATTCACAAAAATAAAATGAAAAAAACACAAATTCAGTGAATTTTCAATTTACCACATATATGCTTTTTACATACTTACTTATGAATATATTAAATATTTAATTTCTAATTGTAATTAATCGTTTTTGAACGACAAATTATGACAAACAAACTATTTTCAGTACAATTTTAATCGATTTAATTTAATTTCTACATTTCTTACTTGAACTTCCTCTTCATGTGCACTAGGATAATCCTCGGGGTACCGCTTTTTAAATTCCGATTCAAGCGCAGCTAATAATACGTTCATGTTGTTGATCTCCATATCTGAACCACTGTTATAAAATGATGTCCTTCGTATTCGACAAGTAAACTATCAATACGTGTTAGTTTCTTACTTGTTTCCCTTAAATACTCGTTACAATCGTTACCCCACTCATTCCCACCACAACCCCCCGCCCTGCTCCCGCGCTCGGCTAATGTTTTACCTGAAACAATGCCCTTCACCGTCCTTCGTTTTGTACTGGTTTTGTAACCTTGAATGTTTCGCTGCTATAACAGGGTATACTAATAAAGTTTACTTATTGAAAGATGCACATGTATAATAAACTAGAAAGTGTAATCTTTAAAACAATAAACGATTCATCCTTTTTTTATATAACACATATTTACGTAATACTTATTTGCAAAAAATATAATAAATTCTGGTAGGAAATTTAAAAAGCACTTTATTATTTTATTACAAATTTATTAAAAAATGTCATTTCAATAATGGACATAAACAGAACGCATGTACCTAGTAGTAGGTAAATTGTTAACCATTAGGGGTAAAATAGTATATTTCCGGCGAGGAAGGTGAAACATCCAAAGCATAGTAGAAAACTTTATAGTATAATACTATGATGGTAGTAGGGACCTACCTATCATACTGGTAGGAATCTAAAGTAAAATTCTGAGCGTAGCGGGAAATTCATCGAAATAATTTTGTAGTCAATTGGCACTCTGCTGCATGTTTTCATTACATATACGACAAAAATAAATACCTTGTTAATGATTAGAAATAGGAAAATAAGAATGTAATTATATAAAATGAAGCCGTATTAGCCTAATAACATCATCGGGTAGGTAGGTAGGTACCTACTAAAAGTTATGTTGAGGTAGAACATTGTCAGAATTTTTTTTTTTTCAAAAATCATCTAGTTATCATATTTAAACAAGAGACGACAGTCGATGTTCGACAGCTTTCTTCTTCTCCATTTGTTCAAAATGTTTTTGATACACTCATTTTATTTTTCATTTTCGCAAACTTTTAAAAGTTTCTTTGCCAGTGGTATATAAAATCAAATAATTATTTTTAATAATTAGGTTTATTTTGAGGTATTCAATAATAAAAAAAATATTGTGCCATAATTTTATGGCTTAGTGTGTAAATAGTCATAATAAGACTAAGTTTATAAGGTATATTGTTATAACGCACTTAAATCATATTTTTTTTGTTATATATTTAATAATAATAATCACATCTAGGACATTCCACACAGCGTCATCTAGTTATTAACTGTATGAAAAATAATTCCATTTTTGAATAAAAGGCCCAAACCATCTTTATACCTAATGTAACATTTATAACATTCGCTCATATGATTGAATTTTAAGATCCCTTTATATTTTTTTTTAATTTACACGATGGAATGAATGTGAAAACAATGTCTTCTTTGATTTATTGTTATGTTATTAGCAAATGAGTATCTAATACGATGCATTAATAGTTTAACGATTAAGATAATTTTAAAAGTTTTAATGGGTAGGTACTTATTGGTTATACATACATACATGCATACATACATATACTCACGCCTGCTTCCCATTGGGGTAGGCAAAGCCTACAGATTTCCACTTAGTGCGATCCTGGCATACTTCTTTCGCTTCATCAACACTCATCACTCTTCTCATAAACGCTCTCCGGACACTCCGAAAACTCCGGGTACTCTAAACTTGACCCTTTTCTAGTATGTCCTTAATCTGGTTCCAGTAAGTTCGTCTAGGGCGACCCATTCCGACCCCTACTTATTGGTTATGTTTTCAATAATTATATGAAACTTAATTACTTATAATGACTGTTAATTACGTCATTATTAAATCATGAAACATTCTTGGATCGGTCTCGCTTGATTTTCATCTAATAGGTACCTAATATAGGTATCGTCTGTCACCTGTTCTGAAAAGATAATCGAACATCTAACGAATGCAATGCCTTATATTTAAGATACTTATGACTAAAGTTGTTGTACCTACCTACCATCGTCCTATATACGTTTACAAACTATCACAAAATGCTTACAGTTAGATTAATTATAAATGTGTGTTGGTTTTAGAAATAACCTTCTTTGGCGTGACTAAAAAAATTATGTAAGTATAAAATGCATGGTACATAAAATACATTTGATAAAAACGATTAAAAAACAAAGAGGGTCGAGGGAGGGAGGGACGGTACCTAAGATTTAAAATAATTAAATTTTATATTCAAAAATGGGCAATTAATATAAATGAAATTTACGTACTTATAATTAAGATCAAGTCTATTATGAAGTAACGTTATTATTATTTTAAGTACCTATATTAATTTGACTTAAATATTGAAATATTTTATTAGAGATAAAATTTATTTACAAATATGAATTCTTTGGTTTAATACAATACTAAAACAGGCTAGTAAGATTAAGCATAGGTACCTATTTGATTTGAAAAACCATCTTCCCGAAAATGACCTCTTTATTCGATGATATGATTCCTAAAAGAAACTAATTGGTAGCTAGGTACCTACCTGCTATCTGCACTTTATGGATGCAAATGTGCAGATAGATAGAATATTGTTATTTGTGTATAGAGGTAGTTGTTTACTTGCCACAAAATCCCGAAATCAAGTAGCAATTTGTGAAAAACAATTCACCTACATAATGGGTACAATATTCCTTACTCAAGGGAAAATAAATATACTTTTAAAGTTATGCTAGTCGTTGTATCTGCACATTAAATAACCATGTTCTATATTGTTTATGTTCGCCCTGCGTGTTACTTTCTCTTTTGTTTTTAAGTAGATACCGAAATGTTGCTAAATATATTCACAAATAACTACAATGAAATCCCCTTATTTATTTCTTCTATGAATTCGTATTTCTGCTTAGGCCTTTGAAACAATAGACGCCTGCCGCATGCGTATTGTCTCTCTTGTCAGAAATCCGTTGGAATTTGGTTTCTACCTGCTCACTATGGCAAAGGTCAGCTTAAATAAAATTATATTAAAAGTATTTATTACAACTAAAGTCGTTGATGTTATACACCTTAGAAAAGGAAGAAAATTCTTTCGTACCTACTTCGTACGTACCTATTAAGTTGCTCTCAAAACTCTTTAGTAGTAAGTACTGTGTGCACATGGCTGGTTTTAAGAATACTACCTACAACTTGGAGTGCTGAAAACAGTTGTCAATGGTTGTGGAGATATGCACTCCTAAAGTCCTAATTTTTGTTAGAGTCATGTGTCTCCCCCTCTACCAGCTAAACCGTTGTATTTGGATATGTGGAAAAAATTAATACAGGAGTATATAAAACGTAGTTAAAAGGAAACCTGTCACAGGTAACTAGACTGTATTATTTAACGAGTAATAGATTAACTTATAAAATGTACTTTTATAAGTGAAAATTTTGTAATACATGCAGATAGAAAATGACAAGATAGCGTTTAGTCAATAATCGAAAACTAGATGCACTTTATCTTTGTGATGTTATTGTAAAAGATAATTTAAAAAAAAAAAATTATGAAAACTACATTGTATTACTAGGTACTATAAATTTACGCTTTCCTTTGTAGAGCTTATTCTCTTCACAATCGATACTAAAAGTCAAAGTTTCACTGTAATAAAATAAGTAATAAAATACGTTTCTAGCTATCAGTGCACTCATGTTATTACTTTCGGATTAGCCAGAGAGGATCGAGCGCCTTCTTAATTACTAACGAAATAAAAATGAAATATAATTATACAATAATTCTCAAATTACATAATAATAACGATTAATGGTTAAGTTCGATTAACTTCGCGCTCGTTTTTTTTTTATATTGTATGGTGGTACGGAACTCTTCGTGTGCAAGTCCGATTCGCACTTGACCGGTTTTTTTTAAATAATCAACTGACTACAGAAATACTGTTTTTAAATTAAAGTTACAATTCAGTTTTTTTTTTATGTATAAAGAATAATTAGATGTGTGGATCTTTCAGTGATGTCGAACGCTTTTAAATTTGGTAAGGATTATCGTTTGACAAGAAATTTAGTTGTTATGCTTACTAATTAAAATTTCGGTTAAGTCCATTGCACATTGTTTTATTTTCTCACATATTATTACGGGTCTGAGTTTTGGTTTCTTTTATAGTGCTACAACACATACTGCTTGACATAAGACGCTATGGTGCTTTGGTGCTACAAAATTGTGGTGCTACGATGCTTTGGTGCTACAGTGCTACGATGTTAAAATGTTAATATTTAAGATTTAATGTCTTTATACTTATGGTTTTTGGAATCCACTAAAAGTATACAATGGTATAAATTTGGTTAGTTACATAAATTATAACTTTACTAGGAGAAATAGTATAGTTTATTTGTTGTTATTAATATTTAAGGCAAAGTAAATATTATTCATAAATTTCATTATTATGTGTTAGTAATGTTGTAATATGCAATGGTTTCTAGCTTTTATTTTCAATTGATTTAGGTTCATGTTTGAATACTCATGTTTAAATAAATAATTTAGATTAATTTTAATTAATTTAAAATAGTTGTGATACCCCGAGCGCTGCAAACCTGTTTCAAATCTATAAGGCGATGTGGTCGTGGTTAGAATCCGGGTGTGTACCAATGAGTTTTGTTCGGTCTTAAGGACATTAACTGTCACTGACTCCGTGCCTCGGAGAGCACGTTAAGCAGTCGGTCCCGGTTGCTGTCAATAGATGGCGGTCGTTACAATCCGTCAACCCGCATCGGAGCAGCGTGGTGGATTTAAGCTCTAAGCCCGCCTCATCTTGAGGGGAGGCCTAAGCCCCTGCAGTGGCGGATAAAAAGAGCTGATGGAATGGAAAAAAATTTAAATCGTAAATAAAAAAAAACTTAAAAATGAAAATAATGATTCAATCAATCAATTAAAAATAAATCTACATTATAATTATTTTTGTAGTAATTTTTTTTTGTATTTTATAATTATTAGTAATGTATACTTCTATAAGTAGTTAATTTTGCTATTAGTTAATTATTTAAACGTTTATGTCGCCTTTTATCAAAATAAAAATTTATTTTGATCAATCAAATAACTTATTTGTACTTATGTAACATAATCTTGAAATACGTCACAAGAGTTAATTTTTCGCTATGCGGAAAAAACGTCCCCACAAAGGATTTGTTGAAAACACATTACTGATGTTAACATTAGTAATTTTGGTGATTTTGATTCGTATTTATGTAGCTATATCTTATAAAAGATTATTTTGGACAGAAGTATGTCAAGATTTTTTTTATTGTCTGACTGAATGGTCGAGTGGGTAGAAAATGTAACTGCAGAGACGTAGGTCGCGGGCTCGACACCCGCCCGGAACAAATGTTTATGTGAATAAACATGTTGATTTCGTTCCGTGTCTGGGTGTAAAATATATATGTAGGTATTATAAAGAATATTTAAGTATGTATATCAGTTTTCTAGTAACCCATAACACGAGCATAATTTTGGTACTTTAACGCGCTATGCGCGGGATGCCTCATGTATTATTATCATAAGTTTTCATTTATTTATTAGGGTTTTTAGCCAAAAAAACCTGAACCTTTATAATTTCGTCCAGTCCGTTCGTCTGTCCATCTATCACAGCCCTTTCATTCGGAGACTGCTAGCGCTATATACCTAGATGGAATGTGAAAGGTAGGTGCAATCTATGAACCACCCTAGAATTTTTTTGGAGTAGGTAAGTCAGATAGACGTGTATGTAACTGGATGTAACTGTAAAAGAATTCCAGTGGACATTAAGTTTTGGGAAAACTACATAGGTAAAGATGGGTCCTTAAAAATGATATAGAGGTTTAAAAAATAACTTTCATTTAAGTTAATAGTTGTATAAAGTTCTATAAAATATACCTACCTATTGAGTAGTTTTTGAGATATTTGTTTTTAAACTTATTAATTGAATGTTACCCATGAACGTTCATCCTGTCTACGGACCCCTTCACTGTGCGTGGTCCGATTCGCCCTTGCCCGGTTTTGGTTTATTCGCATTTCAGTAGATTTATAACTTCCATGTATCTATCTATAATCTTTCAAAAACCATTTTACAAAATGTACATCGTTCAGCTCTAAGTAAAAGTCATTATAATGTCATTATGGCCCTAAACGATTAATTAGGGATAATAAGCTTTTAACTAATCCATTGTTTAGTTCGACGAAATCGTTATTTTATATCATGTTAATTTCGTAGACTAACATTATAACATATAATTGAGTGAGAGTACATATTTCGTAGGATTTCGGCGTTATGTCATACAGTTATTCACTCACAGAGACGCGTGTCTAGATATGAAATGAAATTTATTTTATTTTTTAATGCAACACTAACAATAAAGTATAAGGTGCCTTAACTCTAACACTAGAATTCCCTGTGTTGTGAGAGATAGTCACTTCTAGTGGTACTAAAATTATTTTTTTACAATGCACTTTAACTAATATACACGAAGGAAATATAAAACAAATAAATATTCTTTGGAGTGACAGTAATTTGAGCTATGTGCTGTGTGT
This sequence comes from Luffia ferchaultella, assembly GCA_949709985.1. NCBI lineage: Eukaryota > Metazoa > Arthropoda > Insecta > Lepidoptera > Psychidae > Luffia > Luffia ferchaultella. The sequence continues at coordinate 14,362,347 of OX453257.1, forward strand.
GGTGTGTGGATGCTTCGGAAAAATGTCAATTTAACATAATCAACAAAATCAACTCATAGAGAAGTATAGTTCGCCTCAAACTTTATGGCGGATCGGAATACAACGCTAAAAGCGTGCTTGCGCATGTACAGTTATATACCCCTCGCTCCACTGCGTCCCGTTGCACCTAAAACTGGTTACTGCGACGCGACCATTGCTTATGTTCACATCCGCCATAAAGTTTGATTGGAACTGTACATAGAGCAAACATCTGACGACCAACGATAGTGGGTAGCGACCCTGCCTAAGAAGCTGGAGGTCCCGGGTTCGAATTTCAGGTCGGGTCAGTATTTACCTATATGATGAATATTGACACTGGACCGGGTCTTGGTTGTTATATATGTATGTGATCTCTTCGCTAAAAAAAATGTTTATGGGATTGTATATATTATAAAGAATATTTAAGTATGTACTTATATCAGTTGTCTAGTAACCCATAACACAAGTATAATACTTGCTTACTTTGGGACTAGATGGCGCTGTGTGGGAAGTCCCATGTATTATTATTATTATTTGCACATTTCCTTTTTCGATCATGTTTTATATTAAAGACTAGCGAATACCCGCGACTTCATTTCATTGTTTTTCATAATTTCTACAGTTTTTCAAGTTCACTCAGGAACCCTAAGAATTACTCTATGCATAATATTCTCTAAAATCTCCTATGACTTCCAGTGAAACCTCGCCAAAATCTGTTCAGTCGTTTTGGCAATCAACCCAGAGAAACAAACAGACGGGCAGATAAAAAATTAAAAAACACGTGTTTGGATTTCTGGTTACGTGCAATTAACATACCTACCTATGATTTTAAGAAAAAAGTCCTTATTTCGAAAGCACAGACAGACATTTCAGTTTTATTTGCTTGCTTGTAAAGGCCCTATATATGAACAATCTTAGAAAATTTAAATAATGAATAAGACACTTAGTTTTATTAATTGTGACTGCCAAAATGCCGACAGTTCACATTTTGTATTGTGTCCAATAGAGACAATCGATTCATGAATTCCTAGTACCTGAATTACTAAAAACGCACCTGGTTAACGCTCCACAGTTAAGAATAATTATCGGTAATCCTTTTAGAAACTTCGAAGAATTTCATTGTCATGTCCGTAGCTTTGAAAATAGTTATATTAACTTTTTTTGACCGTAATACCACTTATTGAAAATTCAACGCGATATAATTTATTAAATTGAATTTTTTTAAGGGTAGGTACGTCGTTTTGTTTAAACGGATATTATGAACGATGAATTGCCAATAAAACCGAATTTTTCTGCCGGGGTGTTCTGGCAGACCTTAGTTATAGTTCTAACATAATTTTTTATCACACACTTAATCAAGCTATATATACTTCAGTGTATTCTCAAAATTCATGAAAAATTTACCGGTAGACTTAAATATGTTAAAGAAACGAAATCAATACTCAGTGATTAAAACTGATATATCTAGAACAGCATTTGCTTCGAATCAGTTTTCTACACAATCAACCAGATTATATATTATATATATATATATATATATATATAGATATCATTATTAGATTATATATTATATATATAGATTATATATTATTGTGTATTATGATAAAGTAAATAGACTTTTAAATATTTACACCATGAGCTATCGTGAATGTAAGAAAACTGTGACGACTTGGCCAATGATCGAAAATTTATTAACCTCAATTTAATTTTCAACGTATACCTACTTATAACACTACGCTACCATTCACAAACCAGAATTTTTTTTATGTATATATCTAACAACCCCTTATATTTTCACACACCTTTACACACAAATTACATTCGTACATTATTATATTTATCTTTTTCCATGTATTTTGTTTTTGTTATAGTTATTAATAGTTTAATTTAAGTTTGTTAAATTTACTGTAAATTATGATCTGCAGGAAGAGCGGGTCTCTTCTAATACAGGTTTTAACTTAAAAGGAGAGCCCCAACCCTTGTCCTTATTGTTTATTTTAAATTTAAATAAATATATGTGATTATCTGTGTTTAATTGTATAATGAGACTGAAAACGAAGTAGGTAATTAAAGTAAAATCTATGAGTTATGAAGTTGAAATTCATATGAAGAACTTAGGTCTACAATCCCTTGGAGCTGTATAAAAATTTTGTAAGCTTGTAAATCCCTCATGAAAAATACTATGTCAGTTGTCTTAGTAACCATTATACAAGCCCCAAATTGCTTAGTTTGGGACTAGATGGCGCCGTGTAAGATGTCCTATGTGTTATTATTATGATTTATGAAGGATAATGCCTAAACTCATCATTTTGAACTCGATGAGTTTAGATAATTTATCAGAAAATATTTGGTTTGAAAATACAAAGTATCTTTAAGCACGATCATTTCGATCATATAAAGCATGGTCTATGAAATGTTTTTGGTTGTAGGTACAGACGAACATGAAGATTATAAAAAAAACAATACTTCTATACAAACAAATTTTATTTCAAATAATTTAAGTATAATACCTCTATACCTATATTTGTAAATCAACTTATATGAAAGTGAATGTTTCTCCTTATATTATTTAAAAATATATTTAGAAGTAAACATTATGATATTATTAAATTTAATGTCAAGTTTATTGTAGGTACTATTAAATTATCTACAGAAATCAAAATGGTGGCAACGGAGGACTACCTGCGTTTTTTTTTGTCAAAGAATAATTGCTTTAGCTTACGTTTTTGAAAACAGTAAATGTGTAAAAGGGTGTACTTCTTATATACCTATATACCTATATACCCTTATATTATAATTTCATAAATATATCTTTCACAAACATAACATAATCTTGAAATACGTTACAACAGTTAATTACAAGAGTTAATTTTTCATTTTGTGGAAAAACGCCACCACAAAGGATACCTGATTGTTTTTATATCTATCTAATTAATTATTAGGTAACTTTGGGACGTTTTTCCAGAAAATAATAAATTCATTCTTGTAACGTCATAGGTATTTCAAGAATATGTTGATTAGTCGCGCTTAAGCTTTCATCACTGTCTTCAAGGCACAGCGGCATAAAACTATCCCGAAACTGTTGTAGGCAATGGAACATTTACCAGCAGGCTGAGTAGCCTGGAGTCTTGCTGGACCCTTCTTTGAGAAAAGTACTAGTGAATTCAGGTTTTATAATGATGGTTTCAGTATCAGTCGACCAATTGATGATCGAGATCATCATAAATACGAGGAAACCGAGGAAAAACCTCCACGTCATCATAATTAGGACGTCACAGGAACCATAATTTCCGCTGATGCATAATTTTTCGCCTTCATATTCCTCGTTCTTTTATTATGGCGATCATCCATTGCTCGACATTTTTATGATAACACTTTTCTCAGGGTAGGGCGGATAATTTAGGGCCTTTTTTATAACTTTCAGAAATTACAAAGATTCATATTATGGATCTAAATGTTATTGGATTCACACAAACAATTCAACAAGTAAAAATATATGCTGATAAATTTTCGCTGAAACTGTACGCTGCACGCGCAAACCGTCGGCTTCCTTGTGACGGCCGGCACGTGCGGCGGCTTTCTTTGTTGATTTTTTGTCCGAACGCTTTGGTTGGCGGCGTCTGAAAGGGCATGGATTAAAATAATGGATGTACTGTGATAACTAATATGTTTCACGACTTACATAATTTTTTCTACAATTCGCGTAGCCGTATTTTAAATCATGACTTGCCCGTGGACCAACCAGCGTTGTCCAACCAGTTGGTCCACGGGGGATTTTTTTGCCCGTGGACCAACTGGTTGGACAACGAAAAATAAATCATGATTTTTTACTTGCCCGTGGTACTACCAAGTAATAAGTCTTGAATTTAGTTGAAAGTTGTAACATGAAAGTTATCGTATGGCCGCGGGTTAGGTTCTTCATCATAATAATAAACAAGATTTACAGTATGTCCCGCGGTCATACGATCACTTTCATGTTACAACTTTCAACTAAATTCAAGACTTATTACTTGGTAGTACCACGGGCAAGTAAAAAATCATGATTTATTTTTCGTTGTCCAAACAGTTGGTCCACGGGCAAAAAAATCCCCCGTGGACCAACTGGTTGGACAACGCTGGTTGATCCGCGGGCAAGTCGTGTTTTGAATACCCTATTGGCGGCAAATGTGTAAATCCACCACCTGGTTGTAGGTAGGATCCAGATGGAATCGCGTTGGGTCGTTCATGCAAGCACGTGGCGATCCGTCAGCGCAGCGAGGTAGCGTGTTGCTAGAGTTCTGGAATAAATGGTCCACAATGAAACACATAAAATATTTTTCAGAACACTTTTAACATTTTAACTCACGAATAAGGCGAATCCTATTTCTGATCACTTATACAGATATAAAGCAACAGGTACAGTACCTACGTACCTAGGCGTACCTATCTACCTATAGGTACCTAGTTACGAGAAAGAAAATAATGAAAACTTGTTTCACGATAGAACACTTCACGGTTTAACTTCACTAAATGTCGTTTTCGTTGTAGAGAGGGCAACAAATCACAGAATAAAACCTAAACTAAAATTAAAAAGTAATGGCAGAGACTAGGTAATAGGTGCATACCTACGTGAATAAGTGAAGGGTGGGAACGAGAAAAAGTGAAAGTGGGGCGGATTAGGCCACACCCACATCGCTTCCATTGGTTAACAAGTTAGGCTGACAGGTTTGGAAACGTCGCAATGAACAATACGTCCTGTGACGGTGAACGGGTGAACTGACAAAAAATTGATAATGGATGGAATATTCTGATACATAATTTTTTTTTGGCGATTCTACCAATATAGGTACCTACGCCCTTATGGTTTTAAGTATATTCCTTATATCGTGCACATAGTGTATAAATAAATATTCTTACCTACCACTTAAAAGTTAAATCTTAGCTTCCACCGCCTTTTTCTTAGTGCTATAATTTTGATAACTAACTGCATGTGCACTGTAGGTATTATAATAGGTATCTACTATGCCGTATTATAATTATAGTGTAATACGTAACGTCATCCTTAGTATAAGCATAGGTATAAGTAACACACGTATGCATGGTAGCACGTAAGACAGTCACAATATAGACCTCGAACAGTCAACTCGTTTTTCATTTACAGCTCACTTTTTTAAGTTATCAGATGGCGACCCTGCGAAACAAAGGAGTAAAATTCAAATTCAAAATCTAGTATATATAGTATAAATTCAAAAATTTAAAGTGAAAAAATGTGCATTCACCATTGATAAATACAGACGCCGACTTCTCGCGGCTGGCCGTGAGCCCAGCCACGCCACCATGGAGTGACGAATAAAAGCAGTGTAAATATATGTAAATATATAAATAAATTTAGTGTTAAACATTAATTAAACATATACCATAGAATAAACAATAATAATTATAAAATAAAATAAAAAAACAAAATAAAAATGAAATAAAATTAAAAGCCTACAAAAATAAAATTTTACTATAAGAATAGTTATAAATCAATTGTTAAAATAAGGAAATTAAATATAAATGATTAAATGCTAAATAAGAAAAATTAAAATAATAAGTATCATAATGATAAATTTAGTGGATATCGATTCAAAATTCGATACACATCAACAAAATGTGGAAAATTACTTCACAAATTTAAGCACTACTACGCAAATAAATGAAGAATTAATTATTGTGCTTTATTTATTATCCTGCTTCCTGAGGTTCAAAATATACCGCTATAAGTGTGTGCATAGTTGTAGTATATAAGCTGACGAGTGACATAGGCTACTTTTTATTCCAGAAAAAGGGATCCCTGTACAACTATTTAGTCCACGCGAGCGAAGCCGTGGGCGGAAAGCTATTTATAATACGTATGATTCAAATGGTCGTTGTGCAACATATTTCGCAATGGATAGTTATTCTACACCGATTCATAAGGCGCATCTATATATTATAAATATGTATATTTTAATAATAATCATAGTGAGCTTCAAAATCCGAATCTACCTGGCTGCTACCTGCTACTTAACTATAACAAAAGTGCATCCACGCGTAAAGATTAATTACGGTGAAACTTCAACCGCACTTATACAAAATAACATGCTAACACCTGCGCTCAATGAAAGGTATGGTGGGAATGCTACCTGAATATTTTCCTGTCAGTCGTGAGTTACAGATTAAAATTAGAAATTTAAAATTCAGGATATATACTTGCACACTAAATAAGTAAACATGCTCCCGGAGGTATCCGAATAAAGGCATGCAGATGCAAAATGATTTTCATTTCTTAAGCTGAATGTCGGCGTTATCAGCAATAACTGTTACATGCTTCTGTCAACGTCAGTGCTGTTTTGTCATTGTATTAGTAGGTAATACGTGGGAACCTCAGGTGGGAACATACATCAGTAAAAAAGTCGGGGTTCATACGACATTGTCATTTGTGAAAAAACCACGCGGGGTTGCTTGAGGATATAGACATCTTTAAAAAACATTATAAAATAATTTGATATTATTTAAGATTCTAATTTACTCACAGTAGGGATTTATATTTGGTAATATAATAACATAATTAAAAATATTTATAAAATAAGTATGCTTTTGTATTATAAAACGTATTTTGATGACTAAAATAGTTATTTTCTACATTGGAAATATTTCAATTTTTTAGCAAACTGTAATATTTCCAATTTATTTATTTTATTTCATAAAATCAACGTCATAGCCTTTTTCAGCATGTGATTTCCTGTGATTTGATACCACACACGATTTCTTTAATTTTTCTAAATGGCGGTCAAAAAACGGCAACAAAACGCATACACTTACATTTTTCTAGATTTTTAGTATGTCAAAAACACGACGTCAAAAAGATACAGGCAAAGAACTAAAAAAAATCAAACTCCATCTTTGTGGGAATTATATGAAATTTAGAAAACTATACGCTAAGTCCATGGCTAAATCATACTAAAGAGGTCGATTGGTGAACATGAAACGCCACAATAAAACAAAGGGAAGGAAAGTAGGAACATAGCAGTAGTATGACAGCCTAGGCTGGGATGTAATCTGATTTAAATTTAGAATAAAAAACACTTAATATTCTATATTAAAACAAAATCATTTATTTTTTTTGTGTCGATATCTCAATGTCACGTTCTCTTCATTTGAGTGTGTTATTGGCGTTATTAGTGACAGGTATTTGTTGCTGATTCCCTAAATTGGTTACATTTACGTAATGTTTCGATAATTTACATCTAAACTCAAAACGAGCACTACAACATATTTTTTTTAATTCAAGGAGGTAATTATTCTTATGGGTTCGATGTGAAAACTATGCCGCGAGGGCACTTTCATAAAATTATCTGGTATTAAAATACTTCTAGATTTTAAAAATTTTCAATAATCCCAGAGCCTACACTTTTTGTTAACTATGTATAACTTTTCAGATAATACACCACCTTCACTCTCCCGCTTTAAGTAATTCGGATGCTACGTCAAAGAGTATTTTCGTAGCTTGTTGCTACGCATTTTACAATTTAGGTCATTGTTAAGTTTGTGCAGAATATTTTTTTATTATTGTGTTAATTTACTTATAAAGGTCTTTTTCTCGTAGTCAAGTTCGTTTTGTATTAAACGAATGAAACCTGTTAGGCAAACCGTCTAAACTAATCTGTGCTCTTCAACATCATTTCCGCCGCCGGACGTGCACTGCTGGCCATAAGCCGGAGAGGCTTTTATGTTTATTTGAAGTTATTGAATTTATACATTTATACACACTCGCTTTCAAATGAGCTACTGTTTCCGCTTTTGCAAATATTTACTAGTGACATCTATTTTCGCTCCACTTTCGTCGTATCACTAGTATTTTGTATAGACGAGAAACCACTATTCGAGCATTATAGTCAGTTATGTATAAAAGCTCCGGCGCATTTTTTAGTTTTGCCGTGGGATATTATGGTACCTACAGTGTTATTCGATGTCATCGATCGATATTTTTACTCGAAAATCTAAATCAAGACTATTCTAATCGACAAAACTTAGCAGATTGCCTAAAGATTTAGTTTATTTTCGTTTTTACACTTTATACAAATAAAGCGACAAACACCATCGATAATATTTTTAAATAATGCCAACCATACGTATTTTACACATTTTACTTAACCTTCTCTGAAAACACGTAATGATTAACATAAATTGAGCAAGCCAGATTTTTAGCGTGTCTCGCACGCCGACTATACCTTCCAACGTGTATAGATATGTATACGCACGTTTTCCATTTTGACTAAAGTAGGTTATCAATTTATAGTTTGAGGGGTGTATTTTGTTTGTAAATAAATACTCAATGCATTTAAATAAAGTATAATGCAATATTAAATATACAGCGACATCTCATTGATTGCCTGATTTTCTTCGCAACCGCAACTTCAGCATCTTATTTTCGTCAGCACATTTAGTTGTTATTGCGCCTCTGTGATAAACAAAAAGAGCAAATATTAGATTTACTTCTTTTTTACAGTCTATACACAGAAAGATTTCGTCATCACCTTCCAAGTTGTTCCTGTGCATCAGGTATTATTCAAAGACTACATTAAAAGAGATGGACATGTACATTTTCACAATAATTTTTTTCTCTCGAATTAATTATTGATACAGTGTGGTTACTACGAAAACACTAGGGTGATTTAAAAGAATTATGTAAATAAATGCGAAAACTGGGTGACAACCTGACAATCAACGCAAAACTTAAACCGTTGAGTGTGTAGTAACTGTAACCTAAGTAGGTTATTTATATAGAGAACTATCAACTGACGTGCTCTATATAGGTATATCTATTTAGTAATTATACTGAATGCCAGAGACAACCGTTGTCGGGCTGTCTCCGTCCGCGATGACTGGTGCGCGGTACGGGGCACCTGGGGCGCATGCACCAGATTGAGGATCAGACATGTGACTTGATGTGTACGAACTTTACATTTTGCATAAAGGTTTGCTATATAATGTGAAAATTCTTTCAGATTCGAACCGTTTGAAGGTTTGAAAAGTTGTGTCATAGTTTTCATGGAAAAAATATAAATAAAATGCATATCAATTTACCAAGTAAATGATTGAAGCCGTATTTTACTAATATTTAAAATTATGTCCTTAAAGGGGGAAAAAGAATGACATAGTGTGTAAATTAAAAAACTACCTAAACCAATGGACCCGAAAATTTAAAATTTCAATAATAATTAATCAATCAAATGATTCATTAATCAATAGAAATGGTTTCTTAATTACAATTCCTAATTAGTACTGCTCTGAATGTCTTTTACTTAGGCTGTAAAAATTTAACTTTTGTTAGTAAAATTTCAAACAATATACATAATGTTTTTGAGTCAATAATAAGTAATTTTGATTATTTAATTTTATAACTACAAACCTGACTAGATTCTCCTTTACATGGCAGTTAGCTGCGACGGTCGTGACGATGTCGGCCACCTTCTTGGGATCAAGGCGCAACTTGGCTGGTTTGTCCATGAATGCTGGCGATGCTTTCCCAGTCAGAGAATGAGTTGCTAAAATACTAGAACGTAAAATATATATTTAAAATTTTTGTCTACCCAAGCATTACATAGAACAATGGTTTTCGTGAAACCTCAAGAAATATATGATTAATTTATTCTTATATTTAATTTTTTTAAATTATTTAGTTTGTTAACAGAACTATCATCAAAATATAAAATTTAATCATCGCAAACAACTTCGAGTGCAATTTATAAGTTGTGTATGGTTTTCGATGACGTCCCTACCAAACTACGAGCTAACTAACTACAATTTTTGAAAAATGTATTATTACATTTGTTGTGAAAAGCAAAATACCATGTTTTGATTAGACTATTTTTTCATCCAAGAAGAAATTCACGGCCTTGTAATGAAGATTTATAAAATAATCTAGCAATTCAGCGCGGCAATGCGATGAGCATCATGGGCACCTTTGCGTCGGGGGTGACGAGGGGTGGATTATTGGATGCTAATTACCTAGTAAATGTCATTATTTAAAAACATAACTAACCTTCGAGAGAACACGGCCGTTAAAAGTTTCCTCGTCGCCATGGTGTAGGAGTCCCAGTTGATCACAGAAAATGCTTCTGCAGGCACCAGGGTCTTACCGCTTCCAATAGGTACCTATGAGTACATTCAATCATTAACTTTTACTGCCCAACAATTATTTTGTTATATATTTCGATTTATTTCGGATTAACGTGTTTACAACCATATAAATTTAAATTATTTTTTGCATAAGGTTGTTGTATTACTATGTGACTGTTTGATTTTATAAAAGTGTATTTAATTAAATTTATTTTAATAATATTAAAAACATTCTCACCATCGTCCCCTGATGTTCATCAGATCCACTGCCGGAAGATTCACTTTTGCCAATCTTCGACGGCACGTTATTTGGAGCGCTTTCTCGATTATTCAGTCGACGTTTAGGTCGAGATTTTTGTACTCTATTTGTGTTTTCTGTGATAGGACCGGGAGTCGACATTGTCGAAGGCGTGTTCTGGTTTTGTTCTGCTTCATATTTGGCACATATTTGGTTTTTAAATTTCAGTTTCACATTCCCCGTATCATTCAAGGCGTTTCGGATCCGTATCATTGCGTCCATGTCGTGTTGGTCCATTTTTCCATTTTCTTTGTCAATCGGCGCAATATTTTTTCCTTCGGTGTTTGCTTCTGAAACATGAGATTGTTCTGCATTTTGAGATAAAACGGGTTCCGTTCTCAATCTGCGTTGTTTTTTCTGTTTTGAGTTTGCCCGTTTCGAAATCACTACAGACTTAGTTTTCTTGTTCATGATCTATAAAATCATAAGAAATTAGTAATATTTGTTATTTACTTTTAGTTCAATTGAATTTCAGAGTAATTTCAAAGCCATGAAGTTTTTATTTCAAAATACTTTTTTGACATCAGCAATTAATTTTGTCGTCATTAAATATACGTAATAATTATTTAATTTGTATAATATATCGTATATATTAAATATAATAACGATAATAATTATAATACTTAGAACATCTTACACAGCGCCATCTAGTCCCAGACTAAACAAAGCTTGTATTATGAGTACTAGACAACTGATATATTTAAATATTATTTATAATAATATACATATATAGGTATTTTACACCGGACACGGGACAAATAGATATGTTCGTGCACACAAATATTTGTTCCGGTCGGGAATCGAACCCGCAACCCTTGGTTCCGCATTTAGGGTCGGTAACCACTCGGTCAAATAGACAGTTATAAGTTTATATGTTACAAGTTCATGTATATGTTTTAAAGGCTAGAATAAAGTCCACCACACACCATTTAGTAATAAGAAAGCCAAGAAGGTACAAGTCGGACTCGGACACAAAGTGTTCCATGCCATTGTACAATATAAAAAACACATTTCTTGTATAGTATTGTAGTATTGTATTATAGTATTGTAGAGGGTCCCTCTTTAATTTTTCACTTTACTTTATTTTTATTAATTCCTATTATAGCGAAATATTATGGTAGTAGTAGTAATGAAAATTTGAAGTGTAAGCAATGATTTCACAACCATCAAATTATCAAAAACGTCAAAAGAAAACATGTCTTTTGTACGAGAACCCTCTTTAATTTTTAACTTTATTTTATTTTTATTATTTGTTCGTTACAGCGGCCATATTAAAACATAAATTTGTGAAAAATTTCAAGTGTCTACATATTACGGTTTGGACGAACAGCCAGACAAACGGACGGACAGCGGTGTCTTAGAATTAAGGTTTCCGTTGTTACCCTTTGGCTACGGAACCCTAGAAACAGGAAACATATTTGTGAAATTCTTGAAATTATGGAAAATTTTAATTTATTTGAGTTTAAGATCACAGATAATACATTTCTCTACCACTATTTGCACAATAGCTCAATCTATGCTTATATTACTGAAAATAAATTAAAACTGCGCTGAATATACCTACCTACTCAACATTTGAAAGAAAACTTCGCGTATTCATGTAAAATGTTCATGTGTAAGGAAACCCGCAAATTTTTCTGCCAGCATATAATTACGTACATTTCAGTTTAGTATTGGGTTTTTACATAAATCGACTGACCGATTGACCGAAGAGTTAGAGACCCTAATAGCGTAACTAAGGGTCGCGAGATCGATTCCCGCCCGGTACAAATATCTGTATATGTATATATTATAAAGAATATTTAAAAGTATGTATGTCAGTTGTCTGGTACCCATAATACAAGCTTTGCTTAGTTTGAGACTAGATAGCGCTCTTTAGGATGTTATTATACGTTATTCCTATCAAATAAATTACATTTCTGCATGCCTTACCTCTTTTTCCGTTTCACTCGTTGACTCGTGGTTTGGTATCAAAGAAGAATCGGTTACCTCGGTTGCTTTCTTTCTCTTCAAAGGAAATAATTTTATATAAATTAATAATGAAAATTCTTTAATAAATTATATGCCATACCATTAAAAGAATAATTATCTCTTTAAGACAATACAAGATTCTAGTGCCTTTGCACTTATTCAATGAAAATTCTATTTAAATATTAAATATTTGCATGAAAAAAATAAGATTCACACAAATAAAATGCAAAAAAAAAACAGGAATTCAGTTAACTTTCAATTGACCATATTCATGCATTTAACATACCTACTTACTTTTTAATATATTAAATATTTTTGTTTAATTTCTAATTGTAATTAATCATTTTTTATGAACGACAAATTATGACAAACTATTTTCAGTACAATTTTAATCGATTTAATTTAATTTCTACATTTCTTACTTCAACTTCCTCTTCATGTGCACTAGGATAATCCTCGGGGTACCGCTTTTTAAATTCCGATTCAAGCGCAACTAATAATACGTTCATGTTGTTGATCTCCATATCTGAACCACTGTTATAAAATGATGTCCTTCGTATTCGACAAGTAAACTATCAATACGTGTTAGTTTCTTACTTGCTTCCCTTAAATACTCGCTACAATCGTTACCCCACTCATTCCCACCACAACCCCCCGCCCTGCTCCCGAGCTCGGCTAATGTTTTACCTGAAACAATGCCCTTCACGAAATATTCCTATTTCTATTGTTATAATGTCCAGGTATTTTCTGTCCTTCGTTTTAAACTGGTTTTGTAACTTTGAATGTTTCGCTGCTATAACAGGGTACACTAATAAAGTTTACTTATTGAAAGATGCACATGTAAATACCTAGAAAGTGTAGTCTTTAAAAAAATAAACGATTCATCCTTTTTTATAAAATACATATTTACGTAATACTTATTTGCAAAAAATATAATAAATTCTGGTAGGAAATTTAAAAACCACGTTATTATTTTATTACAAATTTATTAAAAAATGTCATTTCAATAATGGACACAAACAGAACGCATGTACCTAGTAGTAGGTAAATTGTTAACCATTAGGGGTAAAATAATATATTTCCGGCGAAGAAGGTGAAATATCCAAAGCGTAGTATAAAACTTTATAGTAAAATACTTACAAGAAATACCTACCTATCATACTGGTAGGAATCTAAAGTAAAATTTTGAGCGTAGCGAGAAATTCGTTGAAATAATTTTGGAGTCAAATGGCACTCTGCTGCATGTTTTCATTACATCTACGAGAAAAATAAATACCTATTATAGTTAATGATTACAAATAAGAAAATAAGAATGTTATTATATAAAAATTATGATGAGGTTGAATAATGTCAGAAAATTTTGTTTTTCAAATAATCATATAGATATAGCATTTGCATCCTATATAGGGAAATTAAATACGTCAGCTTTTTTCTTCTCCATTTGTTCAACATTTTTTTGATACACTCATTTTATTTTTCGTTTTCGCGAACTTTTAAAAGTTTCCCAGCCAGTGGTACATAAAATCAAAGAATTATTTTTAATAATAAGATTCATTTTGAAGTGTTCAATTAAAAAAATATTGTATCATAATTTTATGGCTTAGTGTGTAAATAGTCATAATAATACAAAAATTATAAGGTATATTGTTATAACGCACTTAAACCATAAATGTTTTGTTATATATTTTATAATAATAATAATAATCACATCTAGGACATTCCATAGAGCGTCATCTAGTTATTAACTGTATTAAAAATTCCCTTTTTTGAATTGGCCCAAACCGTCTTTATAGGTACCTAATGTTATTATATTTTGGTCACAGAACATTTGAGAAGTTTAGAGTTTGCGTGTACGCGGATATATGTCTCCTTCAAGTATGCAATATGTAGCATACTTAAGACAGATCTCGGTACCTAAACTTTACAATATGACACCGAATCATACCAAAGCTGCAAGTGAAAGGGATGAACGACTTAAAGGTATAAATCTGAGAAAAAACTATTTTTACCTACCTGTATGCGTTATGTGAGTAGCCGAGGGACCCTTGTCTCGGAACAAATACCGTCACATGGCACTTCTAACCTACTCGATTTTCTGTGATTTTAACAATTTAAATTTTGCATACAACCTTTTTGGTCTCAATATACCTTTCATAAAACACATCGGTGCTAGCAAAAAAAAATACAACTTAACTAAATCGCAACACTTTTATTGGAAACATACGTTTATCTCTAGTTGATTTTTTTCAATCAATCAATCAATCAATCAATTCGTTCGACCTTCAGCCAGACGCAATGTCTGAAAGGGACTAGTCCCAATACACCAAAGGGAACGTAGATAAAGGATGGAGTGTAGATTGTAGTTTGGATTCGGAGTGACGGGAATGAGAGCCAGCCGGTATTCGTGCAACCTTTAGCCAGAAAGAGGAGCTAGGAGAGGTAATAGATATTATAGTGTGTTAATAAATATCAGTGAGGAGCATTAGTTTCCAGTACATTATTCGGTTTCATCATTTGATGCAGAGCTTTCTGTGTCCGTTTCTGGTAGGTCATAGAGTTCGTCGGCAGCCTTTTTTATATCCGTTTTGCTTCGTGCCAGTGTGGCCCACTCGTGACGCTCTCGATTGTAGTAGCCCATATCTTGCATAAGCGAGTCCTCCCATGTGTATATGGGGCGTCCTACCTTTTTTCCTCCTGCTGTGAACTTAAGTGCGGCTTGTAGTATATGATGTTCGTCTCTTCTTAAAAGATGACCGTAGTAGCAAATTCTTCTGGTTTTAATGATTTTAGTTATGGTTTTTCCTTCGAGAATTTCTCGCACTTTCAGCCGTGGTTGGTTTCTTGCTGCTTGCAGCATGTCCTTCAGAATTTCTCTTTCGTACTGCCTAAGTCTTGCTCTGTTTGATTTGGTTAGTGCTACTACGTTCAGGCCGTATGCCATAGATGGAGCGATCACCATTTTATAAATTAATTTGGCAATTTTCCAGTGCATTTTAGTTTTCCTAATGAAAGGTGTTAGGCCTTTAGCATTGCGAATTGCTTGTTTGCATCTCATTCTTATTGTGTCTTTTCTTCTTAATTCTGCTGTCAGCTGTGTGCCCAGGTATTTGATAGTTTCCGTGGGCTTTATTGGAACTCCGTCTATTATTTGTATCTGTTTGGCATTGTCCTTATTAATCGGATCTCTGACCAACATTTTAGTTTTTGTCTCGTTTAGTCTTAAGCCCACGGATATTAGGAGTTCTTTCAAATTCCTCATTATATCGCTAAGGACTGCAGTATTGTCGCCTAAAATGATGATGTCGTCTGCGTAGCATAGAATAGTAGGGAGTTTGATTTCTCGGTCTTGGTCTAATCTTACTTCGCTGAGCAGTTCTTCAAGGGTTCTTAAGACATCATCCAGCAAAATAGTGAAGAGTCTAGGTAAAAGTGGGCAACCCTGCTTCACTCCTTTTCCTTTGGTGACACTTTCTGTTCTTTGCCCGAACCATAAGATTGAAGTATGTTCTCTGAGACAGGTCATGATTCTGTTGGCTAAAGTTGTACTTACCCTCGTTCTTAGAATGTCATATAAAGCACTAAGGTCTACCGTGTCGAATGCTTTTTCAACATCCAGTTGTAGTACATATGCGGGCTGCCCTGTCTTCCATTTCTCGTCTAGAATTCGTCTAGCAACAAAAATGTGGCCATCGGTTGATCTATGTCTCAAAAACGCTGCTTGATAGTTTCCTAAAGCTTCGATTTCTTCGTCTAGTAATTTCAATAGGTAAGAGGCGTAAATTCTATAGCCTACGTTGCATATTGATATTTTCCTGTAGTCGCTCGCGGATTGCGGTCTTTCCTTTTTAGGGATTGGGATTTGGATTGTTTCTACCCATTCTTGTGGAAGGGAGTTAGTTTCATATGCTTTTCTGATATGTATTGTTATTTGGTTTAAAAATATTTCAGGTGCGTGCTGGTATAATTCAATCACCATTTGATCTGTACCTGGCACTGTACCCCTTTTCATTCTTTTTACAATATCTTGGATGTCTTCGATAGATGGTAGTTGTATGGCCTGTTCGTCTTGTTGTGATGTTGTAAAGTCAGAGCCTTTGTTTTGCTGCAGTTCTTTTATCCAAGTGGAAATGGGTATAAATTGTTTGGGTTGTTTTCTTTTGACCTGCTTTTTGAAATTTCTGAAAAAGTCGTATGTCATTTTCATACGTTGAGATCTATGCACTCTGTGCATTTGTGAAAAGAAGGATTGGCATTTCTTCTCATCCTCTTTTATCTCGATATCGTGTAGTTCCTTCCTGGCATTCTTAAACTCTTGTAATATACCCGGATCTTTCGGAGATCTATTCTTCCAAAATTTTGCCTTCATAAATTTTGCCTTGGCGAGTCTGTTTTCTCTTGACCTATTTTTACGGGGTTTTAGAACTTCCATAACTGTTTCCTTTAATATTTTGTTGAGGTCGTTCCATTCTAACGGACTGCGTGGAAATTGGCTCAGTGCCATCTGTGTTTTTATCTCAACAATTTTCTCATACTCTTTTGATACGCTATCAATATTTAGAAGCTGGTAATCCCAGTTCCAGAAGTGGTACGCTGGTGCACTGTTGGATTTTCTCCTCGATGTGTGGATCTTTTCGGACGGTAGCTTCTTTAGTTTAGCTACGCTGGTTACTTGGCCAAATATTAGCTTGTGGTCCGAATTGACTGTTTTTGACCAGTAGCGTTTTATGAATTCGAACTTAGTCCCGTTGTGAAGTTCCGTAATGATGTGGTCAATTTGTGATCCTTTCTTTCCGGAGCGCCAAGTTATCCTGCATGATTTACGCCCCCATGTGCTACTGACTGTCAGGTTATGTTGCTCACAAAAGTCAAGAAGAAAAAGACCCGGGTGGTTTGATGATAGATGGAACAGGTTATGGCCTATTATGGTTTTCCTTGTGTAGTTTTTGTCGTTAGATCCAATGTGTGCGTTAAAATCTCCAAGAAGCAGTAGTTTTGAGTATTTACATTTGTTTCTCAGTAGTGAGGCGATGTATAAAAATGATGAAATAGAAAGTTTTTCTGTCGACCACTGAGGGATGTGTACTGATATTATAAACCAATTTTTAGGGTACGAATCTGTTTCGGTGTTCAGTTCCAAGTGGATGCCTAATACGTTGTTACTTTTCCTTTCTATTTTAATTATTCTTGTTACCGCGTTCCTTCTGATTAGTATACCCACTCCTCTTGTTTCTTGTGCCTTTCTTCCCCCGCTAAGTATCCAATCGTAGTGCGCAGAGGCAAATGAGCCGCTTGCTGTGTGAGTTTCCTGTATGCCTGCGATGGTAATGTTTAACTGGTGGAGCTGTTGATCTATTAATTTTTTCTTCTCGGGCGTTGCGCAACCTCTTACATTCCATGTGCCTACCAGCATTTTGTTACAAGGTGTTCCGTTAGGTCGGTTAATTGGTGAGCTCCTTCTTATTTTTAAATCGTTTGTGCCGGCGCAGCCTAGTCCCCAGTCTTGGTACTCTGGGAGTGTCGATTTGTTACTGCTTGTTGTTGGCATCTGGGTAGTCGTATCACTTACATGTGGGAGGCTTTGGGGATTTGCAGTATTTTTTAAAGGAGGTCTGAGTTCTTGTGTTCGTTGGGCGACAACGCTATCGTAGTGATTATCTGTAAATAGTAGGTATATGTTACCCTGCACTTGTGCCCCAGAGGGATGGTATGAAATTGTAGCGGCGTCGTGTTGAATTACGTGGACGTTGACTAAGTAGTATTCTGAAGCTGCAATGAGTATATCTTCGCCCCCCCATGAGCCATCAGTGAATTGTTTTTCAATGTACGTTGCGGTTTTTTCTTCTAGTGTTTGGTTGGGGTAGGCGCTACTTACATCCAGTATATTATTTAGGAGGGCTAACTTGATCCTGTCAGAGTTTTGGTGTTCTTGAACGAATTGGGCAAGGTCTTTTCTAACCATTTTATGGTTAAATGTTAGTCCAAATAGTTCGTTTATTTGATGTGCTATTGCCCTGAAGAGGCAATTTCCGTCTCCTGTTATTTTAATAACTGTGTAGTTGTACATGTCGAAATTCGTTATGTTCATACTTGCTTATGATTCTTGTAAGCATAAATAACCTATATTTGGGTTGGTAGTTTAGTAATGCGGCGTGACGTTAATCCGTCTTGAACAGTAAACTGTAATGATAAATCGTTTAGTCGTTTGTCAATTTGTTTAAAACCTAGATAAGAGCTTAAATTGCCTTAGTTTACACTTAACCTATGTTTATTAGCAGATATTGGCTATAAGCTGACGATTTCGTAAGTATATTTCTAAATATTTATTAAGAGGCAGAGTAACTAAATTAACGCGGCGCGGCGTCTCTAATATAATGTGTACAAGGGACCCTATCGTGTTGCTTGGGTTACGGTTTTTTTGTCCTTTCTAGTGAAATTAGCCGTCTGGAGTCAAGTGGACCGTTTTTTTGGGCAATAAAGTAACACGTGTTTGTTTGTTGGGAGTACGACTGCGTTTTAGGTATTTCCGTGTTATGTTGTTTATTGAAATAAAATTATTACTGATTCTTTTTGTGAGTGCGATTTATTTTATTGTATGTTGAGTGTGTCTAGTGGCTATGTGGATACACTGGTATTCAGTGTACGTGTTTTATATTTTATTATTGTTAATTATTTTTTTTTTCTTTAAATATGTATTATCATGACAGTGATGCGTATACTTATTTTATTGTGAGTTATTGTTTTGATGTTCTATTTTGTGTTTATATGTCTGGTTACTCAAAGTGTGTGTGACCTAGTTGGTGAAGGGGGTCTACTAGTAGGTATTCAATGTAGGAGTGTTAAAAACATACATAAGGGTACATAAACACAAGAGGTAGCAAGGTTGACTCCGTTACAAATTGTATTTCACATTTTAGTATTTTGTTTTCTTTCTCAACTGAAAAATTATGTTTGTGTATTATTTTGTATGTGTAATTTCATTTAGTATTTAGTTTGGTACGATCTCACCCGGATTCCAGAGGTGTTTTTGCTTTGCGGAGGTATGTAATGTCACGTTAACAGTTCACCGTTGCACTTATTTTGTCACTAAGGTTCTGGCCCAATAAGCGATTTGGGTTAATTTGAATTCGAAGCGGACCGCCGACGTATTCTCGGTACAAAAAACGATTTGGAAACAGTGCCGGGACAGCTCGACCCCAAAGCGAAAATTCTCGGGGACGACGGGCCGTACGCGTAGGTACAAAGTTTGCGTGCGCTCGCTGTGACAGCTGGCGACAAACTCTTATCTCTAGTTGATTTTTTTAAATAAATAAATAAATCAATGTATGTGGTACTTGAGGTAAGCTATATTCGAAAAAATAAATAAATTTCAATTTATAAAACTTTTATGAAACGCATACTTGATATTCTGACCTGAAGGACCTCTGTTTAAATTTCAAACCAAACCCTTCAGTGACGCTCAGTGTAACATGCGTATATTTTGTTTTAGTTTAATGCAATAATTAAATTATTGAAAAGGTAAGGAGTAACTTTGTGAAAAAATTTAGGTAAAATTTATAACATTCGCTCATATATTGAATTTATAGATCCCTTTATATTTTTTTTATAAATTTACACATTGGAATGAATGTGAAAACAATGTCTTCTTTGATTTATTGTCATGTTATTAGCAAATGAGTATCTAATACGATACAATAAAGATAATTTTAAAAGTTTTAATGGGTAGGTACTTATTGGTTATGTTTTCAATAATTACCTATATGAAACTTAATTACTTATAATGACTGTTAATTACGTCATTATTAAATCATGAAACATTCTTGGATCGGTCTCGCTTGATTTTCATCTTATACCTAATATAGGTATCGTCTGTCACGGTAATGCTATTACCTGTTCTAAAAAGGTAATCCAACATCTAATGAATGCAATGCCTTATAATGCTTACAGGTAGATTATAATTATAAATATGTGATGGTTTTGGAAATAGCATTCTTAGGCGTGACTAAAAAACTTATGTAGGTATAACATGCATGGTACATAAAAATCTTTTGATTAAAACGACTAAAAAAACAACAAAGAGGGACGATAGGCACATAAGATTTATAATAATTAAATTTTATATTCAAAAATGGTCAATTAATATAAATAAAATTTGCTTACCTATAATTAAGATCAAGTCTGTTATGAAGTAACGTTATAATTATTTTAAGTACCAATATTAATTTATCTTAAATATTGTAATATTTTATTAGAGTTAAATTTAAGTACAAATATGAATTCTTTGATTTAATACAATACTAACAAAGGCTAGTAAGATTAAGCATAGGTACCTATTTGATTTGAAAAACCATCTTCTCGAAAGTGACCTCTTTAGTCGATGACGTGATTCCTAAAAGGAACTTATTAGGTAGACAAATACCTACCTGCTATCTGCACATTATGGACGCAAATGTGCAGATAGATAGAATATTGTTATTTGTGTACAGAGATAGTTGTTTACTTGCCACAAAATCCCGAAATCAAGCAGCATTATGTGAAAAACAATTCATCTACATAATGGTTACAATATTCCTTACTCAAGGGAAAATAAATATACTTTTAAAGTTATGCTAGCCGTTGTATCTGCATATTAAATAACCATGTTTTATATTGTTAAATACCGAAATATTGCGAAATAGATTCACAAATAACTAAAATAAAATCCCCTTATTTATTTCTTCTATGAATTCGTATTTCTGCTTAGCCCTTTGAAACAATAGACGCCTGCCGCATGCGTATTGTCTCTCTTGTCGGAAATCCGTTGGAATTTGGTTTCTACTTGCTCACTATGGCAAAGGTCAGCTTAAATAAAATTATATTAAAAGTATTTATAATAACTAAAGTCGTGAATGTTATGCTCCTTAGAAAAAGAAGAAAATTCTTTCGTACCTACTTCCAACGTATTAAGTTGCTTTTAAAATTCTTTAGTAGTACTGTGCGCACATGGCTGGTGTTAATAATACTAGTTTGGAGTGCTGAAAACAGGTAAAATTAAAAAAAAAACTTTTCCCCTAATTCTTAAGGTTTCGTACCTCAAATGTAAAAAACGAACGCTTATATTATCACCTCGTTGTCCGTCTGTCTGTCTATCTGTCCGTTGAGATCCTTTTTCTCAGGAGCGCGTAGAGGTACCTACCTATTTAATTGAAATTGACATCGATTACTTAAGTCTACGATCACTTGTAACTGTAGAAAAATCAAGCTTTTAAGTCTACGTAATAAAGAAATACCTACGGCCACATACTCAAAAAGAAATCAAAACTTATAGGGTAGGTAAGTACCTACATCCTGTTAACTTAGACTTTTGAAATTTATTTTGTTCATTTTCAACAGGTCAGATTTGTTAGGAGCTGTGCAGTCAGAGACTTATCATGACACATTTAAGAGAAGTGTCTACTGGCGAATTTCCATAATTTCGTCGTTAACGGTTGCACCCCATTAAACCTTAAACGATTGCCGCAAAAAAAAATCAAAATAATAATATATGGAAAACGGTAGGACCTAGTTTTTGGTGATCTGAATACCACATATTTTTTTTCCGGCAATCGATTAAGGTTTAATGGGGTGCAACCGCTAACGCAGTTTGTGTGGAAATTTACAAGTATAAGTACTCAGTCTTCTTAACGTTTTATAAGTAAACTAGGATAACTTGTTACCGTGTTGCCAAATTTTTTTCGCGTAAATCGGGATTAGTATTCGAAGAAAAAAAAAATACGGGATTTCGTTGAAGGATTCGGTACAAAAAAAAGGGGGAAAAAATACGAACCATTTATTATTTGCTTGTAAGTTTTGTAATCACTCAAAATTATGAATATAACATTAAATTCTTTGGTAATTAAAAAAACACAAACGGTGCGTTTATTTAAAAAATAATGAACATAATATTTTAATGTTCTTTGATATTTTTCAGATGATATTACTTGTTGTAATATATCTTTCTTGTCTTTCAAAAATTTATAAAAGTCCATACATGACTCGAAATCAAAATTGAGTTTCGATTCAGTTTACGTTGTGTTCAGTGAAGCTGTAAACTACTAGATTTCTATTAGGTTCCGATCGAACTTTTGCGCTTTGATTCACTTTCACGTATAATAGGGACAACTGGCGTCCAGTGCGGTACATTTAATTAGAACCATGAAATCGTGACGTCTCGCAAAAATCGGGACGTCTGGGAACACTGACTTGTAATATTGCATCAATACGAAAAGCATATTAGATATATTAAACAAAGCTGTCCATGTGGCTCGACCAATGATTAAACGAGAAATACGATCGCAGGTGATCGGTTAACATAATGTTACTAAAAGCTGAAAGTCGAGAAAGGTCATGAGTTTTGAAATTGTTGAAAAATTAGCTGTAGTGGCTTAGTGGCTGAGTACTTTGCCATTAATACGAAAGTTGTGGGTTCGATCCCCGCCATAAGTTAGTCAAGAATTTTTTGATTTTGAAATATTAAGTCAAATAAATATCACAAGCTCCACCGACGACGTCGTCACTTCTGCGATGGTTGAGGTCTTCAGCCATCATCAATCAGCCATCCACCTGCACCGGACCAGCACGATGAGCTCACCACGAGGTCATGACCGAAACTTCATTACTCATTGTTGCGTAAAAGCTGTGTAATATCATAATAGAGGCGTGAAAGACTTATCTAAAATATTTATTGAAATCTACACTGATTAATCCAATTTGCATTAATAAAGTTTTCGTTGAATACATGTAAATATTGATTTTGGGTTGGGTTGAAGGGATAAATATTACTTTTTTAAATATAAGTTATCAAATAAAACTAATCCACCCCTCGTCACCCCCGACGCAAAGGTGTCCATGATGCTCATCGCATTGCCGCGCTGAATTGCAATGGCAATTCTTTGCACCAGGAAGGAAAGGAACCGGAACGGGGGTCGAATCCCCTTTCTTTCAAAAAATGAAAATAAGTAATTCTCATTAATAAATCAGTGATTTGTTTTATAATCAACTGACTACAGAAATACTGTTTTTAAATTAAAGTTACAATTCAGTTTTTTTTTTAAATGTATAACGAATAATTAGATGTATGGATCTCTCCGTGATGTCGAACGCTTTTAAATTTGGTAAGGATTATCGTTTGACAAGAAATTTAGTTGTTATGCTTACTAATTAAAATTTCGGTTAATTCCATTGCAGATTGAATTTATTTTCTCACATATTATTACGGGTCTGAGTTTTGGTTTCTTTTATAGTGCTACAACACATACTGCTACACATAAGACGCTATGGTGCTTTGGTGCTACAAAATTGTGGTGCTACGATGCTACTGAACTTTGGTGCTACAGTGCTACGATGTTATTGTTAATATCTAATATTTTGTTGGAAACATCAAAAGTATGAACTAATTATAAAAATATTTTAATCAGAAAGAAAGCTTAGACTAAATTAAAAAGTAATTAAAAATTAAAAATACTTACCTAGATGCTAATAAATTTTTTTAACTCAGTCAGTACCAGCAGAGTGCCTGAGAGGCTTAGGTCAGTATACTTAAATCAACTTTTTAAATATCTTATTCATTAATACTAATATTTTGATAAAAAAAATATTATTATTATTGTTACGTTGGTCACGTACCTAGTAAAGTAAATAATATAATTACAATAATTTATTTTGTAAAAATTTACATGACAAAAAAAAGATGTATACACTTATAATTAAATACTAACTTAATTATACATTGGTGAACGTACTTTCTATTATTAAGTAGGTACGAAAGAAATCTCACATTTAGGATTTACAATAAGTGATGTGCATGAGAAGAAGCATCGGTAATTTTATTTAAAGATTTTCGTAATAACACTCACGTTTTATTGTAATGAGTACCTACTTTTCTCTTTTACATACAATTACAGTGTAAAGGACTTGTCAAAACAGAATAGTTATAAGAAATGGCTATAGCTTATAGTTAAAGTTATTGCCCGCGTAACCTTTACGCACGCCACTACTTAAGACAGTTGAATGTTTGCGTTAATTATTTCGAAATCTATGCTAATATTATGAAGAAGAAGGATTTGATTTTTTGTTTGTTTTTGTTTGTTACGCATAAACTTGAAAACTATTAAACTGATTTTAAAAATTCTTTCACGTATAGAAAGTTACATTATCAGCGAGTAACATGGGCTTTATTTAATTTTCAAACTAGGTTTCTGCCCGTAGCTTCGCTCGCATGGACTACACAGTTGTACCATCTATCGTTGTACGTCAACCGCTATAAATGTTTGCGTAGTTATAGTTTATAAGCTGAAAAGTGACAGGCTACTTTTCATCCGAAAAAAGGGATCCCGGTGCAACTGTGTAGTCCACGCGAGTGAAGCTGCGGGCGGAAAGCTATTTATAATACGTATGATCCATATAGTCGTTGTGCAACATATTTCGCAATGGATAGTTATTATACATCGATTCATAAGGCACATCTATATATTATAAATATGTATATTATAATAATAATCATAGTGAGCTTCAAAATCCGAATCTACCTGCTACTTAGCTATGACAAAAGTGCATCCACGCGTAAACGTTAATTACAGTGAAACTTCAACCACACTTATACAAAATAACACGCTAATACCTGCGCTCTATGAAAGGGATCGTGGGAACGCTACCTGAATATTTTCGTGTCAGACGTGAGTTACAGATAAAAAATAGAAATTTAAAATTCAGGATATATACTGGCACACTAAACTAGTGAACATGCTCCCGGAGGTATCCGAATATTCAACATATTTTACACTTCTGCATATTTTTTTGAATTCAAGTAGGTAATTATTGTTATGGGTTCGATGTGAAAACTATGCCGCGAGGGCACTTTCATAATATTATCTGGTATTAAAATACTTCTAGATTTTAAAAACTTTTCAATAAACCCAGAGCCTACACAAAAAGTTAACTATGTATAACTTTTTGGATAATACATCAAATTTACATCACCTTCATTCTCCTATTTTAAGTAATTCGGATGCTACGTCAAAGAGTATTTTCGTAGCTTGTTGCTCCGCATTTTACAATTTAGGTTACTGTTAAGTTTTTGCAGAATATTTTTTTATTATTGTGTTTATTTTCATAAAGGTCTTTTTCTCGTAGTCAAATTAGTTTTGTACTAAACGAATGAAATCTGTTAGATAAACTAAGTAATTTGTGCTCTTCGGCATCATTTCAGCCGCCGGACGTGCACTGCTAGCCATAGACCGGGAAGGCTTTTATGTTTATTTGTAGTTATTGAATTTATACATGTATACACACCCGCCTTCACCCTAGCTTTTGTTTCCGCTTTTGCAAATATTTACTAGTGACATCTGTTTTCGCTCCACTTCCGTCGTATCACTAATATTTTGTATGAGCGAGAAACCAGTATTCAAACATTACAGTCAATCATGTAAAAGCTCCGGCGCATTTTTTAGTTTTGCCGTGGCATATTGTGGTACCTACAGTTTTATTCGATGTTGTCGATCGATATTTTTACTCGAAAATCTAAATCAAGGCTATTCTATTCGACAATATATAGCAGATTGCCTAAATATCTAGTTTATTTTCGTTTTGACACTTTATACAAATAAAGCGACAAAAACCACAGATAATATATGTAAATAATGCCGACCATACGCATTTTACACATTTTACTTAACATTCTCTGAAAACACGTAATGATTAACATAAATTGAGCAAGCCAGATTTTTAGCGTGTCTTTTACGCCGACTATACCTTCTAACGTGTATAGATATGTACACGCACGTTTTTCATTTTTACTAAACTAAGTTATCAATTTATAGTTTGAGAGGTGTATTTTTTTTTGTAAATAAATACTCAATGCATTTAAATAAATTATAATGCAGTATTAAATATACAGTGACATCTTATTGATTGCCTGATTTTCTTCGCATCCGCAACTTCAGCATCTTATTTTCGTCAGCACATTTAGTTGTTATTGCGCCTCTGTGATAAACAAAAAGAGCAAATATTAGATTTACTTTTTTTTTACAGTCTATACACAGAAAGATTTCGTCATCACCTTCCAAGTTGTTCCTGTGCATCAGGTATTATTCAAAGACACCATTTAAAAAGATAGACATAGTGTGGTTACTACGAAAACACAATATGCGAAAATCATCATCTAAATATATGAGAAAACTGGCTGACAACCTGATAATCAACGCAAAACTTAAACCGTTGAGTGTGTAGTAACTGTAACCTAAGTAGGTTATTTATATAGAGAATAATCAACTGACGTGCTCTATATAAGTATATCTATTTAGTAATTATACTGAATGCGAGAGACAACCGTTGTCGGGCTGTCTCCGTCCGTGATGACTGGTGCGCGGTACGGGGCACATGGGGCGCATGCGCCAGATTGAGGATCAGACACGTGACTGGATGTGTACAAACTTTACATTTTGCATAAAAGTTTGCTATATAATGTGAAAATTCTTTGAGATTCGAACCGTTTGAAGGTTTGAAAAGTTGTGTCATAGTTTTCATGGAAAAAATATAAATAAAATGCATATCAATTTACCAAGTAAATGATTGAAGCCGTATTTTACTAATATTTAAAATTATGTCCTTAAAGGGGGAAAAAGAATGACATAGTGTGTAAATTAAAAAACTACCTAAACCAATGGACCCGAAAATTTAAAATTTCAATAATAATTAATCAATCAAATGATTCATTAATCAATAGAAATGGTTTCTTAATTACAATTCCTAATTAGTACTGCTCTGAATGTCTTTTACTTAGGCTGTAAAAATTTAACTTTTGTTAGTAAAATTTCAAACAATATACATAATGTTTTTGAGCCAATAATAAGTAATTTTGATTATTTAATTTTATAACTACAAACCTGACTAGATTCTCCTTTACATGGCAGTTAGCTGCGACGGTCGTGACGATGTCGGCCACCTTCTTGGGATCAAGGCGCAACTTGGCTGGTTTGTCCATGAATGCTGGCGATGCTTTCCCAGTCAGAGAATGAGTTGCTAAAATACTAGAACGTAAAATATATATTTAAAATTTTTGTCTACCCAAGCAGTACATAGAACAATGGTTTTCGTGAAACTTCAAGAAATATATGATTAATTTATTCTTATATTTAATTTTATTAAATTATTTAGTTTGGTGACAGAACTATCATCAAAATATAAAGTTTTATCATCGCAAACAACTTCAAGTGCAACTTATAAGTTGTGTACGGTTGTCGATGACGTCCCTACCAAACTACGAGCTAACTAACTACAATTTTTGAAAAATGTACTATTATACTATTACATTTGTCGTGAAAAACCCAACACCATGTTTTGATTAGACTATGTTTTCATCCAAGAAGAAATTCACAGCCTTGTAATGAAGATTTATAAAATAAATTAAAAATTGTACCCAAACTTGATGAAGTGTAGGTAAGATAGCAATTCAGTGCGGCAATGCGATGAGCACCATGGGCATCATTGCGTCAGGGGTGACGAGGGGTGGATTATTGGATGCTAATTACCTAGTAAATGTCATTATTTAAAAACATAACTAACCTTCGCGAGAACACGGCCGTTAAAAGTTTCCTCGTCGCCATGGTGTAGGAGTCCCAGTTGATCACAGAAAATACTTCTGCAGGCACCAGGGTCTTACCGCTTCCAATGGGTACCTATGAGTACATTCATAGATGTGTATTAACTTTTACTGCCCAACAATTATTTTATTATATATTCCGATTTATTTCGGATTAACGTGTTTATAAGCATATAAATTTAAATTGTTTTTTTCTTAAGTTTGTTGTATTATCATATTGTTATTTTTTGTGGCAACTGAAAATTGTTTAAATAGGAGAGGGGATAGATTTATTTGTTTTGACAATCATTGCTTTTAAAGACGTTGACTAACTAATTTATAAACTTTCTGTAAAATAAACCAGCCCATGCTATTATGACTATATAACTGTGTGATTTAGTAAATTTGTAATTAATTAAATTTATTTTAATAATATTAAAAACATTCTCACCATCGTCCCCTGATGTTCAACCGCTACATGTTCATCAAATACACTGCTGGAAGATTCACTTTTGCCAATCTTCGACGGCACGTTATTTGGAGGGCTTTCTCGATTATTCAGTCGACGTTTAGGTCGAGATTTTTGAACTCTATTTGTGTTTTCTGTGATAGGACCGGGAGTCGACATTGTCGAAGGCGTGTTCTGGTTTTGTTCTGCTTCATATTTGGCACATATTTGGTTTTTAAATTTCAGTTTCACATTCCCCGTATCATTCAAGACGTTTCGGATCCGAATCATTGCGTCCATGTCGTGTTGGTCCATTTTTCCATTTTCTTTGTCAATCGCAATTTTTTTTCCTTCGGTGTTTGCTTCTGAAACATGAGATTGTTCTGCATTTTGAGATAAAACGGGTTCCGTTCTCAATCTGCGTTGTTTTTTCTGTTTTGAGTTTGCCCGTTTCGAAATCACTACAAACTTAGTTTTCTTGTTCATGATCTGTAAAATCATAAGAAATTAGTTATATTTGTTATTCACTTTTAGTTCAATTGAATTTCAGAGTAACTTCAAAGCCATGAAGTTTTTATTTCAAAATACTTTTTTGACATCAGCAATTAATTTTGTCGTCATTAAATATACGTAATAATTATTTAATTTGTATAATATATCGTATATATTAAATATAATAACGATAATAATTATAATACTTAGAACATCTTACACAGCGCCATCTAGTCCCAGACTAAACAAAGCTTGTATTATGAGTACTAGACAACTGATATATTTAAATATTATTTATAATATACATATATAGGTATTTTACACCGGACACGGGACAAATAGATATGTTCGTGCACACAAATATTTGTTCCGGTCGGGAATCGAACCCGCAACCCTTGGTTCCGCATTTAGGGTCGGTAACCACTCAGTCAAATAGACAGTTATAAGTTTATATGTTATAAGTTCATGTATATGTTTTAAAGGCTAGAATAAAGTCCACCACACACCATTTAGTAATAAGAAAGCCAAGTAGGTACAAGTCGGACTCGGACACAAAGTGTTCCATGCCATTGTACAATATAAAAAACACATTTCTTGTATAGTATTGTAGTATTGTATTATAGTATTGTAGAGGGTCCCTCTTTAATTTTTCACTTTACTTTATTTTTATTAATTCCTATTATAGCGAAATATTATGGTAGTAGTAGTAATGAAAATTTGAAGTGTAAGCAATGATTTCACAACCATCAAATTATCAAAAACGTCAAAAGAAAACATGTCTTTTGTACGGGAACCCTCTTTAATTTTTAACTTTATTTTATTTTCATTATTTGTTCGTTACAGCGGCCATATTAAAACATAAATTTGTGAAAAATTTCAAGTGTCTACATATTATGGTTTGGACGAACAGCCAGACAGACGGACGGACAAACGGACGGACAGCGGTGTCTTAGAATTAGGGTTTCCGTTGTTACCCTTTGGGTACGGAACCCTAGAAACAGGATACATATTTGTGAAATTCTTGAAATTATGCAAAATTTTAATTTATTTGAGTTTAAGATCACAGATAGTAGTAGGTACATTTCTCTACCACTATTTTCACAATAGCTAAATCTATGCTTATATTACTGAAAATAAATTAAAACTGTGCTTAATATACCTACTCAACATTTGAAAGAAAACTTCGCGTATTCGAAACCTGCAAATTTTTCTGCCAGCATATAATTACGTACATTTCAGTTTAATATTGGGTTTTTACATAAATCGACTGACCGATTGGCCGAAGAGTTAGAGACCCTAATAGCGTAACTAAGGGTCGTGGGATCGATTTCCGCCCGGGACAAATATTTGTCTGCATGAACATGTCTATTTGTTCCGTGTCTGGGTGTAAATATCTATATATGTATATATTATAAAGAATATTTAAAAGTATGTATGTCAGTTGTCTGGTACCCATAATACAAGCTTTGCTTAGTTTGAGACTAGATAGCGCTCTTTAGGATGTTATTATACGTTATTCCTATCAAATAAATTACATTTCTGCATGCCTTACCTCTTTTTCCGTTTCACTCGTTGACTCGTGGTTTGGTATCAAAGAAGAATCGGTTACCTCGGTTGCTTTCTTTCTCTTCAAAGGAAATAATTTTATATAAATTAATAATTAAAATTCTATAATAATTTATATTCCATACCATTAAAAGAATAATTATCTCTTTAAGACAATACAAGATTCTAGTGCATTCGCACTTATTCAATTAAAATTCTATTTTAACTTTGAATATTGGCATGGAAAAAATAAGATTCACAAAAATAAAACGAAAAAAAAACACAAATTCAGTGAATTTTCAATTTACCACATATATGCTTTTTACATACTTACTTATGAATATATTAAATATTTAATTTCTAATTGTAATTAATCATTTTTGAACGACAAATTATGACAAACAAACTATTTTCAGTACAATTTTAATCGATTTAATTTAATTTCTACATTTCTTACTTCAACTTCCTCTTCATGTGCACTAGGATAATCCTCGGGGTACCGCTTTTTAAATTCCGATTCAAGCGCAGCTAATAATACGTTCATGTTGTTGATCTCCATATCTGAACCACTGTTATAAAATGATGTCCTTCGTATTCGACAAGTAAACTATCAATACGTGTTAGTTTCTTACTTGTTTCCCTTAAATACTCGCTACAATCGTTACCCCACTCATTCCCACCACAACCCCCCGCCCTGCTCCCGCGCTCGGCTAATGTTTTACCTGAAACAATGCCCTTCACCGTCCTTCGTATTATACTGGTTTTGTAACCTTGAATGTTTCGCTGCTATAACAGGGAATACTAATAAAGTTTATTTATTGAAAGATGCACATGTATAATAACCTAGAAAGTGTAATCTTTAAAAAAATAAACGATTCATCCTTTTTTTATATAACACATATTTACGTAATACTTATTTGCAAAAAATATAATAAATTCTGGTAGGAAATTTAAAAAGAACTTTATTATTTTATTACAAATTTATTAAAAAATGTCATTTCAATAATGGACACAAACAGAACGCATGTACCTAGTAGTAGGTAAATTGTTAACCATTAGGGGTAAAATAGTATATTTCCGGCGAGGAAGGTGAAATATCCAAAGCATAGTAGAAAACTTTATAGTATAATACTATGATGGTAGTAGGTACCTACCTATCATACTGGTAGGAATCTAAAGTAAAATTCTGAGCGTAGCGGGAAATTCATTGAAATAATTTTGTAGTCAATTGGCACACTGCTGCATGTTTTCATTACATATACGACAAAAATAAATACCTTGTTAATGATTAGAAATAGGAAAATAAGAATGTTATTATATAAAATGAAGCCGTATTAGCCTAATAACATCATCGGGTAGGTAGGTAGGTACCTACTAAAAGTTATGTTGAGGTAGAACATTGTCAGAATTTTTTTTTTTCAAAAATCATCTAGTTATCATATTTAAACAAGAGACGACAGTCGATGTTCGACAGCTTTCTTCTTCTCCATTTGTTCAAAATGTTTTTGATACACTCATTTTATTTTTCATTTTCGCAAACTTTTAAAAGTTTCTTTGCCAGTGGTATATAAAATCAAATAATTATTTTTAATAATTAGGTTTATTTTGAGGTATTCAATAATAAAAAAAATATTGTGCCATAATTTTATGGCTTAGTGTGTAAATAGTCATAATAAGACTAAGTTTATAAGGTATATTGTTATAACGCACTTAAATCATAATTTTTTTGTTATATATTTAATAATAATAATCACATCTAGGACATTCCACACAGCGTCATCTAGTTATTAACTGTGTGAAAAATAATTCCATTTTTGAATAAAAGGCCCAAACCATCTTTATACCTAATGTAACATTTATAACATTCGCTCATATGATTGAATTTTAAGACCCCTTTATATTTTTTTTTAATTTACACGATGGAATTAATGTGAAAACAATGTCTTCTTTGATTTATTGTTATGTTATTAGCAAATGAGTATCTAATACGATGCATTAATAGTTTAACGATTAAGATAATTTTAAAAGTTTTAATGGGTAGGTACTTATTGGTTATACATACATACATATATTCTCGCCTGCTTCCCATTGGGGTAGGCAGAGACTACAGATTTCCACTTAGTGCGATCCTGGCATACTTCTTTCGCTTCATCATCATCTCTCATCTCTCTCATCACTCTTCTCATACACGCTCTCAGGACACTCCGAAAACTCCGGGTACTCTAAACTTGACCCTTTTCTAGTATGTCCTTAATCTGATTCCAGTAAGTTCGTCTAGGGCGACACATTCCGACCCCTACTTATTGGTTATGTTTTCAATAATTATATGAAACTTAATTACTTATAATGACTGTTAATTACGTCATTATTAAATCATGAAACATTCTTGGATCGGTCTCGCTTGATTTTCATCTAATAGGTACCTAATATAGGTATCGTCCGTGTGGAAATTTACAAGTAAGTACTCAGTCTTCTTAACGTTTTATAAGTAAACTAGGATAACTTGTTACCGTGTTGCCAAATTTTTTTCGCGCAAATCGGGATTAGTATTCGAAAAAAAAAAATACGGGATTTCGGTGAAGGATTCGGTACAAAAAAAGGGGAAAAATTACGAACCATTTATTATTTGCATATAACAATAAATTCAATAAAAAAACACAAACGCACCTATTGCACAAATTTATTTAAAAAAAAAATGAACATAATATTTTAATGTTGTTTGATATTTTTTAGATGATATTACTTGTTGTAATATATCTTTCTTGTCTTTCAAAAATTTATAAAAGTCCGTACATGACTCGTTTTAAAATTGAGTTTCGATTCAGTTTACGTTGTGTTCAGTGAATAGGCCAGCGGTAAACTACTAGATTTCTATTAGGTTCCGATCGAACTTTTGCGCATCGATTCACTTTCACGCATAATCGGGACAACTGGCGTCCTGTGCGGGACATTTAATTAGAACCCTGAAATCGGGACGTCTCGCAAAAATTGGGACGTCTGGGAACACTGACTTGTAATATTGCATCAATACGAAAGGCATATTAGTTGTATTACACATAGACAAAGCTGTCCATGTGGCTCGACCAATGATTAAACGAGAAATACGATCGCAGGTGATCGGTTAACATAATGTTACTAAAAGCTGAAAGTTGAGAAAGGTCATGAGTTTTGAAATTGTTGAAAAATTAGCTGTAGTGGCTTAGTGGCTGAGTACTTTGCCATTAATACGAAAGTTGTGGGTTCGATCCCCGCCATAAGTTAGTCAAGAATTTTTTGATTTTGAAATATTAAGTCAAATAAATATCACAAGCTCCACCGACGACGTCGTCACTTCTGCGATGGTTGAGGTCTTCAGCCATCATCAATCAGCCATCCACCTGCACCGGACCAGCACGATGAGCTCACCACGAGGTCATGACCGAAACTTCATTACTCATTGTTGCGTAAAAGCTGTGTAATATCATAATAGAGGCGTGAAAGACTTATCTAAAATATTTATTGAAATCTACACTGATTAATCCAATTTGCATTAATAAAGTTTTCGTTGAATACATGTAAATATTGATTTTGGGTTGGGTTGAAGGGATAAATATTACTTTTTTAAATATAAGTTATCAAATAAAACTAATCCACCCCTCGTCACCCCCGACGCAAAGGTGTCCATGATGCTCATCGCATTGCCGCGCTGAATTGCAATGGCAATTCTTTGCACCAGGAAGGAAAGGAACCGGAACGGGGGTCGAATCCCCTTTCTTTCAAAAAATGAAAATAAGTAATTCTCATTAATAAATCAGTGATTTGTTTTATAATCAACTGACTACAGAAATACTGTTTTTAAATTAAAGTTACAATTCAGTTTTTTTTTTTAAATGTATAACGAATAATTAGATGTATGGATCTCTCCGTGATGTCGAACGCTTTTAAATTTGGTAAGGATTATCGTTTGACAAGAAATTTAGTTGTTATGCTTACTAATTAAAATTTCGGTTAATTCCATTGCAGATTGAATTTATTTTCTCACATATTATTACGGGTCTGAGTTTTGGTTTCTTTTATAGTGCTACAACACATACTGCTACACATAAGACGCTATGGTGCTTTGGTGCTACAAAATTGTGGTGCTACGATGCTACTGAACTTTGGTGCTACAGTGCTACGATGTTATTGTTAATATCTAATATTTTGTTGGAAACATCAAAAGTATGAACTAATTATAAAAATATTTTAATCAGAAAGAAAGCTTAGACTAAATTAAAAAGTAATTAAAAATTAAAAATACTTACCTAGATGCTAATAAATTTTTTTAACTCAGTCAGTACCAGCAGAGTGCCTGAGAGGCTTAGGTCAGTATACTTAAATCAACTTTTTAAATATCTTATTCATTAATACAAATATTTTGATAAAAAAAATATTATTATTATTGTTACGTTGGTCACGTACCTAGTAAAGTAAATAATATAATTACAATAATTTATTTTGTAAAAATTTACATGACAAAAAAAAGATGTATACACTTATAATTAAATACTAACTTAATTATACATTGGTGAACGTACTTTCTATTATTAAGTAGGTACGAAAGAAATCTCACATTTAGGATTTACAATAAGTGATGTGCATGAGAAGAAGCATCGGTAATTTTATTTAAAGATTTTCGTAATAACACTCACGTTTTATTGTAATGAGTACCTACTTTTATCTTTTACATACAATTACAGTGTAAAGGACTTGTCAAAACAGAATAGTTATAAGAAATGGCTATAGCTTATAGTTAAAGTTATTGCCCGCGTAACCTTTACGCACGCCACTACTTAAGACAGTTGAATGTTTGCGTTAATTATTTCGAAATCTATGCTAATATTATGAAGAAGAAGGATTTGATTTTTTGTTTGTTTTTGTTTGTTACGCATAAACTTGAAAACTATTAAACTGATTTTAAAAATTCTTTCACGTATAGAAAGTTACATTATCAGCGAGTAACATGGGCTTTATTTAATTTTCAAACTAGGTTTCTGCCCGTAGCTTCGCTCGCATGGACTACACAGTTGTACCATCTATCGTTGTACGTCAACCGCTATAAATGTTTGCGTAGTTATAGTTTATAAGCTGAAAAGTGACAGGCTACTTTTCATCCGAAAAAAGGGATCCCGGTGCAACTGTGTAGTCCACGCGAGTGAAGCTGCGGGCGGAAAGCTATTTATAATACGTATGATCCATATAGTCGTTGTGCAACATATTTCGCAATGGATAGTTATTATACATCGATTCATAAGGCACATCTATATATTATAAATATGTATATTATAATAATAATCATAGTGAGCTTCAAAATCCGAATCTACCTGCTACTTAGCTATGACAAAAGTGCATCCACGCGTAAACGTTAATTACAGTGAAACTTCAACCACACTTATACAAAATAACACGCTAATACCTGCGCTCTATGAAAGGGATCGTGGGAACGCTACCTGAATATTTTCGTGTCAGACGTGAGTTACAGATAAAAAATAGAAATTTAAAATTCAGGATATATACTGGCACACTAAACTAGTGAACATGCTCCCGGAGGTATCCGAATATTCAACATATTTTACACTTCTGCATATTTTTTTGAATTCAAGTAGGTAATTATTGTTATGGGTTCGATGTGAAAACTATGCCGCGAGGGCACTTTCATAATATTATCTGGTATTAAAATACTTCTAGATTTTAAAAACTTTTCAATAAACCCAGAGCCTACACAAAAAGTTAACTATGTATAACTTTTTGGATAATACATCAAATTTACAACACCTTCATTCTCCTATTTTAAGTAATTCGGATGCTACGTCAAAGAGTATTTTCGTAGCTTGTTGCTCCGCATTTTACAATTTAGGTTACTGTTAAGTTTGTGCAGAATATTTTTTTATTATTGTGTTTATTTTCATAAAGGTCTTTTTCTCGTAGTCAAATTAGTTTTGTACTAAACGAATGAAACCTGTTAGATAAACTAAGTAATTTGTGCTCTTCGGCATCATTTCAGCCGCCGGACGTGCACTGCTAGCCATAGACCGGGAAGGCTTTTATGTTTATTTGTAGTTATTGAATTTATACATTTATACACAACCGTTTTCACACTAGCTTTTGTTTCCGCTTTTGCAAATATTTACTGGTGACATCTATTTTCGCTCCACTTCCGTCGTATCACTAGCATTTTGTATAGACGAGAAACCACTATTCGCATTATAGTCAATTATGTATAAAAGCTCCGGCGCATTTTTTAGTTTTGCCGTGGGATATTATGGTACCTACAGTGTTATTCGATGTCATCGAGCGATATTTTTACTCGAAAATCTAAATCAAGACTATTCTAATCGACAAAACTTAGCAGATTGCCTAAAGATATAGTTTATTTTCGTTTTTACACTTTATACAAATTAAACGACAAAAACCATCGATAATATATGTAAATAATGCCAACCATACGTATTTTACACATTTTACTTAACCTTCTCTGAAAACACGTAATGATTAACATAAATTGGGCGAGCCAGATTTTTAGCGTGTCTCTCACTCCGACTATACCTTCCAACGTGTATAGATATATATGTACACGCACGTTTTCTATTTTTACTAAAGTAGGTTATTTATTTATAGTTTTAGAGGTGTATTTTTTTTTGTAAGTAAATACTCAATACATTTAAATAAATTTTAATATAATATGAAATATACAACGACATCTTATTGATTGCCTGATTTTCTTCGCATCCGCAACTTCAGCATCTTATTTTCGTCAGCACATTTAGTTGTTATTGCGCCTCTGTGATAAACAAAAAGAGCAAATATTAGATTTACTTCTTTTTTACAGTCTATACACAGAAAGATTTCGTCATCACCTTCCAAGTTGTTCCTGTGCATCAGGTATTATTCAAAGACTACATTAAAAGAGATGGACATGTACATTTTCACAATAATTTTTTTCTCTCGAATTAATTATTGATACAGTGTGGTTACTACGAAAACACTAGGGTGATTTAAAAGAATTATGTAAATAAATGCGAAAACTGGGTGACAACCTGACAATCAACGCAAAACTTAAACCGTTGAGTGTGTAGTAACTGTAACCTAAATAGGTTATTTATATAGAGAACTATCAACTGACGTGCTCTATATAGGTATATCTATTTAGTAATTATACTGAATGCCAGAGACAACCGTTGTCGGGCTGTCTCCGTCCGCGATGACTGGTGCGCGGTACGGGGCACCTGGGGCGCATGCACCAGATTGAGGATCAGACATGTGACTTGATGTGTACGAACTTTACATTTTGCATAAAGGTTTGCTATATAATGTGAAAATTCTTTCAGATTCGAACCGTTTGAAGGTTTGAAAAGTTGTGTCATAGTTTTCATGGAAAAAATATAAATAAAATGCATATCAATTTACCAAGTAAATGATTGAAGCCGTATTTTACTAATATTTAAAATTATGTCCTTAAAGGGGGAAAAAGAATGACATAGTGTGTAAATTAAAAAACTACCTAAACCAATGGACCCGAAAATTTAAAATTTCAATAATAATTAATCAATCAAATGATTCATTAATCAATAGAAATGGTTTCTTAATTACAATTCCTAATTAGTACTGCTCTGAATGTCTTTTACTTAGGCTGTAAAAATTTAACTTTTGTTAGTAAAATTTCAAACAATATACATAATGTTTTTGAGTCAATAATAAGTAATTTTGATTATTTAATTTTATAACTACAAACCTGACTAGATTCTCCTTTACATGGCAGTTAGCTGCGACGGTCGTGACGATGTCGGCCACCTTCTTGGGATCAAGGCGCAACTTGGCTGGTTTGTCCATGAATGCTGGCGATGCTTTCCCAGTCAGAGAATGAGTTGCTAAAATACTAGAACGTAAAATATATATTTAAAATTTTTGTCTACCCAAGCAGTACATAGAACAATGGTTTTCGTGAAACTTCAAGAAATATATGATTAATTTATTCTTATATTTAATTTTATTAAATTATTTAGTTTGGTGACAGAACTATCATCAAAATATAAAGTTTTATCATCGCAAACAACTTCAAGTGCAACTTATAAGTTGTGTACGGTTGTCGATGACGTCCCTACCAAACTACGAGCTAACTAACTACAATTTTTGAAAAATGTACTATTATACTATTACATTTGTCGTGAAAAACCCAACACCATGTTTTGATTAGACTATGTTTTCATCCAAGAAGAAATTCACAGCCTTGTAATGAAGATTTATAAAATAAATTAAAAATTGTACCCAAACTTGATGAAGTGTAGGTAAGATAGCAATTCAGTGCGGCAATGCGATGAGCACCATGGGCATCATTGCGTCAGGGGTGACGAGGGGTGGATTATTGGATGCTAATTACCTAGTAAATGTCATTATTTAAAAACATAACTAACCTTCGCGAGAACACGGCCGTTAAAAGTTTCCTCGTCGCCATGGTGTAGGAGTCCCAGTTGATCACAGAAAATACTTCTGCAGGCACCAGGGTCTTACCGCTTCCAATGGGTACCTATGAGTACATTCATAGATGTGTATTAACTTTTACTGCCCAACAATTATTTTATTATATATTCCGATTTATTTCGGATTAACGTGTTTATAAGCATATAAATTTAAATTGTTTTTTTCTTAAGTTTGTTGTATTATCATATTGTTATTTTTTGTGGCAACTGAAAATTGTTTAAATAGGAGAGGGGATAGATTTATTTGTTTTGACAATCATTGCTTTTAAAGATGTTGACTAACTAATTTATAAACTTTCTGTAAAATAAACCAGCCCATGCTATTATGACTATATAACTGTGTGATTTAGTAAATTTGTAATTAATTAAATTTATTTTAATAATATTAAAAACATTCTCACCATCGTCCCCTGATGTTCAACCGCTACATGTTCATCAAATACACTGCTGGAAGATTCACTTTTGCCAATCTTCGACGGCACGTTATTTGGAGGGCTTTCTCGATTATTCAGTCGACGTTTAGGTCGAGATTTTTGAACTCTATTTGTGTTTTCTGTGATAGGACCGGGAGTCGACATTGTCGAAGGCGTGTTCTGGTTTTGTTCTGCTTCATATTTGGCACATATTTGGTTTTTAAATTTCAGTTTCACATTCCCCGTATCATTCAAGACGTTTCGGATCCGAATCATTGCGTCCATGTCGTGTTGGTCCATTTTTCCATTTTCTTTGTCAATCGCAATTTTTTTTCCTTCGGTGTTTGCTTCTGAAACATGAGATTGTTCTGCATTTTGAGATAAAACGGGTTCCGTTCTCAATCTGCGTTGTTTTTTCTGTTTTGAGTTTGCCCGTTTCGAAATCACTACAAACTTAGTTTTCTTGTTCATGATCTGTAAAATCATAAGAAATTAGTTATATTTGTTATTCACTTTTAGTTCAATTGAATTTCAGAGTAACTTCAAAGCCATGAAGTTTTTATTTCAAAATACTTTTTTGACATCAGCAATTAATTTTGTCGTCATTAAATATACGTAATAATTATTTAATTTGTATAATATATCGTATATATTAAATATAATAACGATAATAATTATAATACTTAGAACATCTTACACAGCGCCATCTAGTCCCAGACTAAACAAAGCTTGTATTATGAGTACTAGACAACTGATATATTTAAATATTATTTATAATATACATATATAGGTATTTTACACCGGACACGGGACAAATAGATATGTTCGTGCACACAAATATTTGTTCCGGTCGGGAATCGAACCCGCAACCCTTGGTTCCGCATTTAGGGTCGGTAACCACTCAGTCAAATAGACAGTTATAAGTTTATATGTTATAAGTTCATGTATATGTTTTAAAGGCTAGAATAAAGTCCACCACACACCATTTAGTAATAAGAAAGCCAAGTAGGTACAAGTCGGACTCGGACACAAAGTGTTCCATGCCATTGTACAATATAAAAAACACATTTCTTGTATAGTATTGTAGTATTGTATTATAGTATTGTAGAGGGTCCCTCTTTAATTTTTCACTTTACTTTATTTTTATTAATTCCTATTATAGCGAAATTTTATGGTAGTAGTAGTAATGAAAATTCGAAGTGTAAGCAATGATTTCACAACCATCAAATTATCAAAAACGTCAAAAGAAAACATGTCTTTTGTACGGGAACCCTCTTTAATTTTTAACTTTATTTTATTTTTATTATTTGTTCGTTACAGCGGCCATATTAAAACATAAATTTGTGAAAAATTTCAAGTGTCTACATATTACGGTTTGGACGAACAGCCAGACAAACGGACGGACAGCGGTGTCTTAGAATTAAGGTTTCCGTTGTTACCCTTTGGCTACGGAACCCTAGAAACAGGAAACATATTTGTGAAATTCTTGAAATTATGCAAAATTTTAATTTATTTGAGTTTAAGATCACAGATAGTAGTAGGTACATTTCTCTACCACTATTTTCACAATAGCTAAATCTATGCTTATATTACTGAAAATAAATTAAAACTGTGCTTAATATACCTACTCAACATTTGAAAGAAAACTTCGCGTATTCGAAACCTGCAAATTTTTCTGCCAGCATATAATTACGTACATTTCAGTTTAATATTGGGTTTTTACATAAATCGACTGACCGATTGGCCGAAGAGTTAGAGACCCTAATAGCGTAACTAAGGGTCGTGGGATCGATTTCCGCCCGGGACAAATATTTGTCTGCATGAACATGTCTATTTGTTCCGTGTCTGGGTGTAAATATCTATATATGTATATATTATAAAGAATATTTAAAAGTATGTATGTCAATTGTCTGGTACCCATAATACAAGCTTTGCTTAGTTTGAGACTAGATAGTGCTCTTTAGGATGTTCCAGGTGTTATTATACGTTATTCCTATCAAATAAATTACATTTTTGCATGCCTTACCTCTTTTTCAGTTTCACTCGATGACTCGTGGTTTGGTATCAAAGAAGATTCGCTAACTGAAAAATTTTCAACTTCAGCATCATCGTTTACCTCGGTTGCTTTCTTTCTCTTTAAAAGAAATAATTTTATATAAATTAATAATTAAAATTCTATAATAATTTATATTCCATACCATTAAAAGAATAATTATCTCTTTAAGACAATACAAGATTCTAGTGCATTCGCACTTATTCAATTAAAATTCTATTTTAACTTTGAATATTGGCATGGAAAAAATAAGATTCACAAAAATAAAATGAAAAAAACACAAATTCAGTGAATTTTCA
This sequence comes from Luffia ferchaultella, assembly GCA_949709985.1. Classification (NCBI taxonomy): domain Eukaryota; kingdom Metazoa; phylum Arthropoda; class Insecta; order Lepidoptera; family Psychidae; genus Luffia; species Luffia ferchaultella. Next base: position 14,404,093 of record OX453257.1, read on the forward strand.
ATTTACCACATATATGCTTTTTACATACTTACTTATGAATATATTAAATATTTAATTTCTAATTGTAATTAATCGTTTTTGAACGACAAATTATGACAGACAAACTATTTTCAGTACAATTTTAAAAGATTTAATTTAATTTCTACATTTCTTACTTGAACTTCCTCTTCATGTGCACTAGGATAATCCTCGGGGTACCGCTTTTTAAATTCCGATTCAAGCGCAGCTAATAATACGTTCATGTTGTTGATCTCCATATCTGAACCACTGTTATAAAATGATGTCCTTCGTATTCGACAAGTAAACTATCAATACGTGTTAGTTTCTTACTTGTTTCCCTTAAATACTCGCTACAATCGTTACCCCACTCATTCCCACCACAACCCCCCGCCCTGCTCCCGCGCTCGGCTAATGTTTTACCTGAAACAATGCCCTTCACCGTCCTTCGTATTATACTGGTTTTGTAACCTTGAATGTTTCGCTGCTATAACAGGGAATACTAATAAAGTTTATTTATTGAAAGATGCACATGTATAATAACCTAGAAAGTGTAATCTTTAAAAAAATAAACGATTCATCCTTTTTTTATATAACACATATTTACGTAATACTTATTTGCAAAAAATATAATAAATTCTGGTAGGAAATTTAAAAAGAACTTTATTATTTTATTACAAATTTATTAAAAAATGTCATTTCAATAATGGACACAAACAGAACGCATGTACCTAGTAGTAGGTAAATTGTTAACCATTAGGGGTAAAATAGTATATTTCCGGCGAGGAAGGTGAAATATCCAAAGCATAGTAGAAAACTTTATAGTATAATACTATGATGGTAGTAGGTACCTACCTATCATACTGGTAGGAATCTAAAGTAAAATTCTGAGCGTAGCGGGAAATTCATTGAAATAATTTTGTAGTCAATTGGCACACTGCTGCATGTTTTCATTACATATACGACAAAAATAAATACCTTGTTAATGATTAGAAATAGGAAAATAAGAATGTTATTATATAAAATGAAGCCGTATTAGCCTAATAACATCATCGGGTAGGTAGGTAGGTACCTACTAAAAGTTATGTTGAGGTAGAACATTGTCAAAATTTTTTTTTTTCAAAAATCATCTAGTTATCATATTTAAACAAGAGACGACAGTCGATGTTCGACAGCTTTCTTCTTCTCCATTTGTTCAAAATGTTTTTGATACACTCATTTTATTTTTCATTTTCGCAAACTTTTAAAAGTTTCTTTGCCAGTGGTATATAAAATCAAATAATTATTTTTAATAATTAGGTTTATTTTGAGGTATTCAATAATAAAAAAAATATTGTGCCATAATTTTATGGCTTAGTGTGTAAATAGTCATAATAAGACTAAGTTTATAAGGTATATTGTTATAACGCACTTAAATCATAATTTTTTTGTTATATATTTAATAATAATAATCACATCTAGGACATTCCACACAGCGTCATCTAGTTATTAACTGTGTGAAAAATAATTCCATTTTTGAATAAAAGGCCCAAACCATCTTTATACCTAATGTAACATTTATAACATTCGCTCATATGATTGAATTTTAAGACCCCTTTATATTTTTTTTTAATTTACACGATGGAATTAATGTGAAAACAATGTCTTCTTTGATTTATTGTTATGTTATTAGCAAATGAGTATCTAATACGATGCATTAATAGTTTAACGATTAAGATAATTTTAAAAGTTTTAATGGGTAGGTACTTATTGGTTATACATACATACATATATTCTCGCCTGCTTCCCATTGGGGTAGGCAGAGACTACAGATTTCCACTTAGTGCGATCCTGGCATACTTCTTTCGCTTCATCATCATCTCTCATCTCTCTCATCACTCTTCTCATACACGCTCTCAGGACACTCCGAAAACTCCGGGTACTCTAAACTTGACCCTTTTCTAGTATGTCCTTAATCTGGTTCCAGTAAGTTCGTTTAGGGCGACCCATTCCGACCCCTACTTATTGGTTATGTTTTCAATAATTATATGAAACTTAATTACTTATAATGACTGTTAATTACGTCATTATTAAATCATGAAACATTCTTGGATCGATCTCGCTTGATTTTCATCTAATAGGTACCTAATATAGGTGTCGTCTGTCACCTGTTCTGAAAAGATAATCGAACATCTAACGAATGCAATGCCTTATATTTAAGATACTTATGACTAAAGTTGTTGTACCTACCTACCATCGTCCTATATACGTTTACAAACTATCACAAAATGCTTACAGTTAGATTAATTATAAATGTGTGTTGGTTTTAGAAATAACCTTCTTTGGCGTGACTAAAAAAATTATGTAAGTATAAAATGCATGGTACATAAAATACATTTGATAAAAACGATTAAAAAACAAAGAGGGACTAGGGAAGGAGGGACGGTACCTAAGATTTATAATAATTAAATTTTATATTCAAGAATGGTCAATTAATATAAATAAAATTTACGTACTTATAATTAAGATCAAGTCTATTATGAAGTAACGTTCTTATTATTTTAAATACCTACATTAATTTGACTTAAATATTGAAATATTTTATTAGAGATAAAATTTATTTACAAATATTAATTCTTTGATTTAATACAATACTAACACAGGCTAGTAAGATTAAGCATACCTATTTGACTTGAAAAACCATCTTCCCGAAAATGACCTCTTTATTCGATGATATGATTCCTAAAAGAAACTAATTGGTAGCTAGGCACCTACCTGCTATCTGCACTTTATGGATGCAAATGTGCAGATAGATAGAATATTGTTATTTGTGTATAGAGGTAGTTGTTTACTTGCCACAAAATCCCGAAATCAAGTAGCAATTTGTGAAAAACAATTCACCTACATAATGGGTACAATATTCCTTACTCAAGGGAAAATAAATATACTTTTAAAGTTATGCTAGTCGTTGTATCTGCACATTAAATAACCATGTTCTATATTGTTTATGTTCGCCCTGCGTGTTACTTTCTCTTTTGTTTTTAAGTAGATACCGAAATGTTGCTAAATAGATTCACAAATAACTAAAATAAAATGCCCTTATTTATTTCTTCTATGAATTCGTATTTCTGCTTAGCCTTTTCAAACAATAGACGCCTGCCGCATGCGTATTTTTTGTCTTGTCGGAAATCCGTTGTAATTTGGTTTCTACCTGCTCACTATTGCAAAGGTCAGCTTAAATAAAATTATATTAAAAGTATTTATTATAACTAAAGTCGTAAATGTTATGCACCTTAGAAAAAGGAGAAAATTCCTTCGTACCTACTTCGAACGTACCTATTAAGTTGCTCTCAAAACTCTTTAGTAGTAAGTACTGTGTGCACATGGCTGGTGTTAATAATACTACCTACAACTTGGAGTGCTGAAAACAGTTGTCAATGGTTGTGGAGATATGCACTCCTAAAGTCCTAATTTTTGTTAGAGTCATGTGTCTCCCCCTCTACCAGCTAAACCGTTGTATTTGGATATGTGGAAAAAATTATTAAAGGAGTATATATAACGTAGTTAAAAGGAAACCTGTCACAGCTAACTAGACTTTATTATTTAACGAATAATAGATTAACTTATAAAATGTATTTTTATAAGTGAAAATTTTGTAATACATGCAGATAGAAAATGACAAGATACCGTTTAGCCAATAAGCGAAACTAGATGCATTTTATCTCTGTGATGTTATTGTAAAAAAAATTTAAAAAAAAATATGAAAACTATATTATATTACTAAGTACTATAAATTTACGCTTTCCTTTGTAGAGCTTATTCTCTTCACAATCGATACTAAAAGTCAAAGTTTCACTGTAATAAAATAAGTAATAAAATATGTCTCTAGCTATCAGTGCACTCATGTTATTACTTTTCGGATTAGCCAGAGAGGATCGAGCGCCTTCTTAATTACTAACGAAATAAAAATGAAATATAATTATACAATAATTCTCAAATTACATAATAATAACGATTAATGGTTAAGTTCGATTAACTTCGCGCTCGTTTTTTTTTTTTTTTTTTAATATTGTATGGTGGTACGGAACCCTTCGTGTGCGAGTCCGATTCGCACTTGACTGGTTTTTTTTTAATAATCAACTGACTACAGAAATACTGTTTTTAAATTAAAGTTACAATTAAGTTTTTTTTTTATGTATAAAGAATAATTAGATGTGTGGATCTTTCAGTGATGTCGAACGCTTCTAAATTCTGTAAGGATTAGCTTTTGACAAGGAATTTAATTGTTATTCTTACTATTTAAAATTTCGGTTCCTTCCATTGCAAATTGGTTTTATTTTCTCGCATATTATTAAGGGTCTGAGTTTTGGTTTCTTTTATAGTGCTACAACACATACTGCTTGACATAAGACGCTATAGTGCTTTGGTGCTACAAAATTGTGGTGCTACGATGCTACTGAACTTTGGTGCTACAGTGCTACGATGTTAAGTTGTTAATATTTAAGATTTAATGTCTTTATCCTTGTGATTTTTGGAACCCACTAAAATCATACAATGGTATAAATTTGGTTAGTTACATAAATTATAACTTTACTAGGATAAATAGTATAGTTTATTTGTTGATATTAATATTTAAGGCAAAGTAAATATTATTCATATATTTAATTAATGTGTGTTATTAATATTGTAATATGCAATGGTTTCTAGCTTTTATTTTCAATTAATTTAAGTTCATGTCTGAATACTCATGTTTAAATAAAAATTTTGATTAATTTAATTAATTTAAAATAGTCGTGATAGCCCGAACGCAGCGAAACTGTTTCAAATCTATAAGGCCATGTGGTCGTAGTTTGAATTCGGGCGTGTACCAATGAGTTTTGTTCGTACTTAAGGACATTAACTGTCACTGACTCCGTGCCTCGGAGAGCACGTTAAGCAGTCCCGGTTGCTGTCAATAGATGGCGGTCGTTACGATCCGCCAACCCGCATCGGAGCAGCGTGGTGGATTTAAGCTCTAAGCCCGCCTCATCTTGAGGGGAGGCCTAAGCCTCTGCAGTGGCGGATAAAAAGAGCTGATGGAATGGAAAAAAAATTTAAATTGTAAATAAAAACAAAACTTAAAAATGAAAATGATTCAATCAATCAATTAAAAATAAATCTACATTATAATTATTTTTGTAGTAATTTTTTTTTTGTATGTTATAATTATTAGTAATGTATACTTTTATAAGTAGTTAATTTTAGTTTCATAGAGTTATTTTGCTATTAGTTAATTGTTTAAACGTTTATGTCGCCTTTTATCAAAATAAAAATTTATTTTGATCAATCAAATAACTTATTTGTACTTATGTAATATAATCTTGAAATACGTCACAAAAGTTAATTTTTCACTTTGCGGAAAAAACTTCCTTACAAAGGATTTGTTGAAAAGTACACATTACTGATGTTAATATTAGTAATTTTGGTGATTTTCATACGTATTTATGTGGATTATTTTGAACAGAAGTATGTCAAGGTTTTTTTTATTGTCTGACTGAATGGTCGAGTGGTTAGAAACTGTAACTGCAGAGACGTAGGTCGCGGGTTCGACACCCGCCCGGAACAAATGTTTATGTGAATAAACATGGTGATTTCGTTCCGTGTCTGGGTGTAAAATATATATGTAGGTATTATAAAGAATATTTAAGTATGTATATCAGTTGTCTAGTAACCCATAACACGAGCATAATACTTGCTTACTTTGGGACTAGATGGCGCTGTGTTCGATGTTCCATGTATTATTATTATTTTTCATTTATTTATTAGGGTTTTTAGCCAAAAAAACCTGAACCTTTATAATTTCGTCCAGTCCGTTTGTCTGTCCATCTATCACAGCCCTTTCATTCAAAGACTATTAGCGGTAGATACCTAGATGGGATTTAAAAGGTAGGTGCAATCTATGAACCGCCCTAGAATTTTTTTGGAGTAGGTAAGTCAGATAGACGTGTATGTAACTGGATGTAACTGTAAAAGAATTCCAGTGGACATTAAGTTTTGGGAAAACTACATAGGTGTAGATGGGTCCTTAAAAATGATTTAAATGAAATGATATATATAAAATTACTTTCAGTTGCAGCTGCGCTCCTAAAGTTCTAAAAAATATACACTTACCTATGGAATAGTTTTTGAGATATTTGTTTTTAAACTTATTAATTGAATGTTACCCATGAACGTTCATCCCGACTACGGAACCCTTCACTGTGTGTAGTCCGAGTCGCACTTGCCTGGTTTTGATTTATTCCCATTTCAGTAGATTTATAACTTCCATGTATTTATCTATAATCTTTCAAAACCATTTTACAAAATGTACATCGTTTAGCTCTAAGTAAAAAGTAATTGATGTCATTATGTTCCTTAATGATTAATTAGCAATAATAAGCTTTTAACTAATCTATTGTTTAGTTCGAAGAAATCGTTATTTTGTGTGTATCTAGTTCGTAGGAATTCGGGGTTATGTCATACAGTTATTCACTCACAGAGAGGCGTATCTAGATATGAAATGAAATTTATTTTATTTTTTAATGCATCACTAACAATAAATTATAAGGTGCCTTAACTCTAACACTAGAATTCCCTGTGTTTTGAGAGATAGTCACTTCTAGTGGTACTAAAATTATTTTTTTACAATGCACTTTAACTAATATACACGAAGGAAATATATAACAAATAAATATTCTTTGGAGTGACAGTAATTTGAGCTATGTGCTGTGTGTGGTGTGTGGATGTTTCGGAAAAATGTCAATTTAACATAATCAACAAAATCAACTCATAGAGCAGTAAAGTTCGCCTCAAACTTTATGGCGGATCGGAATACAACGCTAAAAGCGTGTTTGCGCATGTACAGTCATATACCCCTCGCTCCACTGCGTCCCGTTGCACCTAAAACTGGTTACTGCGACGCGACCAGTGCTTATGTTCACATCCGCCATAAAGTTTGATTGGAACTGTACATAGAGCAAACATCTGACGACCAACGATAGTGGGTAGCGACCCTACCTAAGAAGCTGGAGGTCCCGGGTTCCAATTTCAGGTCGGGTCAGTATTTACCTATATGATGAATATTGATACTGGCACCGGGTCTTGGTTGTTATATGTATGTGAAGTCTTCGCTAAAAAAATTGTTTATGGGAATGTATTTATTATAAAGAATATTTAAGTATGTACCTATATCAGTTGTCTAGTAACCCATAACACAAGAATAATACTTGCTTACTTTGGGACTAGATGGCGCTGTGTGGGAAGTCCCATGTATTATTGTTATTTGCACATTACCTTTTTTGGTTATGTTTTATATTAAAGACTAGCGAATACCCGCGACTTCATTTCATTGTTTTTCATAATTTATACAGATTTCAAGTTCACTCAGGAACCCTATGAAGTACTCTATGTATAATAGTATTCTCTAAAATCTCCTATAACTTCCAGTGAAACCTCGCCAAAATCTGTTCAGTTGTTTTGGCAATCGACCCAAAGAAACAAACAGACAGGCAGATAAAAAATTAAAAAACACTTGTTTGGATTTCTTGTTACGTGCAATTAAACATACCTACCTATGATTTTAAGAAAAAAGTCTTTATTTCGAAAGCACAGACAGACATTTCAGTTTTATTTGCTTGCTTATAAAGGCCCTATATATGAACAATCTTAGAAAATTTAAATAATGAACAAGACACTTAGTTTTATTAATTGTGACTGCCAAAATGCCGACAGTTCACATTTTGTATTGTGTCCAATAGAGACAATCGATTCATGAATTCCTAGTACCTGAATTACTAAAACGCACCTGGTTAACGCTCCACAGTTAAGAATAATTATCGGTAATCCTTTTAGAACCTTCCAAGAATTTCATTGTCATGTCCGTAGCTTTGAAAATAGTTATATTAACTTTTTTTGACCGTAATACCACTTATTGAAAATTCAACGCGATATAATTTATTAAAATGATTTTTTTTAAAGGTTGGCACGTCGTTTTGTTTAAACGGATATTATGAACGATGAATTGCCAATAAAATCGAATTTTTCTGCCGGGGTGTTGTGGCAGACCTTAGTTATAGTTCTAACATAATTTTTTATCACACACTTAATCAAGCTATATATACTTCAGTGTATTCTCAAAATTCATGAAAAATTTACCGGTAGACTTAAATATGTTAAAGAAACGAAATCAATACTCAGTGATTAAAACTGATATATCTAGAACAGCATTTGCTTCGAATCAGTTTTCTACACAATCAACCAGATTATATATTATATTTATATATAGATATCATTATTAGATTATATATTATATATATAGATTATATATTATTGTGTATTATAATAAAGTAAATAGACTTTTAAATATTTACACCATGAGCTATCGTGAATGTAAGAAAACTGTGACGACTTGGCCGATGATCGAAAATTTATTATCCTCAATTTAATTTTCAACGTATACCTACTTATAACACTACGCTACCATTCACAAACCAGAATTTTTTTTATGTATATATCTAACAACCCCTTATATTTTCACACACCTTTACACACAAATTACATTCGTACATTATTATATTTATCTTTTTCCATGTATTTTGTTTTTGTTATAGTTATTAATAGTTTAATTTAAGTTTGTTAAATTTACTGTAAATTATGATCTGCAGGAAGAGCGGGTCTCTTCTAATACAGGTTTTAACTTAAAAGGAGAACCCCAACCCTTGTCCTTATTGTTTATTTTAAATTTAAATAAATATATGTGATTATCTGTGTTTAATTGTATAATGCGACTGAAAACGAAGTAGGTAATTAAAGTAAAATCTATGAGTTATGAAGTTGAAATTCATATGAAGAACTTAGGTCTACAATCCCTTGGAGCTGTATAAAAATTTTGTAAGCTTGTAAATCCCTCATGAAAAATACTGTCAGTTGTCTTAGTAACCATTATACAAGCCCCAAATTGCTTAGTTAGAAACACACGCGTCGGTAACCGGTAAGACCACATAACAACAACAGGTGCAACTAGAAGTATATCCTAAACATTCAGACAAATCATGCAGCGAAGTCCTATATCTGGTAAATCGACATTTTCGTTGCAACCTAACTTATGCTCAGAAAATGAACTTGATCAAATTGTGAGAAATGTGAATATAAGAAAACGTAGAAACCCAGATATTGACCAAATTATGGATTTAAAGGAGTCTATGATGGAGTCTTTCAAGAACATGCTAAATTCAGAAGTGGCAGTAATGAAACAACAAAATTTACAAATTCTTGAATCAAATGCCGAGATCTTAAAATTACTCCAAGCCAATGCGGATAATATAAAAAAGGTTAATGAAAAATTTGTCAAATTGGAGACTGAACACTCTCTGACGCTTAAACGGGTTAATGATCTCGAGTTTAGACTATATGAGATTCAAAAACAGCAGTTGAAAAATGTCATCGAGATAAGAAATATTCCAAGAACTGATAAGGAGGATGTTAGGGAAATATGTGCTAAGCTTTATAATTCATTAAACTTTAAACATCCAAATGTGGAGGCTATATCCCAAATGTTCAGAAAGGGTAAAAACAGTAATTCGCCTATAGTAATAGAATTCCGTGACATCAAACACAAACAAGAGCTCGTTAAAGCAGTCAAAGATTTTAACCAAATGGACATAAACAAGAAATTAACTACAGAACATTTGGGAATAAAAGGCATTACAAATAGAGTATATGTATCAGATGCTTTACCTACTATGACAAGGAAAATCTATGGAGCTGCGCGTGAACTTGTGAAAAACGGCAAATACAAATACTGCTGGGTTTCTCGTGGAAACGTTCTGATACGCAAACATGAGGGTGATCCTGCAATTGTACTTAGAACACTGGAATAAATTGAAACACTTCAGTCATTGATGTGACTGGGCTTCGTAATGTTGCTTCTTCAGTTTTTTGCAATGGTATTTATATCAAATATTTCGCGTTATACTATTTCAAAAACAAAACCAGGAGCAACGGCCAGATTATTGGATGGAATTTGTATAAGTAGTCCATTTAAGGCAACTTTTTATGTAATTTTATATCGAATATTATATGTATGTAAACTTTATTATATATGTTATTTATCATTATTTATATACATAACATTATCATACACATTTTATTCTACTTTCAGTCTAGTATTGGTTAGTGACTCTATGGTCACTTACGATCACTCTCTCCATAACTCAATTCATCAGCCAAATAAATACATAATTAGACAAAACTATACATTTAATAATGGGTAATGTTTTCGAGGAGGTTATCAGTGACGTTGATCAAAATATCAACGTTGGTGAAGCACATTTGGTTGATGATCCAGTTGCCTTCCATGATCTATGCTTGAAGACTACTAATTCTTTAAATGTTATTGCTCAAAATATTCGAAGTATAAATAAAAATTTCGATGACTTTGCTGTATTCTTGAAACGAAGTAAATTAAACTATGATCTTATAATATTAACTGAATGCTGGCTGAAGAATTGTGATATCACACCAAATATCGATGAATATGACATTTATAAAACCTGTAAACATATCAATCAGAACAGTGGAGTCGTTGCATATGTTCGTAATAATATTTCTGGAGTAACAGTATACGAACCTAACCTAGAGGAAGCTGATTGTTTGGTTGTGAAGATAAATAGAAACTACGCGTTTGTCTGTGTATATAGATCCCCGTCTTTCATTCTCATTAATAACTTCTTGAACTCTTTGGATGAACTTCTTGATGACCTTAAATTTATTCCTAACATCTATTTAATTGGTGATTTTAATATAGATATAAGTCCCACAAACTGTGATCCTAAGTCGGACATGTATCTCGATCTGCTGGCAGCACAGGGTTTTTTACCGGCCTACACCATATCTACTCGTGATTCAAAGTGTCTTGATCACTGCTTAGTAAAATCTAAAATTAAAACTTTAACAGCTATATGTGATTCTTCTGTAACTGACCACAACTGTATTTATCTTGCAATAGTTTTCTCAAAGAATTACATTCTTAACAGATCACAATCGACATCAAACAAAATTAACTATAAATTTGCCTCTAATTTACTAAAAGAAGTTGTTTGGGATAACATCTTAACGATTCAGGATCCCAATAAAGCAACTGAAAAATTTAGCGATGTTGTGACCAATGTAGTAAGGAAGAGTACCCAAACGCATTTGGTATCTAACAGAAGCGCAACCTTACAGCCTTGGGTCACTCCTGGGCTGTTACGCTGCATGAGATTCCGAGACACGCTTAATAGACGTCATAAAAAATCACCTAATAATAAAAACTTAGAATGTACTTATAAACGTTATAGAAATTATTGTAATAATATTTTACATAACCTGAAAAATGAACATAGTTGCGCTGAGATACAGAAGAAAGCAAAAGATATAAAAGGAACCTGGAAGGTTATAAAACGGGTTTGTGGTTTTGGTGAAACAAAAAAAAATCGAGTGTCGAGTGATCTGTTAAAAATAAAACCCATTTCGCAGCAGTCAGTTGACTATGTTAATGATTTCTTCACAAATATAGGAAAAAGTCTTGCTACTGATATTTTGAATAAACTAAATACAACCCAAGAAAACTTGTTAAAAAAATATAAGAATAATATAAGCCAATCAAATTCTTTTATGCTGTTAAATACGGACACAATAGAAGTGAATAAAACAATAGCCTCCTTGAAAAGTACAGCTTCATCTGGTTAGGACGGCATTTCATCCACATTCATTGTATTAGCCGTACCTATAGCTCATATATGCAATCTTTGTTTGTCGAATGGAGTGTTTCCTAAGTTACTAAAAGAATCTGTTGTAATTCCGATCCACAAATCGGGGGACAGAGCTAATATTATGAATTATAGACCGATTTCTCTTCTTCCGACTTTGGGCAAAATTTTGGAGAAGCTCATTAATTTACGGCTTATAAGTTATCTCGAAAAATATAATTTACTCTCAAGCAATCAATTTGGGTTTAGAAGAAATATATCAACTATTGACGCTATTGATAGCCTTGTGTCCCATGTTGTTAGTAACCTGGATAACAAGCTCAAATGTATTGGAGTTTTTCTGGATTTAGCCAAGGCCTTTGATACTGTCTCTGTGCCACTACTTATTTCAAAACTTGAGTCCATCGGTATTCGAGGTATTCCGCTGGATCTCTTTAAGGATTACTTGAGTGACAGATGCCAAGTTGTAAAAATTGGTGACATGCTAAGTTATAAAAAAAGGATTGATTTTGGTGTACCACAAGGTTCAGTGCTTGGCCCAAGTTTGTTTTTAATTTACATTAATTGTCTTTGTGACATGACTCTGCAAAATGCAAAAATAATAACCTTTGCTGATGACACCGTTATCTTATTTACTGGGACGACATGGGAGAATGCACGTATATCAGCTGAAATTGGTTTACGTATTGTTATGGATTGGTTAAACAATAATCTACTTACACTAAATATACATAAAACAAAGTTCACGACCTTTTCTATATACAATAATTACCAACCTGACCCAGATTTTACCGTAAAAGCACATACTTGCTTAAATTGTCCAGGGATAAGTTGTCATTGTTACTGTCTCTCTAAACATGACAGTATTGGTTATCTTGGAGTGCAAATTGACAAAAACTTAAACTGGAAATCACACATAGATACTATAAAAACTAGAATGCGCAAACTAATGCCAATATTTAAAAAAATTCGAAACCTAAAACATGAAAAAACGAATAAAATAATATATTATACATTGTGTCAATCTTTGATTAATTATGGAATTTCTTCTTGGGGAGGTGCGAAAAAAACTACTTTAATTAATCTAGAAAGAACTCAGAGAACTCTAATAAAAGTTTTAAATTTTAAACATTTCAAACACCCTACATTGAAACTATATAATGAGTTCAAAGTATTGACGGTTAGGCAACTATTTATCAAAAATGTTGTAATACGACAGCATACGCATTCAAGGCGTATTGATAAAACAAATAAAAGAAAGGTATATAAAGTCTTTGATATCCCTGTCTGTAGAACAACTTTTGCTCAGAGTTTCGCATATTTTTTGGCACCATTTCTATATAATCGAATTAATAAAAGTATAACATTGGAAGATAAAACCAAGTATGTATGTGGAAGGCTAGTGGAGGAGTTTTTGAGTGAATATGACTATGAAGGGACTGAAAATTTACTTAAAATTGTTAAATAAATGATATAATATATATAATGGCTATATTTATATGTTAAGCTTTGGAGATATATATATATATATATATATGTACATAAAAATAAAAAAATATTGTGATCTATATATTTTATCAAAAGATTTATGTATATATTTATTGTTCATTGCTGTTAGTCAACATGTTTTTTTTTCTTTCTTTCTTTTTTTTTATTGTTTTTTTTAATCTTTATTATTTTCAAACATACATCAGAGTTTGAAACTTTGTCTTTTTTTCTTTTTATTTTTCTTTTTTGTGGTTACTTAAGTCGATTAATACTAAAATGCTTAAACTGTATTTTTATAATTGTATTTTTTGAGTTGTCTTTACTATTTGCGTATACTGTAAAACTAACAACGATAAATTGCTTATTAATTGATTCAATAGAAAGTTACAACATTTGCAATAATGGACTGTATTTACAGTAGACGAGAGTCATATTTTGCCGTAACACAGTTTCAACTAGCACGGGAAATATGGAATTCTGATTTGTACTATACTACCTTCACTTCCATACAAAGAGAACACAAATTATTGTAATATATATTGTTCAGTAAAAAGATAGTGTAAAGTTAGTTTAAATTATTACTAATTCATATTTGTTAATTAAGTTAATATTGTATTGTAAGTGTATACATCTTTTTTTTGCCATGTAAGTTTTTATAAATAAATTATTATCATTATCATTATCATTACCCGACCTGGGATTCGAACCCGGGACCTCCAACTCAGCAGGCAGGGTCGCTGCCCACTAGGCTAAGCGGTCGATAATGTTAATCAAACAATCATTACCACAATCATTTTATTACAGGGGCGTTTCTCCCATGAGCTGGACTAAATATATGTTATAAATTGATTTTGTGATCACTTCAGATTAAAATTCTTTAATCGAGCTTTCTTTTAGGCTTTTCTACGTAGCAGAACGTTATACTGCTTTAAAAGCAGCTAAAACAAACCAGCTTCTCTGTAGACGTATAAATTGTTATTGTATTTCCTGAATTCTAAAACCTACTGAATTCAGTCTACCAGCTATTTTTATAATATAAGGAACCTACTGTAAATTTGCATAAATAATAATGGTAAAGAACGGAAACCCGGAAGGATAATACCTACCTCATTTTGAACTCGATGAGTTTAAATAATTTATCAGAAAATGTTTGGTTTGAAAATATAAAGTATCTTTAAGCACGATCATTTCGATCATATAAAGCATGGTCTATGAAATGTTTTTGGTTGTAGGTACAGACAAACATGAAGATTATAAAAAAACAATACTTCTATACAAAGAAATTTTATTTCAAATCACTTAAGTATAAAACCTATATATACCTATTTGTAAATCAACGTATATGAAAGTGAATGTTTCTCCTTATATTATTTAAAAATATATTTAGAAGTAAACATTATGATATTTTTAAATTTAATGTCAAGTTTATTGTACTATTAAATTATCTACAGAAATCAAAATGGTGGCAACGGAGGACTACCTGCGTTTTTTTTTTTTGTCAAAGAATAATTGCTTTAGCTTACGTTTTTGAAAACAGTAAATGTGTAAAAGGGTGTACTTCTTATATACGTATACCCTTATATTATAATTTCATAAATATATCTTTCACAAACATAACATAATCTTGAAATACGTTACAACAGTTAACTACAAGAGTTAACTTTTCATTTTGTGGAAAAACGCCACCACAAAGGATACCTGATTGTTTTTATATCTATCTAATTAATTATTAGGTAACTTTGGGACGTTTTTCCAGAAAATAATAAATTCATTCTTGTAACGTCATAGGTATTTCAAGAATATGTTGATTAGTCGCGCTTGAGCTTCCATCACTGTCTTCAAGGCACAGCGGCATAAAACTATCCCGAAACTGTTGTAGGCATTGGAACATTTACCAGCACGCTGAGTAGGCTGGAGTCTTGCAGGACCCTTCTTTGAGAAAAGTACTAGTGAATTCAGGTTTTATGATGATGGTTTCAGTATCAGTAGACCAATTAATGATCGAGATCATCATAAATACGAGGAAACCGAGGAAAAAACTCCACGTCATCATAATTAGGACGTCACAGGAATTATAATTTCCGCTGACGCATAATTTTTTCGCCTTCATATTCCTCGTTTTTTTATTATGGCGATCATCCATTGCTCGACATTTTTATGATAACACTTTTCTCAGGGTAGGGCGGATAATTTAGTGCCTTTTTTATAACTTTCAGAAATTACAAATATTCATATTATGGATCTAAATGTTATTGGATTCACACAAACAATTCAACAAGTAAAAATATATACTGATAAATTTTCGCTGAAACTGTACGCTGCACGCGCAAACCGTCGGCTTCCTTGTGACGGCCAGCACGTGCGGCGGCTTTCTTTGTTGATTTTTTGTCTGAGCACTTTGGTTGGCGGCGTCTCAAAGGGCATGGATTAAAATAATGGATGTACTATAATAACTAAAATGTCTATAATAACTAAAACTTAGATATTTTTTTCTACAATTCGCGTAGCCGTATTTTGAATACACCCTATTGGCGGCAAATGTGTAAATCCACCACCTGGTTGTAGGTAGGATCCAGATGGAATCGCGTTGGGTGATTCAAGCAAGCACGTGGCGATCTGTCAGCGCAGCGAGGTAGTGTGTTGCTATAGAGTTCTGGAATAAATGGTCCACAATGAAACACATAAAATATTTTTCAGAACACTTTTAACATTAACCCACGAATAAGGCGAATCCTATTTCTGATCAGTTATTCAGATATAAAGCAACAGGTACAGTACCTACGTACCTAGGCGTATCTACCTATAGGTACCTAGTTACGAGAAAGAAAATAATGAAAACTTGTTTTAAAATACTTCACGATTTAACTTCACAGAAAATACTTCACGGTTTAACTTCACTAAATGTCGTTTTCGTTGTAGAGAGGGCAACAAACCACAGATTAAAACCTAAACTAAAATTAAAAAGTAATGGCAGAGATTAGGTAATAGGTGCATACCTACCTGAATAAGTGAAGGGTGGGAACGAGAAAAAGTGAAAGTGGGGCGGATTAGGCCACACCCACATCGCCCCTATTGGTTAACAAGTTAGGCTGGTAGGTTAGGCAACGTCGCAAAGAACAATAGGTCTTGTGACAATACCACGGTGAAAGGGTGAACTCACAAAAAAATTGATAATGGATGGAATATTTTGATACATATTTTTTTTGCAATTCTACCTATATAGGTACCTATGCCCTATGGTTTTAAGTATATTCCTTATATCGCGCACATAGTGAATAAATAAATATTCTTACCTACCTACCTCTTAAAAGTTAAATCTTAGCTTCCACCACCTTTTTCTTAGTGCTATAATTTTGATAACTAATTGCATGTGCACAGTAGGTATTATAATAGGTACTATGTGCTGTTATAATTATAGCTCTGCGATTGTGCCAATATATAGGTAGGTAAGGTAGGTACTTACCTACAAAATAAAGTAAACAGAACGCTTTCACTACACGGTAAAAAAAGGTTTCTCGAATCGAGAAAATGTTATTCTATATAGGTAGGTATCTAATACTAAAGAGAAGAGGATCCTTTAAAAAAAAGTGCAACAACAACATAAGTAGGTATGTTGTTTTTTGGGTGGAATTTTATATACCTACCTTCTATCTTGATTTGATTAGATTTCATTACCGGTTAGTTGTTGACGGTGTTTATCGATCGCTGGTAGTGTACTGATGAAAACACTATAATATTTTTTTAGGAACTCACTTTTTTTGTAGTACTTAATTAAATTTTATTCGATGGAAAATTTCTAGAAAGCAATAGAATGAAACCTTGGAATATAATTTTAAATTATATAAAAAGTAAAACTAAAAGTATTTACAAATTAAAAAATACTATGTAAATTATGATAAATGACAAAATTTTAAAGAGACGATGGGTTCAAGGTACCAAGGATGCTTGCCCCGTTGCCGCCCTGTATTGCGACACTGATCCTCTGAACAAAGTACTCCTTGCTCAAAGGATCCCCTATCAACAGACACAGCGCGACACCCAAATCGTGGACAAATGATTTGGTAACATTGGACCAGGGGCCCATCGTCTCGACAGCAAAAGGGATGAAATGGTAACGATTTAAAAGTTCCATGTGCTTGGCTGTTTTCCTGCGAGCTGCTGTCTCAGCAGCTGCTCCAGTTTTTTTAGATGTATTTTTTATATAACTTTGACACAATGTATCTACGCAAGTTACATCCCAAACAAGAGCTAATTAAATATTTACTTTTTGTAAATTACATTACTTTTGTAATTCACTTTTTGTAGAGTTAGTTAGAAGTCTGTTGATCAGTTTCTATTTTTTGAAATAATAAGGTTAGGTTTGTTTGTTTATTTAGGTATGTCAATGCGAGGAGCGAAGTGGAGTGGAGCGACGAGCCATTCAGAAGCAATTCATCAATTTCCAATTTGTTTTATTTAGGTAATGGTCTACTTAGAAGTTTGTTGATTAATTTCGGCTTAGGTTAATGGTCTATATTTTTTTAAATAGTTAGGTTAGGTCAGGTTTGTTTATGTTAATGCGAGGAGCGGAGCGAAGAGCCATTCAGAATCTTATTGATCAATTTCGAATTAGGTTAATTTAGGTTACTGGTCAATTTCTTTCAAATTATTAGGTTATGTTCGGTTTGTGTACGTCGGGAGGGGAGGGGTTCCTAGAGGGAGGAAGGTATGGTATGTGATAATTACCGCCCCCCCCCCTCCATCCACCCTCTCTCGTATCGGTTATCGCTAGAAGCTATATAAAATTCCACCATTTTTTTTTTGCATGAGACTTTTTGACAAAACATTTTTGTCGGTCACATACGGGTAAATTGAGAAGAAAAATACTTTTTTGAGGGAATACCCTCTTCAGTATATATGAAATAATATTATCTTGATTCGAAATTTTTTTTTCTCTGTACGAACGCAAAACCGTAAATCATTTTGTCGGACCTCTCGCTCGTACTTGTGCTCTTTCGAGACTCGATTCTAAAGTTCTGTGTCTACAACACTGCACGACAACGGCGCGCGGCGGAGGCACTTAGTTGTTGTGCTACAACGCTACGATGTGGCTACGATACCGTTTTTATTTGGCTACGTCACCATTTTTACTATCTTACTTACACCCTTACGATGTAGGTATGTAAATATGTATAGGAATGTAGCAGTAAAATTGTAAAATTAGTAATATTATGATTTCACGAGGTGATTGTTCATGTTTCTACTTCTTCTTAGTAATGCCGTTTTCTGTAAAATAATAATAATAATATTTTTTACAATAGGTCCGGTATGTTACCTGGTACGACTGTGTAGTCCACGCGAGCGGAGCCGCGAGCGGAAAGTTAGTTACTACTTACTAAGTAAAGTATAGTAAGATGCGGTGCGGGCGGACGGCCCGCGATTATTGCTCTGACGTAACCCGCCCCGCGCCACACACCACCGCCCGCCGCGCGCCGAGTAGATTTTTCATTATTTTTTTTTTAATATATTATTAACGTTCAACAGATCGATAAGGTATTTCATTTAATTAAGGTTAAAGATAATTATTGGAGTATAAATTTACAAAAATATTCGAGGTGTAATTAATGCTAGGATCCAAAAATTAAATAAATTTTCACCAAAAAAAAGTAAGGTAGTCACGTAGGTGATAATTTACTATATTGTATACAGTAGGTACATATTTACATGAAGTGACAAAATATCACTAGGTAATCCAAAAATGATTGTTTTGGAGTTATCATTTATTTTATATAAGTAAATATATAATTACCTATACCTACCACATAGGTATTGTGATTATAGCTGGGGATTTTTCTGAATTTACACAGAATGTATTAAAAAAAGCTGTCGTATAGGAAATCACCCGTTATTTAATTGTTGTTCACACAAATATATTTTTTAAATCTTATCAGTTGATTCTATAAAAATTAATTAACATAAATAAGGGATTATTATGTATTTATTATCCATAAAAGTTTTCTTTATGATATTATAAATTATCTCCTAAAATGCAATTTGCTCCTAACAAACTTTGCTATTTTGACTGGAGTAATTGGAAATCAATGGGGGAAGCCTATATCCAGCATTGGCCTTCCTATGGCTGTGACGATGATGACGAATCTTGTGAGTTCCCTGAATTCATGTTTGTAACTACTCAGATTATTTAGGCAGTGTAGCTATCTCGCATGGTATCAGATGCTACAGTTGAGACTTTTGCTCATGTCTCCCATTGTATCTTTTTGTCATATTGAACGGTAAGTACCAAGACGCTTTTGTATGTTAAAGTTGGGTTTGAAGTAATTCATGATGAAAACTTAAAATGAGCCGCTGAAACTACCCGCTGCTGTAGAACGAATAGTACTTTCAATACCATCAAAACATGATTTTTTGTTAACCTAGATGGCGTTGTGTGTATTATTATTATTACTTAAAATTTGGTTCCTAATAAGGCCCACAGACCCCACAGTGAATTTTTAGGAGTCTTACGCAATCGTTGATTACATTAAAATATAATGAAATAACTTTAAAATGTATCAATAATAATAATAACGTATACATCACGTCTAGGCCCAAACTAAGCATTAGCTTGTATTTTGGGTACCAAACGAAGACATCACATACAAAAACAACCAAGACCTGGTACGAATATCAATATTCATCATACAAATACTGACCTGACCTGGGATTCAAACCCGGGACCTCCAGCTTCATAGGCGGGGTCGCTACCCACTAGGCTAAGCGGTCGTATTGTTTATTTTTCGCATGTCTCAAAACTTATATAATGACCCATGTATAGATAATATTATAAATTGATTCTGAAATAATAATAATACATACCTACTAGAAATTCACAAAAAAATGGGAATGCGCTGTCTGTTGTAGCTCTTAACTAATGATTGTATATATATATATATATATCTTTTGGGACTAGTTTTATTTCTGATTTTCAGGAAATTAAGTGTGCTTTCTTAGAATTAAAAACTACCAAAATTAGAACTTGTGAGTTTTACTCTTGCATTTATATTCACAATCGACCCTCGGTTTGTGGTAGAAAGCGAGGATGTCATTTATACTAAATATCAAAATCCGTTCACCTATTTTACGATGAAAAATAGTTATCCCACAGGAAAGGTGCCTTTTCCTGGGATAAAAAGTAGCTTATGACTCTCCAGCCACAGTCTCCAACTCATAAACAAAATAAATCTAAGCAAAAAATCACCTCAACCCGTTGCTGCATGATTGACCACCAAACTTTGATTTATAATATTAGTAGGATAGGTAGTGAATTGATAGGTATTTAAAAAAATACAAATATCTTACAAATGATTTATTTAAAAAAAAACTAAAATAAATTTAAATGCCTACTCTTACTGGAGGTGATACTAATATTACACCATC
Organism: Luffia ferchaultella; assembly: GCA_949709985.1. Taxonomy (NCBI): domain Eukaryota; kingdom Metazoa; phylum Arthropoda; class Insecta; order Lepidoptera; family Psychidae; genus Luffia; species Luffia ferchaultella. Next base: position 14,424,738 of record OX453257.1, read on the forward strand.
ACCTCTTACAAATAGCATCGGAATATTTCTTTTCGTTGATTTGTATACTTCTTCATATGTTTCTTCATCAATTTCAACAGTAGTGATTGTTTCCTCAGCATCTCCGAGGACCATGTTCAAGTGTTGATCATAGGCCTGGAACATAAAAATTTGAAGTTAAGTAGAGAAGTTAATTATATATACACATGGTTTTAGCGACAGAGGGGCGGCGATTGGACAATTTTTGCACAAAATGCACGGTATTTAAAATTAATTTTGGTAATATGAACCGATTATAAGAGTTTACTATCTTATGGCACAAGTTTTTGGGTGTCATGGGTGGACCGGATGTATACTAACCTTCAGTTTTTTGAACTAACCTTTTATTGAAATATAACCTTCAGAAGCATTTAATTTATAAAAAATTGCGACCCGCCCTGTCTTCGCACTAGTGGCAGAGTTTGAATGCTATAGTGTTTTTTCTATAACATAGATTAAGCCGTTTTGGAAATTAGCTCGAAGACAGACAAAAGTAGCATATGCCACTTTTGACAACTTCCTTTCCATATGTGCGAAGTTTCATTGAAATCGGTTCAGCCGATTCGGAGATTAGCTGGAACAGCTATTTATATACAACCTTTCCCAAGATTTAGACTATCAAATACAAAAAGAATTTTCCAAATCCAACTGATAGTTCCAGAGATTAGTGTGTTCAAACAAACTTTTCAGCTTTATATAATACTAGCGACCCGCCCCGGCTTCGCACGAGTACCAGAGCATATAAGTCGTAGTTTCTGTCGTAGTGTCGTATCAGCTTGTTGCGTCAAACATGTGGATTGGATTTAATTAGATTTAAATGTAATGTAAATTCATGATGCTTGGAGTACCTATTTTTAATGTATTTCATTTCCAATTTCATAAATATTTGAAAAATAAAAAAACATATATAAATAAAAACTAACTAAAATATTTCTTTGTATACAAACATTGATAACTTGACAAACCAATAATGGGTTGTGCGTTCGTTTGTTAAGTTCTCTCCGTAAACGTTGTTGATGTTACGTGCCGCTTGTGCCGCATTAGTGCCACGACGGAACTCATATTCCATAATTACACGAATTTTTAAAGTGTTCATTATGACGAAAAATGTTCAAATGTAATGAAAACACAATGCTAATCAATAAACAAAAGACTGACTTTGTAAAGAGACTGTAATGTTTTTAAAACAAAATTAAATTTTAATTTAGAATTCACAGGCAATCAAATTTTTTTTTGTTTGAAATGGCCAGTACTGAAGAACGACAACTTCGTAGGTTAAGACCTAATAATAAAATAAATAAAATATAATATTGGCGAAACCAGTATGTTAACTTAATAAGTGATTTTTGAAAATCAATATTAAATAATTTTTATACAATATAAGATGTTTACATACAGTTCATTGGAAGTCAAAATAAATGGATTAGGTCCCGGTTCGCAATACTAGGAGAAGAACTATTACAGTGATGTCTACGTGTACTCATCCTTTAGGTAAATATTCATTAATATCATAGTAAGCTTTCTTGATGAATTGGAGTTTAACTCATTTTATAAATTTTTATTGAAGTCTCTAGCATTTATTTTGCAATATAATTATAAAAAGGGGTACCTACTATTTTCCAGGAAATAATTATTAACCTACAAATGGCTAAATCTGAGAATGAGCGTGTCCGCTTCAACAAAATTATGTATTACACATGCTAGAGTATAACAAACTGATGACTATACTTTTGGAATTTTGGAAAAATTCCGATTATCATCGGAGATATAACAAATTAAAGTTTATGTTTTTACGACCCCCTCGTGACGTCACTTGGTACCGCTACGTACAAATAATCCACGTTAGCTCATAGTAATGTAACGGAGTGACGTCATAGCACAATTTATTTTAAAAATTTGTATTTTCGGCATTTTTGTAGATATCAATAAAATTCTTTTTAGTTTTTCGTAATAAATATAACAAATTTCTATAAAATGCCATGACTCGCTCATTGATAACATATGGTTGTCTCAAAAGTTGAGGCCATCACCCACCTTAAAGAAAGCATTTAAGTTTTTACAAACATAAATTATATTTCCATGAATATACTGATAAAGGACCATCAGAATGTTACTTTCATTAAAGTATGCCCTTAGACTATATTTTAACATATATACAGCTCGAATACCTTTTTTTTTGAGAACAAAGATTATTTGAATGGCCAAAATGGTGGTCACAAGGAAATACTCATGTTAGCACTTTTTAAATTTTTCAGAAGTGCCCATTACATTTTAACAATTTGGATTTGAAGCATTAAATATAATTCTAATAATTATCATATACCTCACATGCATACACAATGTTAAGTTGTCTTATAAAAAATATTTTTAATATTTCATTATGTGTCTCTACAATTTCATCTTTTTACCATATTCTTCTAATATCAATATATTTTAAGATACCTATCCGTGAACAACAGAGTGATCCCAAAAAGGTTCCTTTCTTTGTATCTTGCCACAGGACCCTAAGCAGATCCTAACCCTTAATTTAAATTGCACAATATAAATCCTTGCTACTAAGGGGTAGTAGGTGGGTATACTTATTCCCGCTTCCAACACCACACCTTCTTCGCTCAAACTTGTGCCATACAATTGTAAACTCTTTTACACTGATCATAAGTTCAAAATAAAATATTATGAACTAGGTAGGTATGCATCTCCTACAAAGATATTTGATAGGTACTAGCATAGCAGGAAGACTCTCCCACCAATAATAATTAGGGAAATATATGCTAGAATTTGCATGTAAAAACAAATCAAATTGCAATTTTTACTAAACTTACATGTAACTTTCCACGTAGTTCCCGTTCATTTCGCATTTTTACATAAATCCTTTCATCTAAACTTAGTCTAATCAAATCAAGCGGTTCCTTTACTGTCAGCACTGGAATCTGAAATAATATGATAAATACCTAAGAACAACAAGAAACGTTGTTGCAGAAATACGTACAAAGATTTCAATAATAAGCGCTGTTTTCATACAGTGACATAAACAAACTTACATTTTCGGGATCATCGGCCATAGTTTGTCTGTCAAAAAAAAAAAACTGAAATCAACTTTGATAAAATTAACTATTTAAAAATCTTAGGTACCTATCAAGATGATAATATTCAAAATAAAGCCACCAAACCCACCAAACCAAACCAAAACCCATACAAATTGTTATCTTCTGTTTGGTTTGCTGCCAATACGCCAATGCTGAATGCACCGCCAATGTCAAGTTGTCAACCCTGTCAACCTCATGGTGTCAACTGGTGTCAACCATGTGTCAACTTTAACCATGGACATGCCATGGACGTCATACAAGTTCAGGAAAGTGCACTCGGCTTAGCGAAACGAGGAGGTGAAATAGCGAGGTCCAAGTCCTTTTGTTTCTTTTCTTCTAGGGTGACAATTATTTTATTTTATTTTTTTCTTCTCTTATCTTGACTTTTGTTGCTAGTGATCTATAATAACAGGTTTACTTAAAAAGAACTAATAAACGAGAAAAGATGACAAAAATCTAAATAGCGGATGTGCGTGATAGAAAAGTTGGCTGCTAAAGAAAGATTTTTAAAGATTAAAAAAAAGGAAGAGAAAAATTTAAATTAAAATCAAATGTCCGACATCTTAAAAACTGCCAAAGAACAACAATTGCGTGTTGAATCACGTGGTTTCGTAGCCATATCACGTACAAAAATTAATCAAAAAGTGCATCAAGTCAAGTGCATAATCCAGAAAATAATCAAAAATGAAAAACTGTGATCAAACTTATGAAATTGGTTCGTCATAAGTCTTTGTATATAGTATCTACGCTATCATCTTATATTATTAGGAAACTTATTTATATTTTTCAAAACATTCTATAAATTTAAGCATATTTTTTACTTGATCAGAATATTTTTATTTTTTACATAGTATTTTAAATTTGCACTGCAAAAAGAACTGGAGATTTTAAACTCATTATCTTTTTTTTTAATTTTAATACAGAACTCTTACTAACTTAAGAAAATATTATGGTCACCTTAGTAACATGACGTTAAAAGCTTCCACTTTGATAATATACACTTCAAAAAATTTGACAAAACCAGAAGTCACAGAAAATAGATATTAGACGAGTATTCGTTTATATAAAAATTGATAATAAACCTACCAGATGAAATATTATTTTCTTAAGGCAAGTGTTAGAAAAGGATACACGGACTCACCGGTAGCTATCTCCAACAAACTCATTTCGCCTCCTTACAGCTTACAATTTCAAATAAACCTTATGCGTAATGCAAAAGTTTCATTTTTGTATTATAAATTTCGAGATAGTAAAGTCCTATACCTAGGTAATAGGTACCACAGAACAATAACCAATATTACGTCCATGACTTTAACGATTTGTGACTGACATTGACTGTTATTGATAATTAGTGATCAGTTGTTCTGTGGTGATCAGGGTAACTTTAAGTAGCATATTCCCGTTTCTTTGGATTAATGGAGTGTGTCTCGTAAAACTTTTGTAGATGGCTCACTCAGAAGTGGTACCTTCTAATTGTGAAATTCATATTTTGTTAATGTATTCTATTTTTGCTTTAATGTATTCAACGCTAAGCATAACTGGAAGGAAAAAAACGCTGATTTGATAGAGAGGTGAGTTAGAGATTGTAATAAATAATGTCGGTTCCATAGTTGATCACACTGTTGGTGGTTGGTTGTTGGTATTTGTCATTGTCTGCTGCTAACGCAGGCTGTGTTAAGATCTTTTTCCTTCTGTTCTGTCTGTTTAAACATTCTACGGTTGTTGTTGATAATACGAGTTGATAGCAGAGGTGAATTCGTTCTGTGGTCTGTGGGTGAATTTTGAGTAGTATTGAGTTGAGTAGTATCCAATCCTATGATCCAATCCACCTAAAGTCTGTGATTTTGAGTGATTTTGATCTGAGGTGAATTAACTTAACAGAATAACTCGATTTATGTACTTTTTACTTCTTTTATCAACGTTGACGTGATATATATTTCACATCATGGTTCGAACCGGGTAAGAACCCAACATTTTTTATAAAATATTGTAATTAATTTATGTAGTACCTCGACTCGACCGATAATTTTCTATTCATATTGTAGGCGTGATCGCGATCGCAGACGCTCGCATAGCAGATCTGCGTCTCCTGATCGCAAACGTAGGAGATCCCGATCACGAAGTCGTGACAGGACTTCCAAGTCATCTAAGAGGAAGCGCAGCCGCAGTAGAGAAAGAGACTCTAAAAGGGATAGGAGTAGAGATAGAGATCGTGAAAGGGACAGGAAGAGGTTAGAAGAAACATTATTTTCGTATCCACCTAATGATTTACATGTCAAGTACATTGCAAAGATAACCATAAAATTAACACATTTGTCAATAACTTGTTTTATATTATGGCACCATTAAAGTCACCTTCAATATAAAAATATAAAAATACCATTGGTACGGCTTTCGGGTGGAATTTTATATAGCTTTTATTGATTACTGGTTAGTTGATGGTGTTTATCAATTGTTGGTAGTGGACTGATGAAAACACTATAATTAATTTTTTTAGGAACTCACTTTTTTTTTGTAGTAATTAAATATTTACTTTTTGTAAATTACATAACTTTTTGTAATTAACTTTTTGTTGATTGGTAGAGTTACTTAGAAGTCTGTTTATCAAATTTGAATTAGGTTAATGGTCTATTTTATAAAATAATTAGGTTAGGTTGGAATATGTCAATGCGAGGAGCGAAGCGACGAGCCATTTAAAAGTCTATTCTACAATTTTCAATTTGTTTTGTTTAGGATAATGGTCTATTTAGAAGTCTGTTGATCAGTTTCAAATTAGGTTAACGGTCTATTTTTTTAAATCATTAGGTTAGGTTAGGTTTGTTCATGTCTATGCGAGGAGCGAAGCAGAGCGGAGCGACGAACCATTCAGAAGTCTATTCATCAATTTCCAATTTGTTTTGTTTAGGTTAATGGTCTATTTAGGAGTCTTTTGATCAGTTTCAAATTAGGTTAATGGTCTATTTTTTAAAATAATTAGGTTAGGTAAGGTTTGTTTATGTCAATGCGAGGGGTGAAGCGAAGCGGAGCGAAGAGCTATTCAGAAGATTATTGATCAATTTCGAATTAGGTTAATTTAAGTTAATGGTCAATTTCTTTCAAATCATTAGGTTAGGTTAGGTTTGTGTATGTCAGGAGGGGTGGGGTTCCTAGAGGGGGAAAGGTACTGTATGTGATAATTACCATTCCCCCTCCCCCTCTATGCCCCCTCTTGTCGGTTATTGATAGAAGTTATATAAAATTCCAACCGAACCATCAATTGCTGGAACAGGAGTATACGGGATTTTTTGTGATATAAATAAAAAACGCCTTTTTAGTTCTTGAGGTGGTGGAGCAGAGTTTCGGCTTGTCTTGTACTTCTGAGGAATTTTGAGTGACTCTGACAGTTTGTTCTCAGTAGTTCGACTAAGTAGTTCTACCGTCGAACAAGTGAGAATTTTTTTTCTCATTTGTTCTACTGTCGAACTGGCGAGAATTATAATGTCTCAGTGGTTCTACTTTATTTAAATAATACTTAATTAACTATCATTATGTACTGCCTTAGAAACGAATGTAATTTGTTCGAATACTATGTGATATTTTTTATTGCGAAATAGCAAAGAAGAAACACGAATTTTACGTTTATTAACATAATTATGAGAGTAGGTGTTTATAGTACGTCTTAGTTTCGGACAAAATTTATAGAATTTAGAATATTTATATTGATCAAAACGTATTGAAATATAAATTTATTAAAGTTATTTTGATCTCAGCAAAATCTTATCATATCTAAACTAATCTTACTTATATTTCTACCCCAATTCAATCTTCATCCAGAATCTATAAAATGATATAAGGTGAACTATGCACACTCCAAACTCAGACAATATTAATTAAAGTATGAAGATTGAAAACCAAAAATTTAAAACAAAATATTACGAAAAATCAACGGATCTCCTGCTTTCGCACGAACTTCTTACGACATTGGAAATGAACCTAACGGAATAAAGTAAACACACATATTTTGGATAATATTTTTCGAAATCATTTTTTTTCATAAAAAAAAAATTACACAACTGTATTTGAATAAGCTTAAAATATATTTCATATCATATCGACATGAAACTCTTAAAAGACCTGCCTCCAGTTCCAGCAATAGTCCTAAAAGGAGGAAAATTGATTTAATTAATCACGAATTTATTAAGGATGCTCAAATGCAATTAACACGTGGAGAAATCAAAGTGGGGCATTTCTTAGAGAAATTGCATTAATTTCTTAGGTTTAGTAAGTAGTTAATTTAGGTGTATAAAGTTTTTCTTTGCATACATTTGTTTAGGTTGTTATAATCCTTCAGTTTCTTGGAAAGTTCTTTCTTTTCTTTTGATAATGTTTTTACATATGTAAAACTTGTGTTTTTTCTTTGCTATTTCGAAATAAATAACCTCACTAGTATTCGACCAAATCTCATTCATTTCTAAGGCAGTACATAATGATAGTTAATTAAGTAATATTTAAATGAAGTAGAACTAGTGAGACATTAGAATTCTCGTCAGTTCGACAGTAGAACGAATGAGAAAAAAAAATCTCACTTGTTCGATGGTAAAACTACTTAGTCGAACTACTGAGAACATACCACTCTGACCAGGTTTGCTGACCGTTTTTTTATAGGCCGAGCCTGCACGTGCCGCGGGATATCCCCACCACTTGTAACCTGTGTCCCTCTGCTCCCCTGCATATTTATTTGTGACATTTTCTCTTATTTGCTATTTACATTTTACTTATTACTTTACAATTTTGTAACAAATTTCGTCGTGTACAAGTAGTTTTATTGTATGTCTTTTTAAACTAACTTAACCTACCTATTGATTGAGAAATGGCGGGAAAGCAACCTACCTTAACCAAATTTCTTTTAAATATTCTTTTATGCACCAAACCAAAATAGTTGAGATCAGTTGAGACTTATTAGAAGAGTGGCTGGCCATTTAGTATTAGTGTCAAGTGTTTTGAGTTTAAGGGTTATCAAAAATGTCTTAGTAGCAGGTATGTATTACTTATTTTTAATTTCGGTTTTTACATATTTCCGCATTTCAAAAAATTCTAAAAGTTTGGTTTTGAGGGTTTGATTCTTTACCTCGCCTCCCTCTTATTATTAATACCCTTAGGGTGGTAGTTTTGGAAAGCCAACCCATGCCATTTCTTTGTTTTTCGGTTTATTTCTGCACTGTCTTATATATTTTGATTTGACTTTTGTTTAAGTAATCACATTTTTTATTTAACTTTCAGTGATAAAAGGGATGATAAGAAAAATTCCAGTAAGTCATCTAGGAAAAGAAGTCCAGACAAAGACAGGTCCGGTTCCAAAGAAAAGAAAACTGAAAACACGGAGTATGATCTGGGATCTGCTGACAAGGTATGCTATAGAAATACAATTGAAAATATGAACCATAACATAAATGATAATCGAGTCACTCGGTGGAAGAGTGGCCTAAGCTTACTTAGTATAATATGGCGATAATGAGAAATTAGTGATTAAGAATTTATTCCCTTTTTTTCTATTTGATCATGGTTGAAATTAAACTTACACGATCTATGGGAAAGTGGGGGTTGGATTTACAAAGAGGAAATAAGACTTCTACATTATAGTACACTGAAAACTGTAAAATATGATAAGAGACACTGATTACTAAAAAATTGCTACAAGGGACTAATAATATGCCAGAAAAACAAAAAAAACCATCAAATCATTAGGTATTTGAAATCAATTTCAAACACGAACAATAACTTACAAACTTGGCAATTTGGAAAAATAACATAATGACAAGGTAACCATATCACAATAAAACATGATATTGAAAACACAAACAGCATACAAAAGAAAGTATGAATTTCCTAACCTAACTTTAGTAAAGGGTGGGAATTTGATTTGCATGGTGATTTTTATGTTCATAGTGGGTTGGAACAGTAGTCGGAAGGCCCATATATTCAGTTTTTATTGTATTTTTTTATTTATTTTACTCGGGTTTTTTATCTTAACTGATTTTTTCATATTTGTTTTTTAATGAAAGTAATGGTTTCCTCTCAAAAAAATATTACTAAATGGATTTAAATCTATCCAAGACATACAATAAAATATAATTTTAAATGTTATTCTCTCATTATAAAGCTAAGCCAAAAGTAATACTTTATTGGCATATCAATGCAATCAATATTTTAAAAATTAAAAATTACTTGTTGGTCAGCCCACAATATACCTGCTACTGAAAAATTTAGAAAAAGTAAAAACTCTATAAATTCAACTATTTCACTTAACTAGATTATGGCCAAATTATTTGTAATACAAAATTCTATAGCATTTACCCTAAAACAACATTTGGTGTGAAACATAACCTTTCAGGAAGAAGAACAGAGCAGACTGGAAGCTGAAATGCAGAAGCGGCGCGATCGCATTGAACGGTGGCGTGCGGAAAGAAAACGCAAAGAGCTGGAATCAGCCAAAAAGGAAGTGCAAAAGGGCAGTCTAGTAAGCAATATACAACCTTCGGCTGTCAAGAAATGGTCTTTGGAAGATGATTCTGGTGATGAAGGTAACAAATATTTTGTTATTATTGATTTATTCTTAGTAATCCATTCATTTAGTTCATGATTTTGATTTTATAGGTGAAGACGGTGAAAGCAAAGAGAAGCAAATTGCAGAAGAAAAAAAGGAAGCAGAGGATGAAATTGACTCACTTGACGCTTACATGCAAGGGGTTCAAGAGGTAAATATCAAAGCAAGTTCTTAATGCACTTTTCTATCAAAATAGTGTAAATTTTTAAGTTTAAGCGATTTTAAACTAATGTTTATAACTAATGTTTATATAAAATTTTTGTGCTTTCTTAACATGCTCTTCAGGAAGTACGGAAGGTAAATTTAATGGACCAGGCTCGAGGAGTCATTACCGGCCCATCAACTGGTACAGGAGTTGTTATATTAACTGGCACTGCTAAAAAAATTATAGCAGAACATAAGGATAAAGGTAAGTTTCAATTGGTACCTACCATATTGTTATTTTTGTCATTCATTTTTGAGTTTTACTTCAGATCGTGTGTCCTGTCGATTAACAATTTCCAAATATTGTTCAAACTTAATATAGTCTAATCTAATAATAATAAAGGGACCGGGACACCCCACACAGAGTCATCTAGTTCCAAACTAAGCAGAGCTTGTATTATGGGTACTAAACAACTGATAAACATTTATTTTTCATATTATATAAAATAAAATATTAGAAGAAAATATATACATATAGACATTTTACTCCAAGACACGAAACAAATAGTCTTGTTCATGCACACAAATATCTATGCAACCTTTGGTTCTGCAGTAGGGTTCTTTGGTTCTGTAACCACTCGGCCATTTCTAATCTTTTTATTTAGTGCCCAGTAGGTATACTTCTCTCTGTTACATTTTGACATACTTTTAATTAATTTTTATTTGTGAGAGTACAGGTTCCACACATTTATTTATGTGCGAAGAATTTTTCCATCCAAATTTTAATACTTTGATTTTTGGTGAAAATTATATGTTTTTCTTTTAGTATTTAGTATTTTTTCTTTTATATATTAGCAATATGTAAAGAGTGAAATCTTTTTTTTTTTTGCAACTGGCACCTTGAAATATTTTTACCATTTAATATTACTATTATAAAAACAAGTTGATTTTATGACATAGGTGAGCTGATAGAACAGAATCAAGATGGACTAGAGTATTCCTCAGAGGAGGAAGTTGAAGACATAAAAGATGCTGCTGCTAATCTTGCTTCAAAACAGAAGAAGGATTTGGCAAAAGTGGACCACACTAGTTTGAATTATATGTCTTTCAGAAAATCATTCTATACTGAGGTGAGTGTGTGTGTATACTTTCAAATTATCTTCTATATGTTACACAAGTATCATGTCTGTCTTCCCCATGCTGGCTCCATAATGCTGGTATTAGTGTCGGCTAAAAATCCTGTCATTTCTAGATCTGGATTGCAGCTTACCTACGCTCCATCCTATCTACTATGACTCATCGCTGTCTCAGATCTTTACTTCCTTGCAACAGAACTGCTGGCTTGTGAGTCACTGGCAGGCCCGGCGATAGGAGGGGTGCAAGGGTGGTAGTACCACCAGGGCCCGGGCTAAGAAAAAGGGGCCCGATCAGCGCCAAAGCTTTATTTTAAATAACCGTTCAAAGCAATTTGCTTGCAGTATATTACGACCGCGGCCTTGTTTGTCTTGTCAGTGACAGAATGTCTGAGACCAGTGCTTCCAGCTCAGCTAGCAAATTATCTCAATGACTTTTCATTAACAAAAGTATTCATGTTTTATCAGCATCAGCCAGCTTCTCTATGCAAATGGCCTCAAACATGACTCAAACACTTCTTATTTTTTTTTTGACTGACAGGATTTTTGGATAAAAATATAACCTATAAACCGACTACAAAGCACTCTGACTGTGAGATCCCTTTTATTAAGGACTGCATATTCCATATATTTTGACATATTTCTTAAATTTCTTTATTAGGTAGGAGAATTAGCGAGGATGACACCCGAAGAAGTTGAATTATACAGACAAGAACTTGAAGGAATTCGTGTTAAAGGCAAAGGTTGTCCGAAACCAATCCGTACATGGGCTCATTGTGGCATTAGCAAAAAAGAAATGGATATATTAAAAAAGCTCGGATTCGAAAAACCTACTCCCATACAGGCGCAAGCCATACCAGCTATTATGTCAGGAAGGTGAGATCATTTGCGGTAATTTTTTTTTTATTTTAAATTAATTTCATTACACTTCTCATCAACAATCAAACTAATTAACTTGGACAAAATGGTTATCTGTCAGTCTATTTACAAAGACCTTTCCTATAATGTTGTATGTTAGGAGGTAAGATGTTACACAATAATAAAAATTAACTAAGTTAATGTTTCAGGGATTTGATCGGAATAGCAAAGACTGGCTCGGGAAAAACCCTGGCATTCATCTTACCCATGTTTAGACATGTACTGGACCAGCCTCCACTGGAAGAGACCGATGGACCAATATCTTTGATCATGACTCCTACTCGTGAACTTTGCATGCAAATTGGCAAGGATATAAAAAAGTTTGCCAAATCGTTGGGACTAAGAGTAGTCTGTGTTTATGGAGGCACAGGCATATCTGAACAGGTGAGTCGCTAATTAGTATAATATTGTACTATGAATACCAGTGATAGACAAACTTACTAGTGATTTTATATCAGATAGTTCAAATGTTAATTATTATCTTAACATATAGGGATACATGTAATCCTCTTTATAAGTTTGGCAATATGCTTTTTGGTAGCTAAAATAGGAGTAAATCTCCTGAAATTATTTAAAAAATACCTATATAAATATTAAAAATGATGTGTGTACTATTTCAAGTGACTTTGAATAATTTTTATGAAACATTTTATGAAATCTACCTACTTCTAAATCACTGTGCATTGAATCAGAACATTCATATTCATTTGGTTACTGTCAATTTCGATTAGTTTGTTCATAACCTAATTAATATAGTCTTGCCACACGTTCTTCTGTAGTGTAAATTTTTCAGGGTGACAGACTTAGTAACTGTATGACAACATGTTAAGGAAAATGCTGTGCCGGTAGCTCTTTCTTCTTTGCTAAGTTTAATACTTAATCCGAAGACATGAGCAAGTTCAAGAAGTTGCATGTTTGATGTTTACACCAATGTTGTTGTAGAATTTAAAGCAATCCCTCATTTATCTATTTATATCTATACTAAATTATATAAAATTCTTTGTATATGTTTGTATATTTGTGACTATTTCACTTACGTAACTATTTGACAGATTGTAATTAAACTAAAAAAAAAACCTATGACTACAACTACTAGAGGCTATGTTTTAGGTTATAGGATACAAGTATATATATAGGTCACATAGGCACTACAGTAGATGTTTTTTTCTTAAGCGGCTTGATCGATTTTGATACAGTTTTTCTTATTACATTTGTATCACCTCAGACCAGTTCTTAGACATGTTTTATGGTTATAAACCATCAGGGCGCGCCAGTAGGTGTGTTCCTAAGGGCTAGCTCAATTTTGATGCAGTTTTTTTCATTACATAGTTTATCACTTTAGAGTAGGTTTTTTAATATATTTTATGTTTATAGTTCACCAGGGGTTGCTGCAGTAGATACATTCTTTAAAACGGCTGGGCCGATTTTGAGGCTTTTTTCGAATTTATGACCTTAGAGCAATTTTAGACATGCTTTGCGGGTATAGTCCACCAGTGGGTGCTGCGGTACATATGTTTAACTACAAAACCAAAGATTGCGGGTTTGACTCTCGCCCTGGACAATTATTTGTGTGCATAAACATGTCTATTGGTTCCATGGCTGGGTGTAAAATATATATATATGTATGTATTTAAAAAAAATAAATTAAGCATGTATATCAGTTGTCTAGTAGGTACCCATAATACAAGCTTTGCCTAGTTTAGGACTAGATAGCCACGTGTGAGATGTCTTAAGCATCTTTATTCTTTATCGTCATGTATATTGATATGAGAAGAGAAAACTTTGTATCCCTTTTATAAGCATATTGCATACACGGAGAAGTGTGAGAATTGGCATAGTTAAAATGTTATATGGCTGTTATATTTTTTTACGTTTTTTTCAGATAGCAGAGTTAAAACGCGGAGCCGAAATGATAGTGTGCACGCCCGGTCGTATGATAGACATGTTGGCGGCGAATTCAGGCCGAGTGACGAACCTACGACGCGTGACGTACGTCGTTCTCGACGAAGCGGACAGGATGTTTGATATGGGCTTTGAACCTCAGGTGGGACATTCTGACGATTCCGGGTTCTATGCGTCGCTCAATAAAACGCACTGCACCTTAAGTTTATGGTTATTTTGCTATACAACACTTTACAGTGACGACGACCGCTTCGCCTAGTGGGTAGCGACACTGCCTACGAAGCTGAAGGTACCGGGTTCGAATCCCAGGTCGGGTCAGTATTCATATGTTGAATATCGATACTGGTACCGGGTCTTGGTTGTTATATGTATGTGGTGTCTTTGCTTGGTACCCAAAACACAAGCTAATGCTTAGTTTGGGGCCTAGACATTGTTGTGATGTATACATTATTAAAAAAAAAAACAAGACAGTGAAATAAAGCCACTAATCTTGATGTGTTGATTCCATGCACCATTTTTACACCAACAACTAGTTTTTCTTGCTTACGGACTAACTTAATTTTCTGTTTGTCGTTGTCACTTGTCTGTTAACAATTTAACAGATCTATTTCACAAGTATGTGATTAATATTTTGGTTGTCAAGTGTAGTGTTTTGTATATTCGAAGGTTCAGACGTTCTACCGCTTTCCAGAAAATCCATCTAATTTATCTTACACTTACACTGCGTATTATCCGAAACGCACTCGACCCGCCTCTTTTTGTTAGATCACCTCTGCTCCAATGTAGATTCATTTTCCAGACACGTTTGTGAGTGACAGAGACGACTAACTAACTACGAAATACCGAAATATCTTGCGAGAAAGCTGTTTCCTTTACAGAAATTGTCACTTATTTGATTTTTTACATATCAAAAGAGAAAGCCTATGGAATATGTGGTCCTCAAAAAAAGATCAAGATCATCAAGAAAAAGTCATTTTTAATTGCCTAATAAATATCTATGGAGAAATAGAGAGACATGGCTAAAGGCCTATTCTAACCACAATGTTCGAAAACATTGATTCGAAAATTGTCTGTGAATAGGCTTCTAACATGCCTTTTGGTATGTAATTTTTCAGGGGCCTTCTTTCGGAGTTTTGACACAAGCGCTCATGGTTATTACTTGAAATATTTTAAGATCCTAATATAGAGAACCACTGTGCACTATAATTGATTGTACCTAACTTGTGTTTATTTACTAAAACTGTGATTACTCGGAAATATAAGTGAACATTTCACACTATTAATAAATAATTTTATTATTCAAACGTTGTTATTACATTTTAGGTGATGAAGATCATAGACAACATTAGACCAGACAGGCAAACAGTCATGTTCAGTGCGACGTTCCCCAGACAAATGGAGGCACTAGCCAGGAGGATATTGCATAAGCCAATAGAAATTCAGGTAATTTAATAGTTTTTTTTTTTTAACATTTAATGTGTTGATTTTACATATGAAGAGTTTTGATGAAAACTGAATAAAATTATGTCCAAACATGAACATAATTGAGTTAAAGTTTCTAGTTGTGAATTTTGTGTTTTGTCTGTCTGTCTGTGTTTCTGTGTTTTATATTCCTATCGACGTTTTTTGCAAAATGTATCACGTTCAGAGCTTCTTTTTCTTCTTATTTGTTGGCGTTTTCTGCCTAATAGCAATTCCGCCAGTGAAAAGTTTAACTATCAAACAAATCTTTCTGTACCGCAAATAGTGTTTTATTAATGTACTTTAAATTGTTGTAGCTCAAATTTAATTCTTGTAGTAATGTGTATGCAGAAATATTGATACAGCCGAGTTCATTGAATGACAAGTCCAGACTAATTAGCCTAATGAAGCTTTTAATTTCAAAATCTCCGAAAAAGGTGATTTGATTATGTGACTGAATCAATACCCGCAGATTTGGCAGCTTCTGTAGCACAGTAGAGGGTAGATCAGATATTTCATTATGTGATACATCCAAGCGTGTGATATATAGCATATTATCTAAGCTCATAGATAAATTCGAAAAGTTATTATGATTCAGATGCAGAACTTTAAAACTATATATGATACTTTGATCAAGTCTAAGATTGCATAAAATTAGTTGTGAGACAAGTCCAAAATTAATAAATGATTAAAATTTTGAAAATTATTTGATTCAATTTCTTTTATTTTGTTGAACGACATGTTCAATTTCTCAAGTAAGTGTACTTCAACAAATGTATTGTTTTCGATTGTTTGCAGCTGATTATGACTTAAGTCTAACAATGTTATATTTTTAAAGTATTGTTTAAAAAGTTCAGTGTTTAAATAGTTGTATGACAAGTCCAATACACTGATGGAATTCGCATTAACAAAACTCTGGTTCTCTATTACGCTGGTGTAGTTAACGCTCAAATTCAAGTATATCAACTCTTCCATCTCCGTGAAGGCTCCGTCGCGTATCGCTGTAATGCTTTGGTTGTACAAAACCAGCAAATTCACTTTTTTTAGTCCTCATAGTGTGTTCAGTGTGATTTCGCCGTTTAATTTGTTTTCCTCCAGATTTATATACTCGAGAGTAGTGTTTGCGAATGCACTATCTTCTATTTTGTTTATGGAATTGTTTTGTTGTATTTAAGTTTATTATTGTTTTTGAAGGTCGACTTTAATATGGGACTATTGATTTTATTACATTTAAAGTACTATTTCTAATTCATGGGCTCGGTCAAAAATGCTTGGCTCTATCGATTCTATTGCATTGTAGGACATGTTGAACAGAACTAGAGAATAAAGGCGGTTGATTTCTTGCGGTCTCAACTTTGATATCATATTGAACGAAGCGTCCATTTCTTTCAAGTTTCTGAGATATATCAAGCTCTTGTTCAAAGTAGTCAATGAGTTATTATACAAATAGAGGTAATCTAAATTATTCACACTCGAGAATGTATCGTCGGCTACGTTCACAATTCAATTGTACTCCAGGTGAATTGTTTTTAACTAAGGCACATAATAAGCAAGGGCTTAGGCCTCTTATTGGGACTGTGGTGCTTAGATAATGTTTCACTTCACTTCACCCGCCCATTTTTACCCCACTGCAAGGGCTTAGGCCTCCCCCAGGGTGAGGAGGGGAGCTTGGAGCTTAAATCCACCACGCTGCTCCACTGCGGGTTGGGGACTGTAACGACCGCCATCTATTGACAGCGTCCGGGACCGACTGCTTAACGTGCTCTCCGAGGCACGGAGTAAGTGATAGTTATGTACTTAAAGTCAGAAAAATTCATTGGTACTTGCCCAGATTGGAACCATGGCCCTATGGAGCCTTATAAATTTGAGACAGGTTCGTTGCGCTTTGGGCTATCACGACACAACAGATAATGTTTATCATTACCTAATACCGCAGAATTCGCTGATACCTCTGTAAATTTTATGATTAATGGTAGTTGAATTAATCCAAATTTAGGGGATTGTTTTTGATATATCTCTCGAAGATCTTGAATTGTTTTGACACTAATAACATGTCATTAAAGGCTAATAAAAAAAATATATTAATAAAACTTTATTTATGGGTATTGCCTTCGATGCGAATTTACAATGGGGTGCACATGTTGTGAGGGTGGCTGGTAGACTGATTTCTGCTGTTTTTGCAATTAGGCAAATAAGAATTACCGATGTGCCTTCAGCGAGGTCGGTGTGTTTTAGATGCTTTCATAGCATAATGTAATATGGCATTCTGCAATGAGGAAAGTCCGCTGACATTCAAACACTATTTGTTCTGCAAAAAAGGACTATTCGAGCTATGTTATATATTGTATAAAGTATGGAGATAGTCTAACTAAGGGTACACCTTACAGAAAGTAACATTTTAATGGTCCTTTGTCAGTACATTTATGAAAATTTATATTTTATGTACTTAAAAACTCAAACGCTTTCTCTAAGGTTGGTGATGGCCACAAGTTCAGAAGGGACTGCACGCGCGAACGCTCATGTAAACACTTTTAAACGATACACATTTTAATTTTGGTATGTTTTGAATTATAATCTCATTTGAGTTAAAACTAGGTTTGTGTAGAGCCAAACTTGGAAATTTCTATAAACATCCTAGGTATAGAAATTTCGAAACATCCTAGTATAGAAACAACAACAACAACAACTGCAACGTAAACTCAATAGAATGGAGAAACAGCTTAAAATAATAGAACACAAATTGAAAGAAGAGAATAATACATCCAAGAAAACAAATATCTAGTCACATGTTTTGCGGAACAAAGAAGAAATCGGTGATAATATAGATGACACAATGGGTGTACTGGGCCGTAAGCCTGCGCACGAGCTCTCGCCCACGGCCACGCCATCAACCGAGGTCGACTCGAGGCGGACGCCACCGTCTTGTGTCACGCAACTCGAGCAAGAGGATGCCTCCTTCTCACAATTAGTAACAAATATCAAGCAAAATGTTGTAATGTACAGTTATGAAATCGGTAAACATTTCGGTTTACTGATTAGTCAGTACACGGGACAGACAATTACTAATAATTGTATACCCGGAGCTTGCTATACAGAAATAGTGAATAGAATTATTTCCCAAAATTTTAAACCAAACACGGTATTAATTGTATTTATTGGGAGGAGAGGAAATGTAAATAAAAAGCGTATTATCGATTATTTTTCCAAATTGAACAGTATAACAAATATTAGTAAAATAATTTTGTTTGCATTTCCTTTCAGTAGGAACTTGTCGGTGAATGAGAATAACTCTAGACATAATTTGAATATGACATTGCATACATTGACATATCGTCATGATAATTTTCATTTCATTGACACTAATAAATTTATTAGTAAAACATTTTATTTGACAAAAGAAATGTATCTTCTGTCTAAGTATTATAAACGACAGTTAGCAAATCTGCTATCTTATAATATTAATAATTTAGCCAGCTTCCTGGCTAACAAAACGATTGCTTCTATTAAGCATAAAAATGTAGTTGACATCCAACTTTTGGAATACGTTCCAACTAATTTAAATTAGTTAGTAGGACAACAGGGAGGCAACAACTCTGGCAACATAGTTTTAAGCAATGAATTTCAGAAACAAAAGCCCGCCTGTAGTAGTAAAGCTAACTGTGATCATAAAAATTGGAAGTTAAACCTGGTGCACCAAAACATCCAGGGCATGAGGAGCAAGGAACTAGAACTGGAATTATTTTTGAATCATAATAATATCGATATTTTATGTCTTACTGAGCACTGGCTCAAAATTCATCAGATTATGTTTGGATTCAAAAATCACCAGGTAGCAAGTTCGTTCAGCAGAGAAAAATCGATACACGGTGGCTCTTTAATACTTGTCCGTAACACAATTAAGTGTAAAGAACGCGTTGATGTTGTGAGCCTATCTGTTGAACGAACAATTGAAATAGCCTGTGTAGAGCTTGAGCGGCTTGTTGTAATAAGCGTATATAGACCCCCAGCCTCATCATATGATTTGTTTGAAAATAAAATGGATGAGGTACTGTTTAAGGTAAGAAATAAAGGCAAGGATGTTATAGTCTGTGGAGATTTCAATATAGATATACTAGATTTAAATTGTATACTAAGTAGTAGGCTCAAATCGCTGTTTCAATGTTCTGATCTGGTGAACCTCTTTACTGAGCCTACAAGAATTACCTCTACCACAGCAACATGTATTGATAATATATTTACTAATGCTGAACCTTGTGATAAAGCCATAATTAATAAGTTAACGTCAGATCATTGTGGTCAACTGGCTATTTTTGATTTAGGTGACTTTCAAGTGACCAAAAATAAAATAAAATGTATACCAGTTAATGAGATCCGGCTTGACAATTATAGAAAAAGCATATTAGCAAGTTTACCATACTTAAAATATTATGATAATATTAACGAGTCATATAATGCATTGTTTGATATCACAAAAAAATGTATATGACAATGTGTTTAAATCCAAAACCATACAAATTAATAATTCGTTACGATTCAGTGATTGGGCAACGGCGGAAATCCATCAAGTTAGGCTTAAGTTGTATGAACTTTATGAAGAAAGATCATATAATAAAAGTGATTATTTTAGAAATTATGTTCGGAATTATTCAAAAATGTTTAAACGCGCTTGTGCTGTAGCTAAAGCAAATCATATTTACGGTAAAATAAAAAATAGCTCGAATATTACAAAAACGACGTGGCAAATTGTGAACAGCGAAACTGGAAAAGTAAAAGCGCGCAATATTGATTTTAAACTTAAAATTAATGATAAGATTTTAACATCAAATTTAGAAGTAGCCGAAGCTTTCGAGAAATTTTTCTCAGATGTTCTAGTTTCGACTACCAAGTCCTTAAACTCTTCTCCCGCTCTTGCCGAATCATTACTCAAGCAAAATGTCAGTGAGTGCATGGTTGATTTTAAGTTTTCTTACGTAGACCCTACAGTCATTATTAAAGTATTCAAATCATTAGAAATGAAAAATACTGCGGACCTTCATGGCCTTTCAGTTAAAATTATAGGCTCAATCATTGATTGCATCTCACCTCATCTTGCTTATTTATTTAATAAGTGTATAGATCATGGCGTTTTTCCCGACCTAATGAAACACAGTAAAGTCATTCCATTATTTAAAGCCGGTAGCACATCTGACCCCACTAATTTCCGGCCTATTTCAATACTACCAACGTTAAGTACAATTTTCGAAAAAATATTAATGGGTCAGTTACTTTCACATTTTAACTTAAATAATTTAATGCATCGCAAACAGTTTGGTTTCACCCAGGGCCGTTCAACAACCGATGCTGGGGTTGAACTGATTCAGCACATCTTTGAGGCCTGGGAAGGCGCTGGAGATGCTATAGGTATCTTCTGTGATCTTTCCAAGGCTTTTGATTGTGTCCAACATGATACATTGGTCGGGAAATTGTGTCATTATGGTGTTAAAGACCGTGCGCTCGACCTTCTGAGGTCGTACTTAAGAAACAGAGTTCAGAGGGTTGATGTAAGCGGAGAGAGGTCATCAGGATCCCCAATGTCGATGGGCGTCCCACAGGGTTCAATTCTTGGTCCATTTCTATTTTTAGTTTATGTTAACGACTTGCCTTACCTTGTAAAAAATAATCACGAGATAGTAATGTTTGCTGATGATACTTCTTTAGTATTCAAAGTTAATAGAAGGAAATTTACCTACGACGATGTAAACAATGCTATCTCCGAAATAGTAGAATGGTTCACGGCTAATAATTTATTACTAAATGAAAAAAAAAAAACAAATGTATAAGATTCTCGCTACCGAACGTCAAACAGGCACCTACCAATATTGTTATTAAAAGCGAGAAATTGGACCTTGTGGATTCTACTGTATTCTTAGGAATCACATTGGACGCGAAATTGCAATGGGATCCTCATATCACTAACTTGGCGAGAAGGCTCGGTTCTGCAGCTTACGCTGTAAAAAGGATTCGTTTCCTTTCGGACATAGAAACCGCGAGGTTGGTGTATTTCAGTGGTTTCCATAGTTTAATGACTTATGGCATTCTGCTGTGGGGACACGCTGCTAATGTTAATACAATCTTCGTGTTGCAGAAGCGAGCTGTTCGAGCAATTTATAAACTGGGACCTAAAGTATCACTTAGAGAAAAGTTTAAGGAAATTAATATAATGACATTGCCATCTCAATATATATTTGAAAACATTATGTACGTAAAAAAAAATATTACATTATTTAAAAAAAATTGTGATCGGCATAATGTTAATACAAGAAACAAAGATAAACTTGCTAATCATGTCAGCCGCCTCAATAAAATCACGAAATCTTTTAAAGGGCAATGTATACGCTTTTACAATAAGATCCCAGCTGACATTCAAGATCTACCCCTTAATAAGTTTAAAACTACAATAAAAC
This sequence comes from Luffia ferchaultella, assembly GCA_949709985.1. Classification (NCBI taxonomy): domain Eukaryota; kingdom Metazoa; phylum Arthropoda; class Insecta; order Lepidoptera; family Psychidae; genus Luffia; species Luffia ferchaultella. The sequence goes on from OX453257.1 coordinate 14,446,426, forward strand.
GAAAGCTTTATGCAAAAGCTTATTATAAAGTATCAGACTATTTAGATGATAAAAATCCATGGGTGTAAGCCGCTCACCTATCAGTTTGTTTCAATAATATTATTCTTTAAGCACTTATTGTTAAAAATTTTTAAATAATTTTGTTGAAAAGAGCGTCCCTCAGTTTCTTGCGCATTCTTCTGAGAGGAACCAGCATTTTTGAATGCGCCTTTGTGGTCACCTTCTTCCACAAAGTAATAAAATTCTCTCTTATGACGTATTTCAAGATTATGTTACATAACTACGAAATAAAGATATTTTGATTTGATTTGATTTGACTATTTCTATAACTATTACAAAATCAACAAACCTCTCTCTCGCTCTATACAAACCTAGTTCTGACTCAAATGAAACTATAATTCAAAACATACCAAAATTGAAATGTGTGATCAATTATAACCTCATTTGAGTTAGAACTAGGTTCATATAGGGCCAAAACTTTGAAATTTCTATAGCCTTCTTAGTAATAGAAATAGTCGAAATTGCCGAAGTTTGCCGCTATATAAACCTAATTCTAACTCAAATGAGACTATAATTCAAACATACCAACATAAAAATTTGTATTAACGTCGTAATCGTTTAAGAGCGTTTGTATGGGCGTTCACGCGTGCAGCCCCTTCTTAAATAATAGACAATTAAGCATAATGTTATCAATTCCCAAGTTCAGACTTTCAAACCTTTCATGGAAATATTAGGCTTATCCATAACATTTTTACACTACAGGTCGGAGGAAGAAGTGTAGTTTGTAAGGACGTGGAACAGCATGTAGCTGTCCTCGAAGAAGAAGATAAATTTTTCAAGCTTCTAGAACTGCTTGGCTTATATAGCCATCTTGGCAGCATCATCGTTTTCGTGGACAAGCAGGAGAACGCCGATAGTCTGCTTAAGGACCTGATGAAGGCGTCTTATTCTTGTATGAGTTTACATGGAGGTTAGTTTAATTTTTCCAATAATTAGTGTTCCGTACATTAATAATTAAAAAATCGAACCTGTATGGATAACATTGTTTTCCATCTAGGAACTTTTTTTTTTGTCAGGAACGGATACAGGTATAAAAGTTGAAAGCAACGACGATTTAGTAACTTTAAAAACTTTTAAAAGTCATATTTTGAAGTCCATCCCATGAATATACATATAATTATGACATTTCAAACAAGTATTTTCATATTAAATAGCATGCCATCTGAAGCCAATAAGTTTTGCTTCTGACCTAGAATCAAGTTTGGTATAAAGAAGATTTCGTAACACATACATACAAACACAAAAAATATGTTCTATAAAGAGATTTAAGTATCAAATTGCCATTTTCATTGTGAATGAAAATAAAACCTGCATGGTTCAAGTTTTTAATTTGCGACTTTTTAGATATAAAAGTCATTGTTTTCTTATTGACCTATGCTCTACACATCAACCCAATTGGGTCAGATCGAAAGTCACAAGCAATTTATTTGACAGAGAAAATTGATTGATAATGATTGGTGAACAGTTAATGGGTTAAAAGTCAATAAAACAAAATAAATTGCTTTGCAATTGTTATCACAATCCCGGCTGCACTCAAATATGGAGAGGTGGATAATATGACTATTTTTTGAATACGAATTCCATCGTGGCACTAACGCAGCAACTACATCTCGTAACATCAACGCGGAGGAAACATGACTAATAAACGCACGGTATGTTTTTTTAGTTTAGTCGCTTTCAGTGGTAATTTTGACTTGCAAAATGACCAAGAAGTAGGCCAGCCACCATGTCAATAGTGAAGAATTTGAAGGTAGATATGGAAGCTGATCAGTTCCATTCTACTGCAGTATTAACGAAACGGTTTGAGGTCAGAAAACTCACGATTTGCATTCACTTATCAAAAATAATAACAGCCCCGACTGTTCAACCAATTTTTACCATTAATGCAGCATAGTAACAAGACATACAGCACTTCATAAGAAATTGTTTAGTTACAGGAGTTATAAGACTTAATGTTTTTTCATCACAATAAAGTAGTAAGGCTTCAGAAAGCTTGAATCAAAGTATTGAGATTAGATAGAGGTTTTTTAGACATCTTTTATTTTGAATGATTACCTAGTTAATTCATTTTGATTTCTAATAAATATGTGTAGGTATATATCTTATACCGAATATCTATTTTTATTTAAATTTAATTAAAGCACAATTTCACCCCAGCCGAATTCGCTCATTATTTACACTATGCATCGGCCGTTGAGAGAATGTGTTTCTTACACATAAGATTTATAGCTATAATGTCATGTTTATTTTGAGTCGACATATAATTTTTAATTTAATTTTGTGTCATTCGTGCATGTTAACGATAATAATACTTGAAAACTGGAATAGTCCGACGGTACAAATTCACATCAACCATCCGATTACGACCTGTCAGGAACGCATTCTCTCGACGGCCGATAAATAGTTGTACTAGGTGACATCTTCTATATTTATTTCTTTTAGCTGTAAGCAGCGCCTTTGATTCGAATTTATTGACACTCCTCTGTTACAGGCATTGATCAATTCGACAGGGACTCGACGATAGTTGACTTCAAAAACGGAAAGGTGCGACTCTTGATTGCGACGTCGGTTGCCGCCAGGGGCCTCGACGTGCGGCAGTTGGTGCTAGTCGTCAACTACGATTGCCCAAACCACTATGAGGACTATGTGCACAGGTTGGTACCTATATGTTACTGCACTAGAGCTTAGTTTCTGGCTTCGCCTGGTTTCCGGGTTCGTGTACTGTGGAGCTCTCTCCTACTTTATCAGCCTGCCAAGGGGTTGGCAGGTTGGCGCCATTTGTCATATGTTTAAGAAATTTGTGATCTAGTGATTGGTCAAATCTTTTCTTTTTCATTAGTCAAACACTCGCTGATCGCGCCCACGATCGGTTATAGTCGTAACTGTTTAGTGAAAGTGACCGCGTTTGTACCACTGAACTATATACTACTAGAACCGACGCCACGAACCAAATGTTTGCGCCAAGCGTTGTAGCCGACCGGCAACAACTCATTCAGTCACTCGCTTATGCTCATCGCGACTGCGTGCCAAAAAGGTGATTAAACAACAATTCAAAAATGCCGTCGTGGTTGCTAAAAACGTGTAAAAATCAATAAACTGCAAAGAAAAAAGATAGTGTCATAACTTATCGTCGATAATTAAACAAAACAAAACTAAAACCAATTTTTTTAAACTAAACAAATTTTTGTACCTACATTATTTTCTACCATTACCGCCATATTTTTTTTAACTGCAAGTAATGTTACGACATGTATAATACTTACTAAATACTTGTATAATACTTGCCATTCTATGTATTCTAGTGGAAACGAACCAAGCGTAACACATATACCCATAACACGTAAACCCATTGTACTCAGTCAATGAGTATATAAATATGACTTTGTGACAGATAGATCGCACCTATTTGTTCTAAGATTTTTTTTTCTGTGTGTTTCGTTAATTTTATTATTGTTTATTGTTATATTTAATTAAGTTTTATTTTATTTTTATTTTTTGACATAGTTGTAATATAGTTATAATTATATTTTTCCCTTTTGTTCACGCTACACTGTAAGACATGTAAGTTTTGGAACATTTACCAATTTAAGTAGCACTTACTTTGTGGAATAAAAGACATGTATAATACAGGGTATTATACTTGGTAGAAAAATAAATGTGATAGAAACAAGGTAATAGTGCTGCGCGCACAGATTTTGTTTGTGCTGTTTGTTCTACTAGTATTTAGTTCAGTGGTTTGTACACGAAAATGTCGCGTCCAGTCGCAACACTTCGGATACTCTGGGTGGTATGTAATTGGAAGACGAGGTGGTTCAAGAAAACTTCATACAATCTAATACCACCGCGCCATCACTCCTTTCGCTTCCTGTTTTCTTTGATTTTGACTGTATGCTATGCCGCTTCTTAGATATGCTACATAGTATGCCTTTTCGTTGCTGTCGAAGAAATGTTCAGACGTGTTTCGTGCGTTTCTATTTATTATTTAAGTTATTTATATTATAATATTTAAGTTTATTATTACTCTAAAAAAAACTCGCGCAGGCGGATTACAATTTTTCTATACTTACCAGAGTCACTAACCTTATTTCTCTGTTTTCTATCTTTATAAAATAAAACACAAGTCTTACCTCGTTTATTCACTTTCACAGTTTATCGTGAATTCTGCATCCAGTAATATAATTACACAATCAAAAACTTATTAAACTGTATTTAACTATTATTTTTCTGTTTATTTAGTGGCGCACGCGCAGTAGTAATTGAATGAATAGCCATATGACAAAGTGTATCTAGGCGCGCAATTTATATGAATGTTATGCGATCATCAATTGCATCACATTGTAGTGGCGTTTCACCTTCTGTGCACCGTCTAAACATAATGAAATGCTTTATATTTTACTCATTCAGATGCGGTAGGACCGGTCGCGCGGGCAACAAAGGTTATGCGTGGACATTCTTGACTCCGGAACAGGGCCGTTACGCTGGTGACGTGGTGCGCGCTTTCGAGTTGGCCGGAGCGAACCCTACACCAGAGTTGAGGCAACTCTGGGAGAAATACAAGGAGAAACAGGAACAGGAGGGCAAGAAAGTCCATACCGGTGGTGGTTTCAGTGGCAAAGGTTAGCTCCAATAAATCTATATAGGTGCACGGAAGTGAATCAGGCCCAGTTTCATCTCAAGCATGCAGTGTGTATATTACACGAAACCATTCGCCGAGTTCTCACATCCTTCGTTACTTCGGTTTTGTTTAACTTAAAAATAATGAATTTTGACCATATAGTAAAGAGGTCTAGATATACAAACAAATTCAAGGCTCCAAGTCACAACTCCTTTCGGGAAAAATGGACACTTGAAAAGTACACATTTTCCTACTCACTCGCCGACTGATGTTTCAAAATTATGAGGCATTTCCCTAAGTATTCCCTAATTTAGAAAGTTGAATTTTGATACCAAGGTACGCTTTTACCTAGAAGCAAAGGAAAGAATGAGAAAATCTGAGTACCTACTCAGTACCTTCATCTAATCAATTCATTTTGGCTTTCAATAAGCCAATAAGTGTGTCTAAACATCTTATATTGAATATTTTTTTTTATTTAGGTAATCTTTATCTTTGGTATCTAGGAAGATTTTAACCTACAACATATAGAATCCCTCAAAAACAACATAAATGTGTAAAATAAATCCAATTTCCTATCCCAAAAAATTTGGCAATTAAAAGTTATGAGGTACACATTGCATGGCCAAGATTTCTGGTAATATTTTTTTTTTTTGTAGTTGCTCACATAAACCAATATTGTGTATAATGTCACATAATCCAGGGCAGTCAGTAGCTGCGCGGTGCGGGAGTTGTGATACCACGCTGTCTAGTGGTCACCTATTATCTATTGGACCAATGAACGGCGCGGAATCACCCTTCCCGCACTGCATAGCTCAGCGAAGGTCAGCGTGATGTGGTATTCATTCAGTTTTCTATCTCCCTTTTGCATCTGGGTTCATATTTAACATATGGCTCGTAGTCCGGATTCTTCATTGGTCGATGTCCGGAACACGACGCTCAGTAAATTGGTCACACGCGACGCAGCTGCATATTGCTGACCATATGTTACATTACACTGACTGACTTACTGACCATTACCAGTGGTCTTGGTTGTTATATATATATAAAAAAAAAATATATATGTATACATTATAAAGAATATTTAAGTATGTATATCAGTTGTCTAGTAACCCATAACACAAGCATAATACTTGCTTACTTTGGGACTAGATGGCGCTGTGTGGGAAGTCCCATGTATTATTATTATTATTATTATTACATCAGTTTCTAGATGCGAATACCTATTAATAGCTATGTTTATGTCAATTTTGGTATTACTAAATGTAAAAATGTTGATGCTTGGTATTCCAAATAAAATAAAATAAAAAATATGTTAATGATAACAATATAATAGTCGCGAAGAGAGATCGCAGTCCTAACAGTTCCTAGTGATGTGACTCGTTTTGTTTATTTATCGATTTTGTATAGACCTACACTAATATTAATAATATAAATTAGTATCATGAAAACCAAAATATAGGCAAGTAAACAAATAAACATATATTTAATTTAATTATTTATTACCTACTTATATTTATCGGAATGAAAATCACAAACAGAACACAACACAAACATTCAAATTTTCTCCATAAATTTTCAGGTTTCAAGTTCGATGAATCGGAAGCTCAAGCGGTGAACGAAAAGAAAAAGTACCAGAAAGCGGCTTTAGGGCTTCAAGATTCAGACGACGAAGATGTGGAAGGTGACCTCGATCAACAGATCGAGACAATGTTCGCGGCCAAGAAGATTGTTAAGGAAATTAAGGTGATTATAATTATAAGCAGATTTTTTTTGTCTATAGACAGGTTCCAATTTGTAGAAGAATATGAATGTATATTGATTTTATTCAATATTTTTAAAGCCCAGTTTAAATACCAAACATATGTAAAAAATTAGGTACTGCAGTTTTGATGTGCAGACTATTTTACAAGATAAATCGAGAAAATATGTATAGGTACCATTTTAAATATACTGAGTACACGCTGAAATTTTTAACCAAATTTTAATATTATCATCGTAAGTGAAAATAATGAAACACAAGTTTTCCTTATCGTGTCACTCAATTAAAAAATATTGACATATAGCCTGACAAAGTAGTCGAATTACCGACGAGATGCGTGGGTAACTAATAATTGCGTCGATCAGCAGCCGCCGGCAGAATATTTTTTTACACCCGAGATTGCACTTTTCGCATTCATATATAGCTTAGTAACCACGCTGTATTGATAATTCATTCAGGAAAAATATTGTGAAAAAATTTGATATACTTTTTTTTTCAAAAACTGAGTCTTTAGATTGCCTAAAGTCTAGAAAAAAATGGCTGGTGATAAAAAAAATCAATTGGTATAAGGTTTATAACAATAACATTTTCCTCACAGCTTATTATTACTACACATCCAAATATTTAAAACGTACGACGATATGTATCTCTGGCTAAGATTTCCTTTATAATCATGTAGTGGTCACATGACCTCTACGGAGCAATCACGCTTGTCGGCAAGGAATTCTCATTCAATATACATAGGCTATCACACTTCGTGCCCGTGCCGAAGAACGATGTGATTGGTCGCGCCATGTCAGTTACGCTTATTTACCCTCGCAATAAATCTATTTCAGCCCGGCATGAGCGGCATGCCCGTGGTGCCGAACGCCGCAGGAACAACCCCAACTACTGGACCGAGCATCGACGGCAAGCTGGAATTGGCTCGCAGATTAGCTTCGAAAATCAACTTGGCTAAAGGGCTAGGTGAGCAGAAGGGTGCGACGCAACAGGCCGCCGAAGCCATCCTCAAGGGTGCCCCGTCTGCTCATACTCTTATTACGGTTAGTGTTTGCTTAAACAATTGTATTATTGTTTTGTTGTATATTTTGAGTTTTATAATAACAATTTGCAAATGTAACTTTTACCGTACCTTATCATAATCGCACTGTAATAGCTATTGTAAACAGTTTTTCTTATTTATTTTTTAGTATCGACCTTTCACATTTATACTAGATGTATGTAAATTGTATCGTTGCAAATAAAAAAAAAAACGTATTTGTGTATAAACAAAGTTGACAAAACTGTTACTGAATCTACTAGAATGGAGTCTGTTATCAATCAAAACTTTTTTTTGTATGTAGAATTGTGATGCTTAAGAAAAGATTTTAGACGTGTCTTAATAAGAGGTTATTAAATCAAGTAGCTGTAAGATAAAATCATAAAATAAAATGATGTCTTTTGTGACAGTTCGGTAGGACCACTTTTCTAACATTACCATTTTTATGGTTTCTATCAATGAGTCAAAATATATGAAAAAAAAAACTAATTTCGCTCTTATAATTTATTAATATGTGGTTTTGTAGTTAATTTTTGAAAATGGCGATTGTCAAAACCGGATATGATGACATATTAACAATTTCATAGAGAGTATAGAATTGAAATGGATTCTATGCCACTGATTGACAAGTGCTTGGTTAGAAGATTTTTCAAATTGGCTCACATGGACTGACTTTTTTTATGTCATTTTGAGGAAAATTCCATATAATTAGATTATATAAAATTATGTGGGTGTAAATGAAATCATGTATGTTGTGCTAGTGTTTCTTCACTTTTTACTTTGAACATGGTTTGATAAAAAACGGCAACGTCGTACAGTTTATACGAAGTTTTTCTCAAAATGACCCAAAAGTACGTCGTCCCATAGCATATGCGCCATTTCGAAAAAAAAAAAAACTTTCAACCAAGCAGTAATCAATCAGTGACATACGAGTGGAATCATCTCAACTCTATATTGTCTATGGGATTGTTAATATGTCATCATATCCGGTCTTATCAATCACCATTTTGGAAAATAAATAACTAGCAATATTTTTTTTTTTCAAACTAAATGAATGATATTATTATTTTATTTTAAACCATATTTTCGATAGAAAACATTTGATATGTATGAAAGATGAAATTTCTTACATGTTTATTGTTGGTATTTGTGTATAAATAATCTCTATACTTCATATACGGCTAGACATGGTTTGTGTTACATGTCGTTTATGTGATAGTAACAGTCCGTTTTAAAAAAAGTATAGAACCGCAATAAATTGTCACTGCGTGCACGTGAGTATACTTATAGAATGTTTCACGTCAAAAATAGGCCGCAGTGATTTATACTTTCCGTCAGTCGGCGGCCGCCGGCGGGACATCCCTTTCTGTTACACCCGCGGTCACTCTTTCTCGTAAATAGTATTTTCTTAGCAACCAAGCTTTGCCGATTATTCTTTGGGGACAAATATTTAATTGTTAAAATTTGACCTACTAATTTGTTTTCAATAAAGGAGTCTGTGAATAATACATACGAAAAACCGGTCAGCTGAGATTCGGAGTCGCACACGAAGGGTTCCGTACTAGAGCAAAATTAAAAAAAAAACTCGTGTCTTGTATGGAAATCCTCTTAGATTTTTTACATTATTTTATTTTTATTATTTGTTGTTATAGAGGCCAAAATGTGTATTACACACATTTTATGAAAATTTCAAGTGTCTAATTATTACGGTTAAAACGATACAGCCTTGTGACAGACGAACAGACGGACATCGGAGGCTTAGTAATAGGGTTGCCGTTGATATGTTTTGGGTATGGAACACTAAAAAATTGGAAGGTAATGAAAAAAGTGATCTTGTATATTCTTATCCGAGACTTACGACATTATTCCACGCACCGTAGGCCAAGACTGTAGCGGAACAGCTGGCAGCCAAATTGAACACACGACTCAACTACCAGCCGCGCGACGAGAGCGCCGCCGACCAGGCCGAGGAGGTGTTCCGAAAATACGAGACCGAGTTGGAGATCAACGATTTCCCGCAGCAGGCGCGATGGAGAGTCACCAGCAAGGTAACTACGTAGCATTATAACTTAAATATCGACACCACGAACGAGATTCTAGTTGCGATTCTGTCACTTTTTTTAATAAATCACAACCACATCACATATATTCATACAATAACCAAGTGAGTATTCTATAGTATTATTCTAATATACATGACACTTATGATGTACGTAACATTTACTATAAGGTAGCATTCTTACCGCTTAGCCTAGTGGGTAGCGACCCTGTCTACGAAGCTGGAGGTCCCGGGTTCGAGTCCCTGGTCGGGTCAGTATTTATATGATGAATATTGATACTGGTACCGGGTCTTGGTTGTTATGTCTATGTGGTGTCTTCGCATGGTACCCAAAACACAAGCTAATACTTAGTTTGGGGCCTAGACTTTGTTGTTCATGTATTATTATTATATTATTCTTTTCACATTTTTTTAAAAGGTTTATAAAGTCGCAGCTAATTTCTCGGAATTATTTTTCCCTTTCGTAGTATTAATAAACGAGGAATGAGCAAAAAGTAAATTTACACTGTTATACCACTTTTAATACTTCTAATTTGTCCTTCTGTCATACTACGTGAGTGGCTGCATAGAGAGAATGTTGCTGTCGATATTAAAATGCATTTTCTTTTTGCCAAATTATGGTTAAAGAGACTAAAATTTTTTAAAATTACTAAATTGAAAAGCAATTCACAGGCTAAAGTAATATTCAATTAAATACCTTAATTAGGTAAATAAAAAATTAACTTTGGCAAATTATTTAATTAAAGTGAAAAAACTTGAACTAAGATTACTAAATGATTGATGCACATGTAAAATTCATACTGAAAATTAAAAAAGACATACAGAAACTACATTTATTGTGTACTTTAACAAAATTATTGTTTATAACAATGAATATAACGTAATGGTCTGTCTATAATCACAGAGTCTAACATTTTACTCACGTTTTCTATCGTTTCAAAGTACACACTTTGTTATGATTCTTTTTCTATGAATCTATGATTCTATTCCATCTAAGGTTACTGCAAGGTAAAAATTGGTGTGCGGCACCTTAATACACGGAATGAGGAAGAAGCACTATTCCTTGTATTAAGATTACGCTAGGCGGTCACTTCTCCATACAAACGGCGAAAAGTGTACGTACACCCATTATATTATTGGCGCAAATCCAAATTCAAGCTAATTATCGATTAATTTTTAACCTTTTGACTTGTCATCAATCATTATCAATCAATTGTCTGTCAATTAAATGGATCGCGGCTTTCAATCTGACCAAATTGGTTAATGAATAGCGAATAGGTTAACTAGATAAATTGTTAGTCTTGGAATATCTGGTTTGTTGACCTAATTTTATGTAGTTTTGGACGTAAATGAATTATATAAGGAACATGGAAACTGCAAAGTAATTTTATTAAAGTTATAGTTTAGTTATATGTTAAAATAACTTCAGTTCGTTTAAATACACTCATTACTTTCTTCGTGAGAACACTAATGCCAAAGGTCCATTCGTAACTTTTTGATATTTTAGATACAAAACTGTGCGTCTCACAGCAATATGTTTAGCAATATTTCAGGACTTATCGGACTATATTTAATCGTTTGTACGCCGTGTGTCACTTTCTCGGATTCGCAAATGAAATGGCATGATTTTAACCCATACTCACATATTATGAAATTTGACAAACTAGAATTGCTATTATCACAATGTAAAGTTGCTCATTGCTTATTTCGGGTTTATTAATACTACCGTTAGTCTACAGTATTGTCACCGATCTGTGCGACTCTGAAGTGCGATGAATTTAGTTACTGCGTCGTTTCTGTAACTAATTTCAGAGCCGCACAGATCGGTGGCAAGTATTGTACGCTCGTTGATTCTTTGTTCGAATAAACGTAAAAACGTTGAGCATGTTCGTGCATTACAAACTATAAGGAACGCTAGTAACTAGTATTGTTGTAATGAGCTTGAACCAAAATTTTCCGCATGTGGTATTTATATTGTTTTCCGAAAATATAGACTACACCTTCCGCTTAAAATAATTTTTAAAAAAACTTAAGACTAATTTTTCTTTCCGAAAAAATATTAATAAAATATCGCTGTGACATCACTTGGACAGATGTTTATTATTTGCATCATCGTAGACTAAAAAGTCATATTTTAATTGATTCATGAGGATTACAATTTCATTTGACATAGTGACCTCAATGTTTTTTATTTACTTTTAGCTTTGGTTTTTTACTGTGGAAAGTAGCGCAATGAGCTCAACCGTCCAGATGAAGTTACAGGCACATTTTTAATGTCAGATGAATTTTCATAAATATCAAATGCTATTTGGAGAGGTTATTTTAATAATAATAATAATAATAACACACACAATCACAACAACGTCTAGGTCCCAAACTAAGCATTAGCTTGTATTTTGGGTACCAAGCGAAGACACCACATACATATAACAACCAAGACCCGGTGCCAGTATTAATATTCATCATATAAATACTGACCCGACCTGTGATTCGAACCCGGGACCTCCAGCTTCGCAGGCAGGGTCGCTATCCACTAGGCTAAGCGGTCGTCATTAGAACCTTATCTCTTTTAAAATTGACGTCACAGTGCAATTTGAATTTTTGGTCCAAGCCCATTCTGCAGACGTATAATTTTAGTGTTGTTTTCAACTTTACAGAGAACTTCATAACTGTATAAGTATGTGGGGAAAAGTTTTTTTTTAATGAGTTTTCATTCTTATTTGTTCACATAAATGACATACGGTCATTTATAATTTAATTAATTGGTTAATAAATCATGTACAATATAAGACAAATATATTATTTGACCTTTTGAAGTGATAAGTGAATAACCGTAGGTAGTTCTGATTGTAGGAATAATGTATAACATATTTAATGCTCCAGCTGAATCAGTGTTGCATTATAGTGATACAAAATCGCCGGGATGTTGGTTAAACTAGCTGTGATAGGTTTACTTGTAATACTATGTGTTAAGTTACTAAAGCGACGTAGGCGTTTTTATTATTATAGGTAAGATGTATTAAGGTTAAACCGTACTGATGATTTCCATACAAAATTTATTTGACTAGATGTAATAAACTACATTTTGTTGTGTTTATTTTACCATCTTAATAAATTTGTGTATCTCAAACTTGTCCTTAAATTAACCTATTCACTAGTCATTAACCATGTTTGGTTAGATTGAAGGTGACAATCCATTTAATTGACAGAGACAATTGATTGATGACTAGTTAAAAGGTTAATAAAATATGTTCTCTTTAATACCAAACATTACTAATTTTAGTTTTCGGAAAAACTCGCTCACTTATTTGAAAATTATGAATTTTAAACACCAAAACTAGGATCATTTCCTGTTAGAAAGAACATATTACAAATTTTATGACAGTCTTACGATGTATTTTACTTATTAAGATGGTAAAATTAAGGTTGAATTTATTACTTCTTGTCAAATAAATTTTGTATGGAAATGAGTGATATAGTTAACCTTAACCTTAAGATAGATATGTGTATTGTATGTTAACAGCAAAGCGGTGTACTGTGTTTTTTTCTAAAGAAAAAATAGGTACACAGTGGGTAAAAAGTCTAGCCCCTAAGCTTGATAGGGGATATATTATTAGAATATCTTCCGGTAGTTTCAAATTAAGTACAAAAACATTTTGAACAATACATTTATTCAAGATAACTAGTAAATGTTGTCTTTACGAAATAAGCAATTTCATAGGAAAATAAGTGTTTAGTGGTGTACATAGGTGTATTTTTTATTGTTTTTCATAAAAAAAGCTTGCATCTTTAAAACCATCTACTTTTGCCAGAAAGATACAGAACGTTCCATTGATGCATCTTCCATTGCTCCTGCTTGGGGATTCAGGATCCTATCAATTGAATAGGTCTTAATATATTCAGCACAGTTACAATTTTGATGATGATTGCTAAAAAGAACAAATAAAGATTGCTATATATGTATAGTAGATATGACTTTGTTGAGTTTAATGATAAATTAAAATTTAGTTTTATTTTGTATTTGTTTATTTCACTAGAGGTTATGTACCTCTCAAGTGCATGCATAACGTTCATTTTATTAGCACACCTTTACAAAGTACAATCGTTTAAGTAACTTACTAATATTTAATAGGTAAAGTAATAATAACTAAGTTATTTATGTCTTTCAGAAATTAATCCACCATCTATGCTTGCTGGCCAGCAATTTTTTTTCACATCACTAATGTATATTAAACGTTTTACAGGAGGCGTTAGCACTTATAAGCGAGTACTCAGAGGCCGGTATAACAGTAAGAGGTACATATGTCCCTCCCGGCAAAAATCCTCCCGAAGGCGAGAGGAAATTGTATTTGGCAATAGAGAGTTCGCAAGAACTGGCCGTGGCTAAGGCCAAATCAGAAATAACCCGATTAATAAAGGAGGAGTTACTCAAGGTACAAGCCTCGGCCCACCACATGTTCAACAAAGCTAGATATAAGGTGATATAATGGTTAAAATAAATATTACAATGTGATATGTTGTTTTATTTGAATATCTCTACATCTGCAAAGGGATTTATTTGTCGGAGGGTGATCTCGGAAACTGTTGAATCGATTTTCGTGAGCAAAAAAGTGACTTTGTAGTCCGAAGAATATAGGGTACCTTTCTCACATCCCAATCAGACGCGTGGATTTCGAGAGACACTAACAGTCACAATCATGGAGACGTATATTATACTGAGAAGTCAACCCACACAAAAAAAAACGTTGCTCGATAAATTATAGTAGGTACGTAGAATTTTATTCCTCTGATCAACTTTCTACATTATTTAGAAATCAGTAGGCCTGGGCGACGGTTAGTGATAACAACAGAAACTCATAAGGTCCGCATGAAAGATTGGGACATGATTTTCCTTTAGCTCAAAACTCAAGTATTAGAGTTTTTCTGTGAAATTTTATAACCGTACTTTATGTGATGGAGAAATTGTATTTCGTAGTGGGCTTAGAAAGTGTTTGTGTTTAAAGTTCTTTTATTCAACTTTTTCTGTAACACATGTAATTTAATTTTTGTTAACGATACTAAATGTGACTGCTATTAAACATGGAATAAATAAATAATGTATACAAATGTGTACGACAAATTTTTACGCACATCTTCGTTTACAATAGCGACGGTTGAGACAAGTTTTGTACAGTGCGGCGTAAACACTAACGCCGGCGCTGCAATCACTTTAGATAACATTTATTCGTGTATAGAATCGTCTGACAAACTGACGAAAATTCTAAAAATTCGTCTTTGGGTTTGGGTTACGTGCAAATAAACATATGAGCAGTCGTCAGAGAAAGTCTATTTCGACATTACAGACAGACACTTCAATTTATCTGTATAATATATACATATAGTTACAATCAAACTTTATGGCTCATCCGAATTTAGGCACAAGTTGCGTCGCAGGAACCAGTTTTAGGGGTAGCGGGACGCAGTGGAGCGAGAGATATATGACTACCTGTGCAAGCACACTTATAGCGTTGTATTCCGATCCGCCATAAAGTTTGAGGCGAACTTATACCATTTGGAAAAATGAATTCAAAATCATAATCCGGATAGTCCTTTTACCGAATCTTTGAGAAAAAGCTATTCCGTTGAATCGAGAGATATATTATGAGGTCACGTTTACTCGCTGAGATTGTATCTATTATATAAGAAACCTACAAAAAATAAAACCGGCTATGGAAAAATGAAAAACAAATTGGAAAGCATGAAACAAGATATTTCCGTCTGAAATCAATGCCTGAGGGTACGGCTATACTCGGGATATAGCCGTTGTCGTATATTGTAATAATGACATATTTATTTATAACTAGCGACCGCCCGCAGCTTCGCTTGCGTAGACTACGAATTCCTGTTATACGTACTATTAACGTTCGAGATGGTTTATACGTACTTTTTGCTGGAACCAATTTTTGTTACACCCATTCAAACTTTCAATCTTCATTCCCCTTCCACCCTTTAAAAAAACCGATACAATTTTTCATCTGCCGTTTCCCAC
The DNA here is from genome assembly GCA_949709985.1 of Luffia ferchaultella. NCBI lineage: Eukaryota > Metazoa > Arthropoda > Insecta > Lepidoptera > Psychidae > Luffia > Luffia ferchaultella. The sequence continues at coordinate 14,461,986 of OX453257.1, forward strand.
CCTTAAAATGTGGAAATCTAAAAACCCTGAAACACGTCATTATTTGAGTCCCTCCATTCCCATCCTTAAGTTTGAAATTTCTAAAAAAGCCTTTCTTAACATTAAGTTAAGAAAGGCTCACGTTATAAAATAAACCTATGTTATAAATTTAAGCTTCCTAGACTTAGTAGTTTTGGCTGTAGTAGTTGATAGATCAGTGTGGACAAACGACAGACAGATAGACAGACAAACAAACACAAAAAGTGTCCTCTTGACAATCTTCTTTCACGTCTGCAAAGTTTCATTAAAATCTGTTCAGCCGTAGTGGAAATTAGCTCGAATAGATAAAATTGTATTGAATAGACACATAGACGTACAGACAAACAGACGGACAAAAAGTAGCTAATGTCAAATCTCTTGACAACCTTCTTTCCCGTCTGTAAAGTTTCCTTAAAATCTGTTTAGCCGTTTTGGAGATTAGCTCAAATAGACAGATACACGTAGGTACAGACAGACAGACGGACAAAAGTAACATTTGTTAGTTTTGACGACCTTACACGTACAGACAGACAGACGGACAAAAAGTAACATTTGTTAGTTTTGACGACCTTCTTTTCATACTTGTGATGTTTCATTAAAATTGGTTTAGACAGATGGACGTACAGACAGACATACAAAAAGTTCTGTATGTCACTTTTGACTACATCCTTTCCATATGTGTACAGTTTCATAAAAATCGGTTAAGCTGTTTTGGCCGAAACCTATTTGCTCGAATAGACAGTTCGTTTTCAAATATATATAGCCTATAACCCTCCGCTAGATTAAGGCTATCAAAGGCAAAAAAAAATTTCAAATCTGACTGGTAGTTTCAGAGATAAGCGCATTCAAACAAACAAACAAATAAACAAACTCTTCAGCTTTATAATAAGTATTTCTATTATATAGATTAATAGATTATAAGATAATAAGATAATACTGAAAACCGTATCAAAGTCTATTGCATGGTTTGGGAGTAAAAAGTTAACTAACAGAGACAGACAGCGAATTTATTTTCTCCCGCTATAGTTTTCATATTTCGATAAAAACTGCTAAGATATTAATTTAAATTGTGTGGTGTAAAGGGCAATTATAATATGCTTCAAATGCTTAAGACAACTAACGTATTTAATTTGATAAGGATTAATATTACGTTTAAAAAACATCTTCGTAAATAGTACATAGTGTTAGAACAAATTTGATCGTCATAAAAAAGGTTATAGTAAGTTAACCTTAAAAGATACACATATGCTGTCGCGGAATTTTGGTTAGAACTTTTAAAGGGGAACAATTCCGTAATACATGATTTTTGCTTAACATCAACCGTTTACGCAGCGCGCGCGACGAAAGCTCTCAAAAGGAATAATTTTTCCCGTTTTTGCAACATTTTTCATTGATGTTCCACTCCTATTGGTCGTAGCGTGATGTAGTATAGCCTATAGCCTTCCTCGATAAATGGACTATCCAACACAACCATAATTTTTCAATTTGAACCAGTAGTTCCTGAGATTTGCGCGTTCAAACAAACAAACAAACAAACAAACAAACAAACAAACAAACAAACTCTTCAGCTTTATAATATTAGTATAGATAGTAAATAAGATCATGCGACCACGGTCATACGGGCGACACACACTTTCTATTGATTGACAACTATTGATTTAAATAAAATCATTTTGAAATCTATATTACTTGTAAAGACCTAAGTATATGTAGGTACCTCACATGTTAACGTGTAGGAAATTTTTTTCGTTCCTCAGTTACAGGCAACCTACCCCAAAAAATATAATTTCGCTGTAACTGAGACAGACAGAGGGACAAGAGGGAATTATATGGTTTCCGTTTTTGGCCATCTGGTCACTAAACATTGAAACTAATTTTTTTAAAATAAAAAGCTCACTAAAAAAATATTACCTACCATAGATTATATTCATTATTTTGTGAAACAGGTACGATTACAAAATTATTATTTATTTCACAACATAATCGAATATTAAATTGTACATTAATTTCTCATTACCAGTGTTTATTGACAAGTAAAGTAGTGGTCACGGATACAAGACATAGTGCACATCAGGCTGATTCAATAATGGAAAATTGTCATATACTAACAGTTAGATAAATATTAGATAAATGATCTCACCCGGACGCTGGTTCTTAACTGGTTTCTTATCAACAAGTCGGAATGACGCGAAATTTATATAGGTATCAGTAAGTAGTAGGTAAGTGAATGGTGATTTAGGATTATAATTTTTTCATACTTTATATATATATTTATGGAATTGAAGTTTTATGTTTCTGATAATTTATTTAAGTATTTACGGAAATTTTAAGAATTTAAGAATTTTCCGTGGGAAAAATTTAACATTTATTGAACTTAGGTATTTGTTACAAAAGTTGGCCGAAAATCGATGAAAAAATTGATAATTATTTTTTATACGAAAATTGTGATAACTTAAACGTTTCTAATAAAGACAATAATAAACAAACTTTAAGAATAATAATATTCTTTTCGTCGAATTAAAAAAATCTAACACCAGGTGTGTATGGCAACTGAAACTTTTCCAATAATTTAACATAGTTACAACCTAATTGCAGAATCTCTGGACCTGTCAACTTTAGAATAATACACCAGAATACATTTTTTTTAAAATTCTTGTTCATTTTTATGCATTTTATCCATGTAGGTAATTCCTGTACGTTTGACTAGTGCAGAGATTTAGCGATCGGATTGTACATACATGCAAAACTATTTAATCAAGCATAAAATACACCACTAAGACTACGTTCTATAGGTTTTACACTTCCATACATTGAGGTTCTATAATAAAAAAACCTGTGACGACAAATATCGCTTATAATGGGCGCGCGAGTGGATCATGGCACAGACTTTGATATGTCTATTTGTTCCATGTTTGGGTGTAAAATATCTATTATAATAATATATGGGACATCCCACGCAGCACCATCTTGTCCCAAAGTAAGCAAGTATTCTGCTTGTGTTATTGGTTACCTACTAGACAACGAGGAGCTGGCGAGCAGAACCGGAGTGGATTAGTCCAATATAATTCAAAAGTACTTTTTTTTCGAATCGTGATGTCTTGACCCCGTTGCGTCGATCCCTGTTAATGTTTTCAATCAAAACCGGCTCTAAGTAGGCAAAAAAGGCTCGGATTAGTCCGATATTCAACACAAAGAATTTAAAAATCATTTTCATTCAAAAGCGGACTTGTCCTTTATAGTATTCATTTCTTCAACATATTTTTAATCAAAACCGGAAATGTACAGCAAAAATAAAGCACAAAGTAGATGTTTGTATTTTTATGCATTGCAACACTAGAAAGAAAGGAAGAAAACGCTTTATTCGATACACACTATTACACTCACAACAATAACAATAAACACGACTATGAAAAGTGGTAGGTAACTAAAAATAACATAAAACATTAAAAATGAGTAAATATTAAAAATAAAATTATAATAATTATCCGATAACAAATACGAACAAAATTAATGACGAAAATTTAACAATCATAAATCAGTTTACAAGTAAAGGAGTGTGCGATCGAATGTGACACTGCTCAGCATTAGTTGCGACCAAATTGCGACACTTGGACACAACGCTGGTTTTCAGCAGAACCACAAATTAAGGAGGCGTGGACGCGCAGCGACAACGGTAAAACAAAAAAACAATAATTACTTTACTGAGTTACTCAAATTAGCTCAAACAATTAAACGTCCTCAAATAGGGACAGGGAAGTGGCAGTACTAAGTGACTTGATTGATTTAAATAATATATATATATATATTTAAAAGATAGTATGTATTATATTTCTATAATATATTTAATAGATAACGTGCAGCCGTATTCAAAAATAGGGTAGTCATGGTACAAATTTTTGCTTATACAACACATACTTTTTTATATGGAATTGCAGCATAACGGAAACTACCTTGAAAAGCCGTTGTAGTGTGACGCGGAACAAGAAGCAAGTGTTTGGAAGCTCTGGTGGCGTACGGATTATGCTCATTGGACCACTTTAGTTTTTCATACAAATAGGGTGGCTGTTTGGTTTGAATTACACCAAAAAGTAATGATGCTAAGTGAGTTTCCTCCGATTTTCCATTTTAAGAATACTGGCACAATCAATAAACGGAGTGACGTGTATCCTATGTGGTATATTAAAGCAAAAACGCGCACACGCGTTTTGTACCTATCGCACTACTTTGTTTGTGCGAGCAAATAAGCGCTCTCCATATACTGTGTCCCCATAGTTAAACTTAGAAAGCACTAAGGCATCGCAAAGCTTGATACGCATATCAACGGTGAGAAAGTCACGCACCCTATATAAAATTTTTAACCTGTAAAAACAGCTGCGTGCAGTTTCAAGAACATGACTCTCAAACCGCATTCCACAGTCCATTAGTACACACAAATTACGCACCTCTGTCACCCTTTCAACAACATCGCCCATTATATTTACAATAGGATCATATTTTAGAATTTGACGGACTCTGCTCTGGGACCCCAATATTAAATATTTTGATTTCTTAGGATTTAGCGACAATGAATTGGATTGAGACCATTGAGCGACCCGATTCAAATCAGCAATACAGTTTTCAATATTTTTAACAATGTCAGCACTGTACAAATTAATATATGGGCTGTATAGGGCCCAAAATTGATCCCTAAGGTACTCCCCTGGTTAGAAGACTAGGGGCAGAGACAACTCTTGAACCATTCTGCTTTCGCACTTCTACAAATTGAGTACAAATTGAGTGCTACAGACACTAGCATTAAGCTGGCGACTAAAAAATAATAAAAATAAATAAATAAGGTGTTACTTGCAATCATTGTGGGTGTCGTTTATTCATAATTTCATTTCAAGTTTGGTGTTAAAAATGGATGAGAATGTGACCATGGAAAGTATTAGCGATGGTTGTCGATGTAGCGTGTTTAAATCTAGCACTTTAACACGAGCCGAATTAATAAGCAACCGTCGATATTTGTATGCAAATGTTGGTAAATTTGCACAAAATACGTGCTTATTATGTAGCATGTGAATTACGTGAATGTGATGACGTTGACGATTGCGAATGTCTGGAACTAGATATTACGGAAGTTGTATTCCGATTTTGTCTTGAAACATATACAATAAACTTTTAAAATCTGCACTTTTTCTTTTAATTTAAAATTCCCCTTTTATAAAAAACCCAATTTGTCCGATATTAATAAAATCGGACTTGTCACATGTTTGCATAGTCACAAACGGATATGTCCACCTTTTTCAAACAAAACCACATTAGTCCATATTTATTTCTTGAATAACTTCTACAATATAAAAGTAAATAAAAAATTAATTACTCATGCAACAATAGATCTAATTCACCGACCTGCAATAATGCAGTTATGTTATTAATTACATCCATATACTGATATTAGTTTTTTAACCACAGTGTTAAATTTATTTTCGCGGACTAATCCGGATCTGTTTGCCAGCTCCTCACTGATATACATACTTAAATATTCTTTATTTTAAGTAATATAACATAACTGACCGATTTTCAACGACTGACCGGTTGGCTGAGTGGTTTGAGACCCGAACCGCGGAACCGAGGGTATATCAGTTGTCTAGTACCTCTTTATCATCATCATCATCAGCCCATTTTTACCCCACTGCAGGGGCTTAGGCCTCTCCCAGAGTGAGGAGGGGGGGCTTGGAGCTTAACTCCACCACGCTGCTCCACTGCGGGTTGGGAACTGTAACGACCGCCATCTATTGACAGCGTCCGGGACCGACTGCTTAACGTGCCCTCCGAAGCACGGTGTCAGTGATATTGTGTACTTAAGTCAGAAAAACTCATTGGTACACGCCCGGATTCGAACCATGGCCCTATGGGGCCTTATAAATTTGAGACAGGTTCGTTGCGCTCTTGGCTATCACGACACAGGCTAGTACCTCTTAATACAAGCATACCTAATACTTATATTATGTCAATTGTCTAGTATCTCATAATACAAGCATAATACTTGCTTACTTTGGGATTGGATGGCGCTGTGTGGGATGTCCCAGATTTAATTATTATACATATATAAATATTTTGCACCCAGACCCGGAACGAAATAAGCATGTTCATGCACACAAATATTTGTCTCGGGCGGGAATCGAACCCGAGACCCTTGGCTCCGCAGTTAGGGGTCTCTAACCACTCGGGTAATCGGTCAGTCAAATATAGATATTTATATATTAATCAAATGTATTTCAATTAATCAAATCTATATATGTATATATTTTAAAGAATATTTAAGTCTTAAGTTTAAGTTTAACTTATAACAGTTGTCTAGTACCCACAATAAAAGCAAGATATTTGCTTGTTTTGGGACTAGATGGCGCTGTGAGGGATATTCTAGGTCATTATATATTTCCTTCATGAACATAGTCGACCGGTACCTAATATATATGCATAGATATATAACATTTTGAAATAACTTTGATTACATATTTTTTGATATCTGACAGAGAGCTGGCGTCAAAAAAGTAAATAAAAATATCACGTAACAGTTCGGTTATAATTCACGAAAACAGAAACGGTTTGTAAATGGTTACTATGACGACGTAGCGAGAGTATGTGTTCTATTGAGTCAGACATAAGAATGTAAAAACTGATCTGTTTTTTTTTTTTTCGTTATATTGCGAGCATTCAACCAGACATTCTAATTAATGTAAAAAAAAATGGTCAGAAGAGGTGCATTTCATACTTTTGCCATGGAAACTTTAAATCAGCGTTTACGTTTCGGACAATCAATACGCTGATGGGTGCCGTTTCTGATCATTTATTTTCATGTTTTTTCAATGTAATGTCACTACCATTAATCAAATTGTCTGTTACCCATAATACAAGCTTTGCTTAGTTTGCAACTACATTATTAAAAATAGCAAAAACACAATAACAAAACATTGGATACGATTCACGTTGAGTGGCACATGTTCTTGCATTCAAGATATGACGATAAATATGTCAAATAGTCTCGTGCGGGACCGACCTTCTGTCATTTAGGTTATCTACTATCAAACGGGAGGATTCCATGGCAAACAACTGTTTGCTTGCTTCTAGAAAATAATATATAGAAATTCATTCCAAGCCAATTTGAACCTTAATGTTCAGGTATTGAGACAAAAATAGATTGTTTTGCTTTTAAAGAAAACGTGATATTTGTCGTATATGTTTCAATAAACAAGTACCGAATGATGCACTACAAATAAATGCGATGTTGTTTGTAAAGTTCATTTACTTTCCATCGTTTTGTCTGTATTTAAAACTTTTATCACCTTTTTTTTTAATTCAGGTATCTTCACTTCACTTCATCACCCCACTTTTATCACAGTGCAGGGGCTTAGGCCTCCCTTGGGGTGAGGGGGGCTTGGAGCTTAAATCCACCACGCTGCTCCACTGCGGGTCGGAAATTGTAACGACCGCCATCTATTGACAGCGTCCGGTACCGACTGTTTAACGTGCTCTCCGACGCACGGAGTCAGTGATAGTTATTTACTTAAGTCAGAAAAACTCATTGGTACACGCTCGGATTCGAACCATGGCCCTATGGCCTTATGAATTTGATTCAGGTGTAATAAAGTTTATTTAAAATATTTTAGTATTTTTAATCTTTGACTTGTAACTAGTAAAATTAATTTATTTCGGAATTTTCATATTAAACTCAAATAAAAATAATATTGTCCATTTCTCAAATCAGATAATTAATGTATATCAAATAAAATTTGTATGTGAAGAAAATGTAAAACTTATCTAAATGTTATTCCTTTAGGCTATTTATCTTGTTGTAAAGTGACCTCGTTTTAACCCTGAATTCCAAACGATCGATGTATTTGCATTATACATAATTTCAGTATTTACATCTCATCAGTATTATCAGTAGCTGAATTTTTGAATATGTTATCTTTATTAATTTTCAGAGTGTAAACTAACTTAACTTGGACATTCCTTACATATACATATCTACTTAAACAACTGTGTTCTCCGATTAGATACCCGCAAATTGCAGTGGCGTCTTTGGAAGGTATTTTGTAGTGAGACTACATTGAGCAGTGATGGTAATTTTTTTCTTTAATTTATGGTTGTATAAAAAATTTAATGAAACGTATTCAAAATTTTTACATTTTATGATGTAATGAAATGTACAAAATGAAATGTTATGCAAACGTAAAAAAAATTAATGTCTATCTACTTTATAAATATAGGTAATAGGTTGACAATGTAATAGAGAACACGTCCCTCAGTCGAAAGAATGCATCACCAGCACTATCCTCACCACAAGTCAGCTAGGTAGGTAGCTATGCGTTCATGCCATCATCATTGGGGCGAAATAAAATACGCAAGTAACATATCGTTCTAGTAACATCTATTATTTTGTCATAAAAATTATGGAATTCGTTAATAATTTGTTTTAACAATTGTTTTTCTATTGATAACAGTGCTAGGTCATTAAGGCGGGCTTGACCGATATTTCTTTTATTTTTTTATGCGTTTTAAGCACGAAAAATTTCGCTCAACTGATACGCTAGTAACAGGCAGTGTGAAAATTAATATTAGTACTAATTTTACGAATTCGGGAAAGACCTCTTCTAGACAATTTTAGTGACAGGATCCCGTTGCTGTAGAAATTTTCAAACTGATCAAAAAAACGCGAAAAGTAGTTTTGGCAGTCCTCTCTTGATGTTAACCTGATACTGTCTAAAGAATTCTGTAGAGACCGAAACAGGTGGAAATCTGAAGATGCAAGGTCAGGGCTATATGGTGGATGCATTTACACCTCCCAGCCAAACTCTCTTACTTTTTTGTGGAAGACTAAAGATGTGTGAGGTGTAGCGTTATCGTAATGAAAGACCATACTTTCTCTCAATTTCTTTCTTTAATCTCATCAGTTGTTCGCAGTAGAGATTCGAATCGATGGTTGTGCCTGGCGGCGGTAAAAGCTCATAATAAACAATACCCTTCCAATCCTACCATACACGCAGCATCACCTTATTGCTAGTTAGCCCGGGTTTTACCACAGTCTGTGAAGCCTGACCAACCTTCTTGTCTACGACCTTTTCACACGTTCTTATCGTACTTAAACCACTTTTCATCACCAGTTATTAATTGTATACCCGGCTTTTTTCAAATTTCAAATGGGTCAAAACTGTTTTGTGGTCAATTCAATCAATATCTTAACTACTGATATGCCGATCTTGCTCCACTTCTTCAAATATGGCGTCCATTTTAGCCGTGACAGGGCGACCACAGTGAAGTGTATTTTTGACATTAAAATTCCCGGATTGAAAACGTTTAAACCAAAGTGCTACTCTTACTGACACCGCATTAGGGCCATAGACGTCACAAATTCTTTTCGCAGCTTGCGTTGCATTCTTCTTTTTTTCATAATAAAATTTTAAAATGTTTCGAATTTCTTCATTAGATTCACCACTGCCATCTATAGTTTACAAGCCATGCTACTGAAATCTGGCAACGTTGCGTGTAATCCGAGCCTTAGTATCAATCAGGTCATTAATTCGCGTTTTCTTCCATTTAAACGTTATGTAAACAGAGATATTGATTTAAAATAATACATCAGTGTTAAAAATTACATTTTGCATCGTGTTTATTCGTAATTAGTAAGGTAAGTTGACATTTTCACCATACTTAATCGTTTTTCGTTTCACGTCACATTCTTGACACGTTTGGGTGGAAATTACAGTAAATTTTATAATTTTTCGAATAGGATATGGAATCTGGAGGATCCCGGAGAAGTATACTTATACCTTTCATGGTCACTTTCACCGCATGCTAGCCACCAGCAGGTCCAGCGAGATTGATAACGTAGAACCCAGGAAGAGGAATAAACTGCAGGGGAACGGTACATTCCCGTAGAACATTATACAATAAAACTAGTTTTAAAATATAGCCTGGGATAAACGCACAAAATCATAGTAACACTAACCGAAATGAGATATACTAACCATTCTTTTTATTCTTTTGATGATTCTATTCTATTCATAAAATCCACTTATGACACGCAAACAAAGTCGCGGGCGGGTGCTAATATAATTTAATATATACTCCTATTTCTATTTTCTGTTAAATGCTATCGATAATTTCATAGTTAGTTATTTAAATCCCATATTTTCAATTATTAAATCATGACATCTTGTCAGCTGACGAAATAAATCAGACTACAAGTGACAGTTAATGCGACGTTGTCAAATCTAATAGCATGGCTTGTAACTATAGAAGGCAGTGGATTCACTCATTTTGACAGAAAGAAAAACAAACGAAAACCGGCGGGAAACAATATTTTACTAAATTGTTTGTTTTTTTGAAATGTAACCTTTTTAATGGTATCAAAACCAACCAGATTCAACTAGTACAGCCAACGAGATTTTCTTAAAAGTATATACAAACTATATGCGAAAAGACTTTTTCCCCGACCAATGTCAACTTTGTAATCGAAGGAGATCTATATCAAAAAATCACAATGCGATGGGAACTGTCGACGAAGATTCATTAGCTTAAGTTATTCCAGGTTCCATCAAATGCCTCTAGTTTAAAAAAATCATTATTGATCCAGTACGATGTAAAGAATGCACGAATATGGCAAAGTACTTGGAGCGCGCGCCTCGAGTAAGTCATCTTCAGTACTAACGCCTGTTTACTAATGTTTATGCGAGACACACGTGTAGGGGATGTCGACATTACATAGATACAAACAAATACCTTTTTGTTTGTAGCCTCGCTTATATATAAAATCTATTAGACACACTTAAACTTCGGTGACATTTTAATACCTTTTTTTTAAATTAAGTAAACTTTTTTTGTCTGTTCTGCTGACGCTCGCGGTAGTGATGGCCGTGAAGCGTCCTCTGCCCCACCGCACCGCTTCTTCCCACTTGTGTCACCTATTTATCGCGAAGATGTTCTACTTATAGAACCTTAACCTACTTTGAATACGGTATCCCACGCGACCTTTAATCCCAGTCAAACAATAGCCTATGAATACTTTCCGTTCTTTCAGCTATTACCATTCACAAAATCAGATTATTTCATTCCTCTTCCGTGTTATAACATTCGCATTTCAAAATGGTAGTGTGGATTAAATATTTTTTACTTTTTTATTTTCATGATTCTATCCAATCAACTATATCTGATGGTGTTTTTGCAACGATAGCGTTGCTTTAGTTGGTGTTACTTTCTTAAGAATTTAAAACTCAAGTTATGAAGTGAACTGAAATATGGTAAGGCGAAGTCGGGCTGGGATAATGATGTAAAAATAATATTATAATAGTCGTGTTTGTTTTACATTATTTTTATCGGATAATTAAAGACCTCGGGTCAAGTCTATCCACAAGAAAGGGGTCGTTGTTTTCTCTTTTTTTTATACGCAATGATGAACAAAATTACCCACAAACATTTTTATTTTTAGAGGAGATCTTATACGCTTCTCGGAAAATATATTTAAACAAGTATTCGCCCACGTGGACTGTACGTTTGATTTCTTGGGCTTTGATTTAGGTACTTAATGGAAACATTCAAAGCTAGTTTTGGCCGTAAAGAAAAATTACTTGTTTATCTATCTCTCCGTTTCCCCCTCCTATTTTCTTTTTATTACTTTATTCCCGGCCCTTCACATGTGTGCTTAAAACAACAGTGAAAAATCCACTATAAATCTATATTATTCTTTATATATATATGAATATAAAGAAGGCTGTCCTTCACACGCATATAGTTGCCTAACTCAGGATTTGTTACGCATTTTAAATTGTGGTCATGAAAAACTAATACTGTTATTAATAACGGAAAAGGTCTTCCGCTCGTTGCATTTCACTTTCTATGAGTAACCTCAAAAATTTAATGTTATTCGCATAAATATGTTTTGACGACCGCGTAGCCTAGTGGGTAGCGACCCTACCTACGAAGCTGGAGGTCCCGGGTTCGAATCCCAGGTCGGGTCAATATTTATATGATGAATGTTGATACTGGTACCGGGTCTTGGTTGTTATATGTATGTGGGGTCTTTGAAAAAAAAAACACATATATATGCATACATATATTACCATGAATATTGAAGTATGTGTATCAGTTGTCTAGTAAACCATAACAGAAGCATAATACTTGCTTACTTTGGGACTAGATGGCGCTGTGTGGGAAGTCCCAGGTATTATTATTATTTTTATTATTATGTATTTATAATATTGTTACAATACATAACGAACAATAAAATCTCTTACATATACGACTATATCCACGCCTGATCCACACGATATTTTGACTCTAAGTGACAACTTATTTACCTATTCTTTATCTACATTTGATTTAAGTTGTTATACAACCACCACTTAAATTTTTTACAATTTACATCGATTTTACGATCAAAGACAAGGGTCCAACTTCTATATTCAATGGTTCGGACGTTCCCGCACCTTTTGAAAAATTCCCATTACATTATTTTCTTTTTTCAGTTTATTCGTATGTGACAACTGAATAGAAATAAATGTAAACTAGTAAAGCTATCTTATCGCCTGAAAGCCCACGAGCAACTGTTTTATGGGTTTAAGTGATTTTTTGCCCTTCTATAAATTAAAAAAGAATATTGTGAAAAATGTCTTAACTTGCCTAATTTAAGTTAACGAAATATTTGAATGTAATCCTACACAATCAGCAAGATTATATACATGCTATTGTGCGTATTTTTAGTTACATAATTTGTTTATAGTCTTAGACAGCAGAATCATCTAGAATACTTCGTCGTGTAAATAAATATATAACAGTTACATTACATCAAGCATTATAAACAAATTATTAGTTCAATGTAGATAAAAACTCATTAAAAACTAAAATTAACAAAAACTATACAAATAAACATCATCTAGATGAAATGAATCATTTCAAAACGATACAAAACGCGAGCGAAATGACAAACTCAGAGATTATACTTACACAGGTTTAGACCTTATGTGACCATGTACCATTATCATTCTTTTTTTGTGTATATTGTTATATTATACATTATATTATTTTATCATCATCAGCCCATTTTTACCCCACTGCAGGGGCTTAGGCCTCTCCCAGGGTGAGGAGGGGGGCTTGGAGCTTAAATCCACTACGCTGCTGCACTGCGGGTTGGGGACTGTAACGACCGGCATCTATTGACAGCGTCCGGGACCGACTGCTTAACGTGCCCTCCGAAGCACGGTGTCAGTGATATTGTGTACTTACGTCAGAAAAACTCATTGGTACACGCCCGGATTGGAACCATGGCCCTATGGGGCCTTATAAATTTGAGACAGGTTCGTTGCGCTTTGGGCTATCACGACACGATATATTATTATGTATTATAATGTAATTTCATGGCCAAAAAATTAAGTGGTGTATATTTTTTGCTTGGAATTTCGTGGTGTAAACTTTACTATTATTGTAGATATTTAGGTGTACTTATTGTTAAACTTTGCACATAAGACAGTCAGTTTTGGAAATCTCTGGTAAGTACAGTTAACCCTTTACGATTATGCATAGCGTGGGCGATGAAGTAAAAAATATCTGCTCGTACACTGGTTTGTACCTAAAGCGCGTGTGTAGACTTCTTGTCACAAGTAAGTATTGTCACTTTGTTCTGTGTATTAATCATAGTATTAATTGATGAAAGTTAGGAAAAAAACATTTATTGTTATTATTAAAAAAAACATAAGATTATGAAAAGAGAAACTGCCGAGTTTCTTGTCGAACCGATGGTAACTTTATAAAATCTGTATAACACTAACTTCGACAATTCAAAAGTACTTACGAAGGCCTATTGGAATTAAAATAAATTTTAAATTTAAGTTTGAATTTGATAAGATATATTTTAAGTTTTATTTTAATATTAGACAGATATATAATTTTTTAACTGTAATGTATCAATTCGACCCCAAATATTTTGAATATATTTTTTGCAAAACAGCTAAAAGATATATCAAAACATTAATCGACTACGTTCGTCGATATAATAGTTCTCTGTCAATATCGAAGCAACGATTCCCGAAATATAAACAAGCAGTCATTCGATTCGATATCGAATCAATTATAACACTGTTTTTACCAATGTCGTCAAAGCACGTGTATCGATTGTGAAAAAAAGTCATACTTCATGCACGAATGTAATAAAAACGCGGACGTCATCCGCCCAACCGCAAAATTTGCATATTGTATTAATATATATACCAAAGTTTAACTAAAAAAGTGCAATTAATTTCACATACGATTAAAATATATACAATACGCGATTCACGATCAGTATGCATTATATCGTACAAAAATTTTAACAAAAAATTTTTTTTTTTTATATCGACGAAAATATATATTAAAAGGAAAACTAAAATAAAAACACTTTTCAAACGAAAAATTGAACAGATGAAAAAAGAAATTGAAGAACAAAATCTAATTTTTTAATCTAAATAACAAATTTTCTAAAAATATAATTAATTTTGAGTCGGCGCAAAACGAACAATGAACGAAGATCATTCACAACTTTTACAATAAGATCCCAGGTGACATTCAAGATCTACCCCTTAACAAGTTTAAAACTACAATAAAACGTAAGCTTTATGCAAAAGCTTACTATAAAGTAACAAACTACTTACACGATGAAAATCTACGGGTGTAGTAAGCCGCTCGCCTATCAGTTTGTTTCAGTAATATTAATCTGTAAGCTTATTGTTAAAAAATTGTTATTAATTTTGTTAAAAAGAGCGTCCTTCAGTTTCTTGCGTATTCTTCTGAGAGAGACCAGCATTTTTGAATGCGCCTTTGTGGTGACGTTCTTACACAAAGTAATAAAATTCACCCTTTTGACATATTTCAAGATTATGTTACATAACTACGAAATAAAGATATTAAAAAAAAACATTGTATGTTTACGTAATTAATTTTGTTGTTCGTTTGACGCCTACTCCAAATAAGTTACTTAAATTAGTTTAGAAGCTTAGTCATAGAGTAAATTAATTTGATAGCAGCGTTTGGTTTTAATCTGTGGTTTTAATATTCATAAATGTCAGTTCACAGTACCGGAGTGACATTAACGCAATTTCGGGGAGTTGAAGACTAGCGCGCGGGGATTACTTGGGGGTGAAGAGCGGCGCGCGGGGACCTTGCGCACTGAAACTCGGAATTAAACTCGGCATCTTACACCTACTAGCTGGAGTATGAGTGGTATCTCATGAGGTGGTATGAGAGGACTTGAGAACCTGCTCCTTTTTATTGTCTGTTCAAAATACCAAGAAATTGCTCTTGATACAACTACAAATATAAATACAAATAAAATGAGCAAGCGACATCTTTAGAATGTATAAAGAGTTCTATTATCTTTTATTCACACATATGTCAAAGCCTGTGTCGGTACTGGGCCATTGTCTTCACTTTGACGTTAGATAAACAGGTAGTAATTAAATCCCAACCCGGATACTCTTACATCTTATAAAAAAAGGGCAATTGGGTTTTTCGTTTTATATTTGAGTTTAATAAAGATATTTTAGGAATTTCCATACATAGTTCCGTGTAATGACATCGCATTCTATTTCATAACCGGTAAAGCGATTGGTCAAAGTTGAGGCGAGCAAAGTAAAATGCGCGTCACGGTGAGTCTATTAAATTATAAAATGTAAAAAATTCTATATGTATATGTAAAATATTGTAATAGTACATTATGATGGAAGACACCGACATATATGTACCTAGGGTACTAGACTCGAAGATCCCTTGCAATGTACGGCGCACGAAAGGTGAACGAGAATGGCCGAACGGGTCCGAAGATAGTCGATTGCAATATCGTTGTTGTTCACCAGGGCCGTATTTGGAACAATCATTTAAATTAATGTTTCTTTTTTTTTGTTGAGGAGTAAAAAGGTATATTTTTGCAATATGAAATATTAGTTTAAAATTATTTATTAATATAATCAAATGACAAATTACATATACACTTAAATATTTACACGCAGCATTTTGCAAACGTTACAATCATATTAAAAACAACTAGCTTTCCGCCAGCGGCTTCGCTTGCGTGGACTACACAGTTGTACCGGGAAACCTAAAGGAACGCGACGCTCCAGAACATTGTAACATTACACAACTAGCCCTAACAAACAGACAGACAAACACACGAACTTATGTCGTCACTCCTGATAACCACCTTTTTATTTCTGCGAAGATTTATTGAAATGGTTTAGTCGTTTTGGAGAGTAACCGGAACAAAAAGACAGATAGACAACCACACGGACAAAAAGTTACCTATGTCACTCCTGACACCCTGTTTTCAATGCCTACATATTTTCTTTAAAATCTTTAAGATTTAGCTCGTACGTACATATAGACAGACAGACAGACAAACAAAAAGTAGCGTATGTCCCTCCTCATACCCGTCTTTTCACGTCTGCGAAGTTTCATTAAAATTAGTTTAAACGTTTTAGAGTTTAGCTCAAACAGACAGAGGACGGTCAGACAGACAAACAAAAAGTATTGTATGTCACTTCTGACAATCCTCTAATCACATCTGTGAAGTTTTATTGAAATCAGTTCATCCCTTTTGGAGATCAGTTTGAACAAACAGACGAACGGACAGACAGATAAACAAAAAGTATTGTATGCCACTCCAGATAATGTTTTTATCATATCTAAATACCGTATTAATAGCAAATGTATTGAAAAGAATATTTAAGTATTTATAGCAGTTTTCTGGTATCCATAGTACAAGCTTTCCTTAGTTTGGAACTAGATGTCGCTGTTAGGGTGTCCGAGGTATTATTATATTATTATTAAATTTCTTCAAATAGAAATTATCAGCTAATAAAATAAAGGCTACCTACCTATCAGGTTTTACTGGTATTATGCGACATAATTTGCAATCAAGGATTAGGTATAAAAAGCAGTCTAAGCGATTTACCTATTAACACTTGTATTTACATGTGCGTAGGAAAACAGTTTGTTTCTTTTGTTTTGCATGTTTAAATGCATAAGTGTTAGTAAATCGCTTGTGTTATCTTTCCTTGGCCTGCCAATATCTATAAGTATTAATTACCATCCCACACCATCAGCCTATTAACGCCCCACTGCAAGGGTTTAGGCCTCCTCTCAGGATAATGGGGCTCTGAGCTTAATCCATCACGCTTCTCCAGTGTGGATTTTAACGACTGCCATCTATTGATGGCAACCGGGACCGACGGTTCAACGTGCTCTCCGAGGCTCCGAGAATCAGTGACAGTCACGTATATAAGTTAGAAAAAACTCATTGGTACATGCCCTGGAATTCGAAGCATGTTCTTCTAAACAAGAAGCAGGCTCGCTGTATTTCCCAATTTAGTCAAAATATATTTTGTCTCTTTCTTTCAACCCAAGTGTCGCAATTGAAAGATAAGGATAAACATACTTAGCTAAACTGGGTTAAATAAATGTCTCTGAATTGGGCAGTAAAATTTCTATTAAATGTCTCACCTAGGACCAGTGCTACGACCTATTTATGTGCGAATGAAGCGAGTAGGTTAATCTATTATATATACATCAGTGGTCATAACCACTTAACGTACTGGTTTTTGAACTTGTTCGGTATATGATTAAACGATAGAAATATAATTTTCGTTTGACGGGTAGGCAGGCGATATTTATTTAAATTGCGTTTTTATTGGACAGTAAGGTCCACGCCATTTAAATTTATTAAGTATTACATTAATACATATATATTAAATTAAGTTTTTTCCTTTGGGTGGCAATGTACGTACAATTTACTGTGTAAAACACGATTTGTGAATCGAGCTCTGTGCCTTAAATAAGTATAGATAAAGTAAGTGGATATTTCAATCTATAATTTTATTCTAGGATGATAATGAACTGAAATGTACAAATATTTGGTTGCAAATATCGTAATGAGCGATCACTAGAAAAACTTATTCTGGTTTAGTATTAGAATATTCGCTTTACCTATACCTATGCGCTATACCTACTTATGTTAGCAGTATAAACTTACGACATTTATTACGTCGGTTGAGTGGTTTTAGACATTTTATTATGTTGACATACCACACCATCAGCTCATTAATGCCCACCTGCAGGGGCTTAGGCCTCCCCTCGGGATGAGGGGGTTTGTAGATTGGATCTTAACGACTGCCATCTACTGATGGCAAACGGGACCGACGGCTTATCGCGCTCTACAAGGCACTGAGTCAGCGATACGTAAGTTAGAAAAAACTTATTGGTACATGCCCTGGGATTCGAACCACGGCCTTCAACAAGAGGCCAAACAAGAAGTCACGGCGCATTATTTTATTATATATTTATTTTATTATACATATATTTTTTTTAAATTGTTTATTATTATTTTATAATCTTAACATATTTGGTAAAAAAAACTTATCAACGTTTCTAGACCGTAACAATTTTTTTCGAAAGCGTTTGTAAAGTTCTACTTTTGGGAATTTTTTGTTCAGATTTTTGATTCCGCCGTTTAAGGTTTAACGCGGGAAGAGACAATGTTACCGAACTAAGTAGGTCATATCTCTCGAAATGTTCACCTAAATAAATACCAAATCATTTGTCCACGATTTGGATGTCGCGCTGTGTCTGTTGACAGGGGATCCTTTGAGCAAGGAGTACTTTGTTCAGAGGATCAGTGTCGCAATACAGCGCGGCAACGCGGCAAGCATCCTTGGTACCCTGAACCCATCGTCTCTTTAAAGTTTTGTCATTTATCATAATGTACATAGTATTTTTTAATTTGTAAATACTTTTAGTTTTACTTTTTATATAATTTAGTTATAATTTGGTTTCTGCTTGCACTTGTATAATACAATTTACCTCAAATTATCACTAAAAAAATCTTCGTTAGTATGAGACGTTATTTATGTAACCATTTTAGCGTTAACTCATAAATGAAATACAAAATGAAGGTTTTTTTGTAATAAATAGTTACAAAAAACGGATTGTGCGAATTTCGATTACCGAATTCACCGCATTCATTTTGGGCTCGAAATTAATATAAAGATTTTAATTCAATAACAATTTTCTTTGTCAACAGAAAGTAGTTAATGCAGCAGCAACAAAATAGTTATGGACGATAAAAATAAGAAGAAAGATAAAATCAAAGACAACGACATAGAAGAGAACAAAGACAAATATAAGGGAAAAGGCAAAGGCAAAGGCAAGGGTAAGGGTAAAGGTAGGGACAAAGACAAAGACGAGGAAAAGACCAGTAGAAAGAATTCAAATGCTATCACCACCACAGTAAGAAATATAAACTTATTATTAAAAATAGCTATAATTGAATATTATTAATCACATGTTTTATTTTTAAAAATTTGAGTGTACTTGTTTTTTTTTTAAAGGATCTGTATGAAAAGACGAAATCGGAAGACTTAAATCTTTGGTTACAACTGCAACAGCGTCATGGCAAAAGCATCCCGCATTGCAGTCAACACTTCAGTAAATGTATGACCCACCACTCTTCTTCAAGCTCCGATTCTATTCATTCCTCAATTGATGGTTCGAAGGTATATTCACATGTATCTCTTATTGTTTCCAAAAAAAACATTTTACAATGTGTTTTGTTTATTTATTAGTTTATGATGTAGACAATTGTTTCCAAAATTCCGAAGGAACGAAATTCAATGTAAGGGTTTTGAAATTATGTTAGAAAGCTATGTATAAAACAAAGCAAATTACTAAATATAAACTTCAAACTCTGAAACAGCTTTTCTATTCCAACAGCCCATTATGCCCCACTGCAGGGCCTTAGGCCGGTTGAGGGGGCTTGGAGCTTAATCCACCACGCTGCTCCAGTGCGAGTTGGTGGATTTTAACGACTGCCATCTATTGATGGCACTCAGGGCCGACGGCTTAACATGATTTCCGAAGTACAGAGTCATATGTGCATAATTGTACATAATTAAAAAAAACTCATTGGTACAAGCCCGGATTCGAACCACGGCCGCACGCCATTCTAAACTCAAAACATGGTCGTTGCGCTCGAGCTATCACGATGCACGCGAAACAGTTTAATGGAAATATATCCTGCCATTCTCCTTTGAGATAGATTTAACAAAACAACAGCACACCACCAGCATGGTTCGAAAATATGTATGTTCACATATATTTACTTAGTGTTGTCGGTATTTAAGTGTACTTATGTTAGAAATCAAAATGTATTTTTAAATATTAATATTTGACAGCTTGTTGGCAATAACATCACCAGCACGACACAACAGAAAAATACGTCCCGCCACTTTCGAAGGAGCTTAGTTCCTTGCAACATTTCGAGCGATGACGATTCAGTGGTATGTCCATATATTTTTTGTATATATAAATTCACATTAGAATGGGCGGGAATTAAAAAAACAAGATGTAGGCATATTAATTATTGGTTTTAGAAGTATATACGTGACAATTTATGCATTCATTAAAATCAATTATTGAAACAAAAATTCCAGTTTGAAGTTGATGTTGATCAAATGGCCGATTCGTAAGAATTTACTGCTGCTGCTGAGTCTTCAAACCGCTGATCTTGTGATAAATTTTTAATTCTATCAAACGTAAAGAACTCCTTAGGGCACAGTTCAGAATTGTACGGGGGATGGGTCATCAAATTAACGTTTTCATGCTTTAAAACATCGTTTGTCTTTTGGGTGATGCTGGAGCTCGCATTATCATGATGTAAGATGAACCGACGTTTCGCGTTACCTCTACGATCAAATTAGCGCTTTATAATGTTGCCTGACGAAAAGTTAATAAATATTTACTCGAGCTTATAAGGGAGAGGTGTAGGAACCTTAACCAGTAAATAAATATTTTTTAATGGAAATGCGTAATTTTTTTAAAATATTTTTACTAAACGGCTTTTGACTTCCCCCGTTGTAGCTTTGCAGAGTAGACTTGCACCAATCGACACGAGCTGCCTTTTGCTTTTAAAACAAATGTTGGGATACCCAGCGGGAAACTAAATTTCGGTCACTCAATTCATTGTCCAAAATAGTTTGAATTGCAATCAATCCAATATACGACCGCTTAGCCTAGTCGGCAGCGACCCTGTCTACGAAGCTGGAGGTCCCGGGTTCGAATCCCAGGTCGTTTCAGTATTTATATGATGAATATTAATACTGGCACCGGGTCTTGGTTGTCATATGTATGTGGTGTCTTCGCTTGGTACCCAAAATACAAGCTAATGCTTAGTTTGGGACCTAGACGTTGTTGTGATTGTATGTGTTATTATTATTATTATTATAATACATCTGCTATATCTGCTGATACGTCACATGTCGGTCATCTTGTATAATTTCTTGCACAGCAGCGACGTTTTTAAGCGCTACCGCTTTTTTGCTCGACCTAGACATGTGCTAAAGAACCTCGTCGGAACTCTGCATATCAGCGCCATATTGTCGTTTGACTAGGCGCTTCAAGATCATTTATGGAAACAAGCTCAGCGAGATATTCATCTTAAGATAATCCTCGGCAAAAGTTGTAATAAATTGGGCGCTTTTATAATTTTGCACGTCACGTTATCGTGGACGTGGACGTCCACGTTCAACGTTAGATGTGTTTTTATAATTTACGGCCGTGGACGTGATGGATGCATTTCGTGAAGGATTTCAAAGAGTGTGGACGTCATGGTCTCTAGTCGGCTCTAGACTTGCGTAATCTCATTCTGAATGATCTAAATGAATGCATTCACGTAACTGAACAATTTCGATAACTAGTCACTCCAAAACCTAGAAGATCACTCGTCACTCGTCAGTCGTCAGCGTCAGTCGTCACATATCAGTCGTCTGTGCTGATGCCACCACCGGCTGGCCGGCCCGCCCGCAAAGAATGATTTACGAGTGAACAAAACAAACATTTATTGCCAATGCAATAGAAGTGATATTACAACGGCCAAGTAGCAACGACTGGGTGTCATCAATTATCCGTCCTAATATCACTTCTATTGCAATAGACATAAATACGTCTTTCGTTCGTTCGTTGCTAAGCGAGCAAGTATATAATTAGTAGGTAGACCTTTAGACTTAGACAATGTTTCACCAGTCGATCGGCTGAGTCGATACATTACGCTTGTACGAATTCATGTACCTAACTACGGCTTGCTCGCGCGTGACGTTAAGTTAAAATAATTAATTGTTTTTGTTAGTTAGTAGAAAGTTCTTATTAATATCGTTTAAATGTTAAGTGTATTAGCGTAATTAATAGATGTTTAGTTTTAAGTTTCGCTATCTGCTACGTGTTTATGAGCAAATTAACAGTTTTATTATTAATATATAAAATAAGTGAAAATGAACCAAATAAATCCAAGAAAGAAACGAAGTCCTGTTTGGGACCATTTTACTCAAATAGATAATCAAAAGGCCGAATGCGGGTTTTGTTTACAACTGATAGTATCAGTCATGGATCCTTAGGTAATTTGCTATTAAAAACAAAGCATTCAACAGTCCCAATTGATTGATTAATAAGCATAATTATCAATTATTGTAAATAGAATTGATTTTTAAGTACGCCAATCTAATCAATGCTATAATATTATTAACTTTAAATTGTTTTTTGTAGCATCGAAACATTTGTCGAAAAATTAGTAACTTTATGTTCATAAAGTTATTATAGATTATAATAAATATAATAATTATAATATATTATATGATAAATATTATAATAAATAATAAAGTTTTTATAGTTAGGTAGATTGTTAGGAATATAGTTATATACCTACCTAATACCTATATCAGTGATGCGCTAATGCTCTGATATACTATCTAAATTAAATAGGTCCGCCATAAATTAGTATTTATGATGTATGTACTTAACTAAGATAAAGTCATTAGGTAAAATAATAGATATTTTAATAATAGAGATTTTTATTTGTCTAAAAGGTTAGGTTAGGTACCTATTTTATTTTTTGTTTAGATATTCTCATAATTACCTTGCTTTGCTTTTAAATAAAAAACTAGTTGTATTATCTTCATAATCAAATCAACCATTCCTTAAAATCAATTTTAAGTAAACTTAAATAGCGCCACCTGCTACGTTATTACTAAACTAAAACAATATAACACTATATTAATATTCCAACAGATGGCGTAAAAACGTGCGATAAACGTGTCTTTCAGAGCTAAACGGTAAGCGACCAAGACATAATAACGTGAATAGGGAATCAATGACCTTCTGAGCTAAGTGACCATGTGAATATTATGGGACTAATGATTTGTTAAGGTGAATTAGATCATTGTAGTGACTCTGACTAAATGAATCAACTCACATCAGTGAATTCAGACTAAACAAGCCTAGTCGGCTCTGGCTCTTATATTTATTGTATTTAAGACGCAAAAAAGACAAATAATTCGAAGATATTGGCAGCATCCCTTACTAAAAGTAAAAGATTTAGAAGGAACATTTTATTTAATATTATATAATATTGTAAATTTTGTTTCAGAATTTTATTCTTAAATTCTTCTAAGGACTTGTCCTACAGACATGTTCGCATTTCTACGAGCTCTATTAATGCCAGTACATCGTATTTAAACGCCATTTTATTAAAATAAACTCACAGTAAATAAACAAGTAAAATAAGCAAGTCGGGCGGCGACAGGTAAAATGCGCAAACACGTGGACTCGCTCACACATATACATTGCAAAAATATCGCGACGGTTTTAGAGGGAAGCTTGGTGTGCGAAAAATCGTAGCGTTATATCGTGGACATGCACGTTATAACGTTATCGTGGACGTGCACGTTATGACGTTATCGTGGACGGAAATTTAAAAGCGTCTTCATATATTTCCATACAATTTACTTCCCCGTGTTATCGTTGTATCGTGCACGTCCACCATAATATCGTAGCGTTAAGAATTATAAAAGCGACCATTATGACACAGAAATTTTCCGTGAGATCGATTTTCCTATTTGACTTATTAAATTCGAACTGATTTTTTTTTAACATTTTTTAATAATTTGTTTAAATGTAGCCACTATTCATGTAATATAAAAGGTTTTGTTTTTACTCACTTTGAAGTACTCGATTCTCGATCATTGCGGTGTTGCCTTAAGTAATGTAATGTAATCTAAAATCAAATATATTTCTGTTCAATCCTAAAGTAATATTCGTTAAAAAAAAAAAGTTTTTATTACAACAACAACAATGATTTATATTCAGTTAGTTCATTAATATAAGTACATGTTAATTTATCATTAAAAAACATCTTTGAAAAACCATTTTCGATATTGGTTTTCATAGAGCTTATTCAAAAAATTGTTTTTTTTTTGTCTATTACACCCTTGACATAAAAATTCAATATATAATTCAATATTATTACATTGTTGCACAGGATGAAAACGTAAGTACCACTCCAGTTAAGAAAAAGAAAAATGAACCCATAGCTTCGATATCACGTACTGCACAAACAAAACGGCCACTTCAAGCAGAAGATAATACTTCGTACGATCAATTGACTACAAAAAGCAATGTGACTAAAGAATCCCAATCAGATTCTACTAGAGTACCACAGAAACGAAAACTATTAAGTCAACAAACACCATCACAGGTATCACGTACATCACAAACTATTCCAGAAACTGAGCAATTCGTTCCAAGGATCGCATCGAGCAACCAGGAGCAAAAAAACTCGCTAGAAAAAAGCTGTAGTACATCAGAAAATCCGCCCTTAGTCAAGACAAACGCTACCGAAGTGTTACGAAGAAAAATAATTACTATATTGACTACTGTGAAAAATTGGAAAGAAAAATACCAAAATTCTTTGAATAACAGTAAAATTAGTGATCGGCAATTCTTCACAAACTTATTTAAAACATTTCTAGAACGGTTTAACGCAAAAGTCAATAAAAATGTGAATACAATAGTAACTGAAGATAAAAAAACACCGCCTAAAGATTATAAAAAAGATTTGGACGACAGTCTATTATATTATTACGAGACTGTAACTGATTATTCTTCGAGTGACACAGACGAATATAGTGATAAGGGTGAAAAGAAAGACTTGAACTATAAAGCTCACTTTAGGATTATTATTCTTAATAGGAAATAATTTTTGGTATTATATTATAGAATGCGTGTATTCATTACATTCATGTACGTCTCGTTCGTACACACGACTTGAAACATTAAAACGATTTTCACATTAATATTATGACATTTTATTGATTATATTTTAATAACCAATTTAAATAAATATTACTATTAATGTATTAAATAATAAATAAAGTTTAAATAAATATTATATTAATTATTAACAATTATTATAATTATAAATGTACTATTTTATTCCACGTACTTTCTATGGGTACGTGCCAATACGCTCACATCAAAACACTCACACACCGACAATACTTTTAGGTGCGAAGGGTGCTATAGTAAGGGGCTGCGCCTTGTGGTGGTGTTGAAATACTATATTTTTTTTTTATTTATTTATATTAAGGAGAACAATGCCAGTTTTAGCGATTTTATACCATTACATACCATTTCATACTATTTCAATTTTACCTCTATATACAAATTCTTCCCATAATCTACCATATGCTATTATTTTCACCTTTCTAAATATTTCTTATCATTTCTATCTTTCGTACCACTCCCTACATGTTCTAACATTTCATACAACTACCTACCATCTTTTTTCATTTAATATATTTTTTAGCATTTTCTATCTTCTTCACCATTTTCAACAATTTAATGCCATGTTTTACCATCTCCTACCATACCATAGACAAAGTATATAACAGAGGGCCAACGAAAGTCTTTAGACGAACCCATCGTAAAGTAAGAACGAAACGAAAGGAGAAAAAGTGACCCATGCTGGCTTCAGTCAGTTCAGTAATAAGCTATGTTCGTTTTGCACCCGGGTTTATTATTATTTTTTAAATATATAATTAATATTTATCTTTCTTAACATAGTATTTGTAACATGTACATGGTATCTGATGTTTCAATCTAAAGTTTCATCTATTTTTTTTTTTAAAAAAGCCGATAACTTATGACTGCGTGGCTTAAGTTTCAGGAGCTTATATTTTCGAAACTATTAGTCAGAGATTAAGCATGGTGGAACTCAAACTTTACCTTTTAGAGAGATATATGTGATCACATGATCCAATTTTGAAAAACGATTATTATTATTAGTGTAATGTGTCTTTTTTGTATTATTAAGAAACAAATATGATAAAGGCAGTATGGCGGTGCTTTGTTACTCCCCATGATCGTCACAGCCGAACAGCTCTCCTTACCTCTGAGGCTCTGATTGACGTTTCATTTTGAAAATTGGTAATTTCGTGATTTAATTATATATTAAATAACATCGAATTACAAATATTCATTTACCTATCGCTAAATAATTCCTATTTCGCACATGGGAAATATTTTTTCAAAAAACAATTACTGTTATGTAATTAGTAACTCCTACAAAAATTTAAGTACGTAAGTCAAAGGCCAACAAATAAGATATTCATATACTGTGTGCGTTAATTGAAGTGGTAAGTCGTCTATTATAAAAAATATCTGATTAGCCAATTGAAAAAAGTTCAAAATTAATGTGACATCCTAAACTATGGTTACAACATGTTTTACTTCAAAGAAAAAAGTCGAGAAATATTTTATCGGGTGACGCGATATCGTCTTGTTTTATCGTGTGCGTCGTCATGTTATGAACATTAATGATGCAATACTAAATGAACGGAAATAAGCTATTACTCATTGTGCGTTAGGTACTAGATTAGGTATATAATTAACTAATTACACCACATTTAATTGGGTACAATTAAGTAGAATATTTTTTATTTCCATAAATATTTGCGAATGTTAATGAAACCCTGATCGACACTATTTTTTCCATTTCCTTTTCTGCTTCAAAAAAATTAGTGTCATGGACTATACATACGCATATTTTATGATGAGTCCATGGAACTATGAGAACTATGAGAGTTTTCGCTTCGCACCCTACATGGAGGCAAAATTAAATAATTTTTCTATGAAAACACGACTACCAATCTCGTCAGGAGTGAAGTTTGCGTTCGGATGCGACAAAACGAGACGCCTGTCACAAAAAATCATTGTTGAGAGTCAAATTTAACTCTCGTTTGACCTCACGGAAATTAGTATTCTAAAACTTTAATATATTTCATAGTAAATATTCAATTAGTAAAAGTAATTAAAATAAAGATTTCAAATTGAAAATTTAAAAAAAAAAATAAAGTTTATAACAACGAAAAATATTGATTTATAACATCGGTATTACTACTATTGCCTTTTCTCGAACGCCACCTAGTGGAAAGCTTTTACACGCAGTCTAAGTCGAATTATGAAAGCTTTTTCCTTTTTCTCGTTCGTTCATTCAATTTTACTAATGGTATTATAAAAATATAGTTACTAAAAATAAAAAACGTCACGTTAAGCTTAAAATATTTAACGAGAAAAAAATAAAATCTTAGAATAAGCTCCATCTAACGTAAAGATTATTCTTTATTAAAATTTACAACATCGGACTCGTAATCTCGGAAGTATGAAATTCGTTTTCGAGTGCTGGGGACCATGGAACAAGCATAAAATAATGTTTGTGTATAAATAAGTGTCGTACTGCCAATGTTCGGGGGTAAGGTGACGTAAAAATTAAAAAAGCTTTAGCCGACGTAAGATTTTAGTTCGTGTAAAAGCTTTCCTCTAGGTGGCGTTCAAGAAATGACAAGACGTTTTCTAAAAAGCATTGACAGGTGGCGTTAGTGATATCGATTCTTTTTAATACAACTGTTGTTCAACGTTTTACTTTTTGAAATGTTAGACTTTAATATGGAACAACTGATCTATAATCAAATGGGTATGATTTTAGCAATCGCCTTATAAATACACATTTAAGGACAAGATCAATAAGTTTTTTTTATCAAAATAATAGATCTGTCGGAAAAATTTAAGTTTTTATTAATTTAGTCTTCTTGTTTAAAAAATATTTAAAATCACTGGAAATAATACTAATTACCAAATAATTAGTTTAGTGCATATAATAAAAGATTTGTTTTTAGAACCATAAAACCAAATTAAATTAATATTATAAACAAACAATATAAATATGTCACATAAAAGTCAATTATATACCTAAATGTCAAACTGCGGTGACAATTGTTAACGTTCAAAAAGGAATGAAATAAAAACTACGATATTTTTGGTATATTGTTTATTAATCACAAATTCAGTTACTGTTAGAAACTTAAAATAAGAAAAAAACCTAATTACTGTACTATTAGTGCAGGTTTTGATTTTTGAATCGGTGCCCTTTGATCAAATTTTTGGAGGGGTGCCCTTTTCTTCGTTTTTGGCCAATAAACACATTTAGGCCAATGGTCAGTTTTCATAGCGCGCCAGTTAGACTCCGACCCTACTGGGTGTTTTTTCACAGAAATAGAAAAAAAGCTATTTCATTGATGACAAATTGAAATAAGTCATACCAATAGATTGTTGACAGAAAAACGATTCTGTAAAATGATAATAAGATTAATAATTAAATTTTTTAAAGTTAATATAATAATTAAATAAAATAAATTAAAGATAATGATAAGATTAGGTTTAATTAGTGACAGATCTACTGTTCTGGTTACAAAATTATTTAAGTCAGCGACTTATTTTTACGAGAAGTGAGCTTTTATTCAGGCAATAAAAAATGGTGATAAACTGTTTTTCAAATACAAACTTACGTTTATTTGGTGATTTAAACTTAGAGGTCCTTTCAATTGATAATAGAAATACACACTGGGAAGAGATATTATATATATTAGAATACAAGTTTTGATGACAAAAATTAATTTTGGTGACAGAAAATATTGTTGCCTAAACAAATAATATTTTATATCTTTCCACAGTAAATATGAAATACAATTTTTATCCAAAAGCAATGATTACATATATATTGATGAATTCATTACTTTGGACTAATTATATTGCTGTTAAATATATCTATATCAAATTATTAAATGTAAATTTCAAAAAAAGTATTATTAAATAAAAGACTTGTAAAAATAATTATTGTTATTTAATCGAACCCTGAAACGTTGGTTTAAAGTCTACAGTTGAAATGAAATCTGATTCGTATGTATAATTAAGTAGTTAAGAGCAATTTAATGAAAATTGCTTAAATTGCGATCGCATTATGCAGAAGTCACTTTATTCACATTGTTACTACCTAGTATATATACACAGATAAACTCTTATGGCAATAATATTTATTTTATTGTATTATTGTAAACGGTTTATTGACTTTGCCGATTAAATTTTCTGATAGATTTTTATTGTGCTTTGTTAACGAACATCTCAAAATCCATAAATCTTTATTTATTGCCAATAATGAATTTAAAATTAAGGACGCACCCAAAGGAAATCGAATAATATTTACTAAAAACTTGGATTTATACACTGAAGCCTCAATTAGGTATATAAACTCGTCAAAAAGCAGGCTCTCTCCTCTCCCTTTACGTACTTACTAAATTTAAGACTTTGCAAATTTATAAAGCATTAATGTCAGTAAAAATTACACCTTTTTAACAAATTATTTTTTACCCCTTATTTTTTATTTAATATTTTATTGATTATTATCTGTGCGCATTATCCTTCAAAATGAGGTATAAGATACCATTTTAAGTAATTAAGAAATAGTTTATAATTTTATACAGTGATTGTCTCTATTTCAGGTATATATACGTCTTTTCATAAATACTACATGAAGCTACACTAAGAATATCTACAGAGAAACAACTACGATGGAAATTTCCACTCTGATCTCAGATGAGTGTTTTATTATATTTTGCTAGAATAATAAAATGTAAACTATCATATTATCAGTGTCGTGACTGGGTCGTCGCGCCGTCAACGATGCGTCATGAATATTATGACGATGTGATAACTTTGACTTCGTATATTATCTGCGGAGGAAAGTTACAGAAAAGACCCACTTGGACTCATTAAGATAGGTACTGTATATGTAGGGTTAATCACCTTACTATAGATCTCTGGCAAATGTAGTTATGCTTTATTACTTTATGTTTCTACTTTTATACTATTTTTCTACTAACTGACTAATAGTTTAATATATCTGAAATAAACTTAAATTTTCACACACTTTTAAATTTACAATTGTATCGTTGTGTATAAGGGTTTAATTAATTGGAATAAAAATCTCAAATAAATTAAATAATAATATGTTTATTTTAACTTACATTTTTGTAAGCATTCACAACTCGTATTCAACCTTTTGAATAAAATAAAATAACAAAACAAGCCGAACTGAGCGGCTCCGGACAACAAATCAAGTAGACTATAATATCATTCTTTAGGCTATATCACATACAATTTAACATACATCTATTAAAGCTCGAGACCGTAGACGACTAAGACTAACTATAGTAAAGCTGAGATCCTTAACGTAAGTGTAACTCGTATTTAGTCCATCGATTGCATCCTGAAGGACACTGGCGGTGGTGGTGGCCGGTGGACTACAGGGCGGGGGCGGCCCCCTGGTATTAGAACACATGTGACCGGGGACCGGTCCACGGCCGCGCCAAGGCTCTACCACGGGCGCCAGACCATCGGCGACTTATGCATGGTGTGTTCGGTCGTGGCTTCCATGCGGCAATCGAGCGGCGCGGGTGAAGCGGGCGGCGACGGAGTCCCGTAACCAGAGGACGAGGAGGCTGTCGAGGGCGCCGGGCTAGGCGGACAAACGGGCGGCGACTGTGCTTCGGCGCCTCGTTGCATGTCGTTGAGCCGATGCCCAAGGTGCGTCATCAGCCTTGTACCAAGCTGCACGTCCACGCCGGGGATAGAAGCAAGACACCGCGACACCTCGTTGGCGGCGTGGGTGAATCCGGCACGGAACCGGTCCGTCTCCGCTGCTGGACTGAGCGCCAAACGGCGCTGGCGGCGCAGTTTGTGGAGGTAGCGTACCGTCAGCTCGAGGATGTCGGCCTTCTCCAGCTTGGCGACGTTCTCGCCCTCTGCTTGGAGCGCGCTCACCATCAGTTCCTTGAGTTCGTCTAGACAACGGTTGATGCGCGCGCGCCGCTTCCGCTCCAACATGGGTTTCATCACTTTGCGATATTGGTATGTCCGCGAGACGGGCTGAGGTCCGTCGTCCGCGAGCGTGTATGCGATCTCGTAAGACATTGCGGTAGTGTGCGAGTGCATGGGCGCGTACAACTTGTTGCGCTGAGAGCTGAGCGCGGAATGCGGGCGCAACCGCCGGCGGGGGCTTATATAGCGAGCGGCGGGAGCGCTATCGTGGGAACTCACGGAGCCGCCGAGTTCCCACACGCGCCACCTGTGCGGAGCAGCTGCCGGCGACAGGGGTGAGGCGCAAGGGGGGCCACGCGCCGCTCGCGCGTGCGCACCGTAAACAATCCGCGCGGGCGGCGCGACGCCTCGGCCCTGTAATTGCTGGCGTTAGTCACGGCGCAAGACAGCGGCTTCGAGCCGACCGAAGCTGGACGCATATAGCGCGACACGACGACACCTACGCGGCGCGTCGGCGTCGGCGGTTACTAGCGCCCTTTCCATGCCAACAACACCAATATACGTACCACTGTAAACTATTTGATTTCGACTAGCGACTATTAAATAAATATGGATTTAAAATTCACTTCTCGTTACTTCGTATATTGTCTCTGTATCTATTACCTGCAACGAAATATTAGAAAACGGGGCAGTGTTACTTCACCGCGACCCATGCGTAATTAAGGCTCCACCTAATTGAGAGGCGGGCTTAGGCGCGTGTCGCAAGGCGCCCCCGGCCGCTCGCTATCTGCGGCGATCTATCAATCGTCGGCCGACAATGGCCGGCGTCAATTATATTTCGATCGTCTCGCGGCTACTGTGGGCTTTCATCAATCACGGATTACGCGGCAATAATTATTGACAGGCGAAATTGTTAGGTGCGATTACGGCCACCGCGTTATTACGTACGCTCTTTGTTTTCGGGACGCGGATTATTTTTGTACGCACGTTGAACTCTTTTGTTTGCGTTCGTCGTGAACTTTGCAATCGGGAAAGATTTTTGCAATCCGATTAGAAAATGTAGCGAGGTTTATTTAGTGTTTTTATCACCGCAGTCATATGTACGTGCAAGAGTGGGTGTTAATATAAGTGGCGCGAGTTCACGTGTATGTTTGCGTTAGGCGCCACTCGGTAGCGGATCTCGTGCGCGGCATTAAGATTTACGCGCCACGCCATCGAAGCGCCAAGCGCTACAGCACAGCGGCATGGCGCGACGTCTGCGATGGCTCGGTGGGCGTCTCTACCCACTTGTGCGGCGTTAGCTGACAGTTCATGAGAAATTGTCAACTATTTTGGACATCAATGAGTAATCGCCAAATATTTACGTACTCAAATATACGGTAACCATTTAGGTCTATCGAATGGATATTAAAATGCTATAGTCTTAAATGAGTAGGTAGACATCGCAGGTAAATTACATGAGAGGTTTTTTGTATTTTTGTGTTTTTTTTCCACTTTAGTGATTGTTATAAAGAAGGTCTGAAAATAATGTAGTGTTATAAGTTATTTAGTATTAATTAATTTTATTAAGAACGGTTAAATAGACATTTGAAATAATTACGTGTATTATATGAAAAACAGAAATGTTTATAATACTCAACAATGTGCAATATGAAGATGAACATAGTTTGTTAACTGTAAAAAGGGATACCTAGTTCGCTGTTATTAAAACTGCGCCCACAGCAAAATTAACGCCTCCCCGAAATAATATTTAGAGTAAAAATGAATAGAATAAAATAAAGGAATAAAAATTTCTCTTATTGTTATTTCTACTGTAATATCTCCATATTACAGAAGTTACAATAAGAGAAATTTTGAACTCTATCTGTAATCTTATATATATCTAAATTATTTTATTTACCTATATATATATATATATATATATATATATATATATAAGTATTGTGTAGCTGTTGGTTTTCCTAAGAAAATAAAATAAGAAATAATATTGATATTACTTTTATTTTTTATTTTTAGCGTTTAGTCGTCACCTCTCCACGGTTTATACTTAATAGTGAACACATTTTTTTCATAACTGTATTTAAGACAAACGCTTTGACACCTTTGAATTCGAAACGTAAACTGAGATAAGACTGAGTGAGACCCAGGCCTTAACGGAAAATTTCCATTCCTATTTCATCATTTATATGAACATAATCATCCGGACGCAAATTCTGACGTATTTGAAACAAGAACATTAAAGACTAGCTATTACTCTAGGTTTCGCCTGTGATATTGGAACAACCGATGAGTTTTGTTTCAAAGAGTTTTGGTATAAAGAAGGTAATTTTTTTTAAATCTCAGAAGTAGTAATTGTATACGTATTATAATGCAAATAAATGACTACCTGGGACATCTCACACAATGCCATCTAATCCCAAAATCAGTTCGTATTATGCTTGTATTATGGGTACTAGACAACTCATACACATACTTAAATACTCTTTATAATGCATACACATATAGAAATTTTACACTCAGACACGGAATAAATAAACAAATTGATGCACAGAAATATTTGTCTCGGGCGGGAATCGAACCCGTAACCTTTAGTTCTACAGTTAGAGTCTAACCACTCGACTAATCGGTCAATAGAATAATAGCAGATGTTGGAATGTACTTATTCATAATGTATCGTCTCTAGCACTTTATCTACATTTTTGCTTCTTATAATCTAAGAAGTAGTTACCGATTTAAAAGTTTGAGTTTCAGAATTGTTTAACGCTCAATGATGAATTCAAATTAGATTTTTGATCTGCAGACATCGAGTTTTGAATTAGTTCAATAGAGGAGTAATGCTGCCCGTTTTTTTTTTTGCTTAGTGAAGGCCGAATCTGCATACAGACACCGCGCACCCGATCTAACGCGCAGATGGTTTGAGAACCAAAGTTGTCACATTTGAGCCCACATAATGAAGAAGGGAGACAGGCGGGACACGCGTATGGCTCACGCGATTTGTTACCTAAATGTTGGTGTTGTGTTTAGGTCTTTGCGTACTTATACACGTCATAATTATTAACATAGAATTAGATAACAGATAGGTACCTACCGACAAAAAAAAATTGTCGTGATAGCCTGAGCGCAGCGAATCTGTTCCAAGTCTATAAGGCCATGTGATGGTTAGAATCCGAGCGTATATCAAAGAGTTTTTTGTTACCTAAGTACATTAACTTTTACTGACTCCGTGCCTAGGAGAGCACGTTAAGCTGTCGATCCCGATTGCCGTCAATAGATGGCGGTCGTTACAATCCGCCAACCCGCATTGGAGCAGCGTGGTGGATTTAAGCTTCAAGCCCCCTCATCTTTAAGGGAGGCCTAAGCTCCTGCAGTGGGGTATAAAAAAGACTGATGGAATGGATCGAAATGGAAAAAAAATTGAAATAAATAAAGTTGACGAAATTTGTCGAATTTGAGTCGTTAAATTTAGCAAGCGTGTGCTTTTCAAGTCCGCTACGTGCAAAGTTCGATATCTACAGGCAAAAGTTTCAACGACCCCAGTGCCACATTTTTCCACTACAAGCGAACAAAATACGTCGTGCAAATTTGCACAACTAATTACCGTTTTATTTCACACAACCGCTTTTAAACTGACATACGAAGATTGTGTATTTAGTTGATAATGCAGTGATTAGCCAGAACAAAGGGAAAACCAGTAAATGAATGGTCGAAAACCTCCGCTGTTGAACTTTAAAATATTCCACAGTCTAACGAGAAGGAAAATTACAGCTATGACAGTATGACGTTAACGACAGACTAGTGATTAGGTTATAATCAATTATGTGTATCCTATGTAAATTACTATTCCATTAAAATTTCGTTCAGAAAATTTTAAGTTGAACGCAACAAAATTCATATCGATGGTTACTCCGTACAAAAATTTTGAGAAATAGTACACCCTCATATTTTTTATTAGAAATATATATTGCTAAAGGCTAAATGTTATTCTATGCCCTATTTGGCTGGTATTTTTGGTTTTAATATTTCAAGTAGGATAAGTCGTTAGATAGAAGAAGATACAGAAAGAAGTCATGCAGACACTACAATAGCAATGGTACAATATTCTGTATCATAAACGATTTCATAATTATCGATACGTTGCCTTGCCTTATACCATATACACAAGCCCATTATGCTCCACTGAAGAGGCTTAGGCTTCCCCTCGAAATGAGGGTGCTTGAAGCTTAATCCGCGAGACTGCTTCAGTGCCATTTGGTGGCAGGTTAACTCATACATTCTAATTTTATTTAGTTCTCATTGACTTAGTATTTTTCATTTTTTTAAAATATATATTTGTTCCTTTGAAAAATATACCTACGTAATTCTGGTCGTGGTTAAAATTATTTGCCTGAAATGATTTGGAATTGTAATTTGTGTTGAATACCAGTATTGAAATATAAATATTATGGACACCCTTCAAAGACGTGTTAGCTCTGTCGCTATCTTATGCGACGAGGAAAGCACGGTTGAGACAACTTCCGGCTGTTAGCTGTTATTGACGACATTGAAATGATTATAAAAATAATATGATTCTAAACCTTCTTTACACATATGATGTTTTCATTGAGGAACAATATCTCCCGTAGTTACTATATGATTTGTACGGTTAAATTTCAGCTTAAACTAACTACATTGTTAAAATTACACAATCCCCGTATGTTTGTACGAACCTATTAATTTGAATTTATTGTCTCATAAAGTAAATATTACACGGAAGCACAAACGGAAGTAACTGATCTAATATAAAATAATCAAACAGAACGAAATAGCTTCTAGTTAAAAATTAAATATCCAAGCTCTTTGTACTTAAATCCAGTTTGATGTTTGCATATATACTGTTCCGGAAGAAATTAAATTTCAATCTTCTTTAATTGGTTTATTTCCAAAGCTATCATAAATCCATTAAACGTAAAGCGATACTCATAGTATCCGTTTATCGAAAAAAAAACGTAAATATTTAACTAGATTGACAAAAATTTTAAATCGCTGGTTTTTGCATCTAACATCCGTTAAATTAATCCTATCCTTTGTTAAATAATACAATACTGAAGTTCTAGATGTTTTTTAGTAGTTTTTTTTTGGTTTTGTTTTACCCTTGCGATGGGAAGGCGGATTAAACTCTACAGTTTCCGCGCGCCCGAGCGCGCGGTGTATGCGGGTGTTGCACCCACTAAACAACCGCCTGAAGCAAAATAAGGACGCGTGTGTGTGCACTAGGGTGTTGCCCGCGCAAAGTTGTCGGGTAACCCCTAAGGGTTACTCGAGGCGAAATAATTCCGTTGGCGCGGGCCTCCGGTTAAGATTTACGTTATTAATATAACGTGAAAAGTGTTTTACTGTTCACTCATTTGAGATGAGGTCAGTAGGGGGTGGTTTTTAGTAGGTGGTTACAATTACTATAAGATCTAAGGAAACCTTAGAATACTAATCAATAGCCGTTTTTAAGTGATTTATGGCAGCTATTTAGTGTCTAAATATGTTATGGTGTAGATTTACTCACTGGAAACTACAAAATTAAGTGCCTATGTGGTATTTCTAATAGATCTCTACAGTAACATGGATCATATATTACTATCGTAACTGACTTCGCATTCGTTCGAACCCAAAAGTACCTACACAGTCGTTTAGATATCTAATAAATATTTTTGCCACAGCAGCGCACAGACAACGAATTACATATGACGTACGTTTGTTAATACTCTATCTATATTCATAGATAGGGTATAGGGTTATCATTTTGAACTTACGAATATTCAAATTAGAAAAAAAAAACATTTTTTCTTTAATATTTTAAAATTATA
This sequence comes from Luffia ferchaultella, assembly GCA_949709985.1. Lineage (NCBI taxonomy): Eukaryota > Metazoa > Arthropoda > Insecta > Lepidoptera > Psychidae > Luffia > Luffia ferchaultella. Next base: position 14,498,879 of record OX453257.1, read on the forward strand.
ACAAAGTGATGACTGTCCATGTTCCTGGAAAATTTGTTTTAATAACCCAGTTAAAAAAATATCTGTCAATCATCAATCAATTCGTTTGAACTTCAGCCAGATGCAATGTCTGAAAGGGACAAGTCCCGATACACCAAAGGAAACGTAGATATAGGACGGAGTGTGGGTTGTAGTCTGGATAAGGAATGTCAGAAGTGAAAGCCAGCCGGTATTCATGCAACCTTTAGCCAGAAAAGAGAGCCAGGAGAGGTAATAGATATTATATAAAAAAAATTTAAAAAAACTCATTTTAAATTTTCTTATCTGTTTATTTATAGTTGTATCATTATAACTCAAGAACAACAAAACCGATTTTGATGAAACTTTTACATTTATAATGTGCAGTGTTTTACAAAATAGATTAGATGTGCAAAAATATAAACATACTACAATTAAAATGTAAATAATGTACAATAGGTGGGAAATGTACAAACAATTAGGGCGAATCTGCGAGCAAAAGTTAAGTTATTAAATAAACTATTCATGACCCGCAAGTATTTCTACCGCTTCACCTTCACCAAACTTCACCAAATATCTTGGATGATTTTTATAAATTATTATAATGAATAATAGAACAGATACGTATTTAAAATTCTTCTGTGCTATATTGCCCATGAATGAAAGAGGCATTATTTTATCTATAAATAACGTTTGCAGATAACTGCTATAAGTTCCTGTTGTCTTTATTTACGTCCGTGTTGAATGGAAACATCACATTTGCGGTCCAATATCGCGCTGATAGTATATTTAGGTTAATAGCAGTCAGTTTCAATGCTGTTGTTCTTAGTTTATACAATGTTCGCTTGTGCTGTGGAAATTATTTTAAAGTGTAATTGAAAAGGTTGTAACTGTACAAGGAATAGAATTACGATTAGCTTCATAGAGACATGTTTAATTAATTAATAAGTTTATTTAAAATAATTATTAATTTATATTTAAGAGGGTTTCTCAGTAAAACAAAAAGAAAGTTCTGATTTTTTTTTTGACAAGTTCGAGGCAAAGAGTTTACGTAAACTTGTTTCATATCAATTAAGTTCTCAGAATTCATACTCATAATCATAATAAGTTTATTGGTCTCAATATTTACCGATCTCATGGTTGTGTCTGTGGGGGGGAAAATGCAGATACTTATGGTTTCTACGGACTCTCTTGTATAAAAAATGCTGGTCGCTTTTCCAGGCATTACCATCTCAACCACATTATAAAGAATGCACTGTCTTCTATACAAATACCTTCCTGTCTTGAGCCTCCAGATATTTTCCGGGGCGATGGCAAGAGACCCGATGGCGTAACCATGATTGCATACAAAAGTGGTAGAGCTCTTGTTTGGGATGTATCATCACATCAAAAAAAAAAAAACCGGAGCAGCTGCTGAGACAGCAACTCGTAGGAAAATAACCAAGCACGTAGAACTTTTAAATCGTTACCACTTCATTCCTTTCGCCGTCGAGACGATGAGTCCCTCGTCCAAGGATGCCGTCATTACTTGCTCACAAATTGGGTGTCAACAGATCACAGGGAATCCTTTGAGCAAGGAATACGTTGTCCAGAGGATCAGTGTAGCAATACAGCGTGGCAACGCTGCAATTTAAGGATTCTTAGCACCCTGAACCCGTCGTTACTTTAAATTTTCTCGTTCATCATTATTTTGATAGTATTTTTAATGTGTAGGTACTTTTAGTTTTTTTTATTTGATTCTAATTTAAAGTATAATATTTAATAAATTAATGTTTAGCGTAAATATCAATAAATAACTTTTAGTTTAATGATGTATTTTTGAATTTTATTTGTTTAGTGTAATTATTACTAAATTACCAACAAACAAAATATAAAAATTCATTAAAGAATATATATATTTTTCAAACCAATGTACTTCCTTTTGCTCCAACGTAGAGTTAGGAATTTTCCTATTTATAATTAAACTTGTTTATCTGTTAAGAAATAAACGTACGCGTTGTTGTGCGCACGAGCGGTCGAAAGGCCACCGTATTTACTATTTTAGTGATAATGGTACTGATAAGTAAAAGTTATTTAACTTCGTTTTTTTTTCGCTTTTGTCTTTTTTCTGTTGACATGCGACATAACTGTTTTGTCATCTTATTGAACAGATATTTAAATCTTAGATTAACCCGTTCGTTAAATTTAATAGTTTTCTTTTTTTTGTTTTACAGTTTAAAATCTAATTTTAATTCTTGATATTTCTAATATTACTGACTTTCGCATCATCCGGTACAATTAACCCTAACAAATGCTGTCAAAATTGCTTTTTACAAAAGAAGAGAGGATGTTTTCACCCTATGTAAAAACCAGTGTCACCGTTATAATGCGGGGTGAAATCGATGATCTGGGGTTCACACGTGAGCTTTGACATAAATCGATAAGTCTATTAAATTGATTAAATTGCATACGTATTAATGGTACGTATTTTGTATGATTCTTATGATTCTAAAATATGATGACCTGATAAAAGTGGACTTTAAAAATATCGTCATTTTAACTTTAAACATAGATGAAACAACTCGCACCCCTTATAGATAAAACAACTGGCAGATTGGTGGAATGTTTAGTGAAACTAAATGCAGAACCACATATCGCGGATTCGATTCCCACTCGGAAAAATATTTGTGTGCATGAATATGTCTATTTGTTCCTTGTCTCGGTGCAAAATATCTACAAGTTGTCTATAAATTGTGTAGTACCCACAATACAGGCTCCGCCTGGTTTGGTACTAGTTGGCTTGATGTGAGATGTTTACGTTACACTGTTTCATAAAGACCAGCCGTATCCATTATGGCTGACGGGCTCCAAAATTATAATCAAAATTTCAACTCTGTATCAACTACTCTTTAAGAACGAAGAAGATTATGTTAAATGTAAATCCACGATAGTAGGTATACAACAAAAAGGACCAAAGCTTAATGTTTTAGTTTTATGTTATATACTAATAAACACGTGACATTAGTGTAAATAAATACATATACGACCACAAGTCTTTGACCCAAAGGTCGTTACGACTACGCGACTGCTACTACAAGCGAAGTAATTTCAAGAAAAAGATACGACTTAGAGGAAAATAGTTTTTAAGAAAATACGTGACCAACAAAATAATGTACACCCGCATAGAATGAAGTTTAAAAAAAATATGAAATAAAATTTTGTGTTAGGTATACTTCAATATTGACTTAAATTGACTGACCGATTGCCCGAGCGGTTAGAGATCCTAACTGTGAAGCCAAGGGTTGCAGATTCGTTTGCTGGCCAGGACAAATATTTATGTACATGAGCATGTCTATTTCTTCCGTGCCTGGGTGTTAAAGTATCTATATATGTATGTATTATATAAAACAATTTAAGTATGTATATAAGTTGTCTAGTACCCCATAATACAATAATAATACCTTTGGACTAGATGGTGCTGTGTGGGATGCCCCACATATTATTATTATACAGGATGAAATTTTAGTAACCAGCCAAAATTTTTCTAGATGTTAAGTATCACCAATAGACGTCATTACGTAAATAAAAATATAGGTCAACTACTCATAATCAATAAATATATCCTAAATATTTTTTATCGACATTTGGCTACCTTCTGCTGCTTACATAGAGCGAAAGGGTGGGGCATGAGGCATGTGGGTGGGGAGCGTGCACGTGCACTGGCGCCCTCGTGAATGATGACTAGTATATTGGTAGTTGGGAAAGGTTTACGTAATCTTAATAAATATAAAACTATAAAATAAATAATAAATAAATACTTAAAATTTGGCTGATCATTAAAATCTCAACCTGTATATACTTAGTTTGAATGTAAGGATAACATTTCTTGCCGTATAAAATTGATTGCTGATTTCAAAATTTTAAATCTATATAATAAGTATATAATAGATTGTATCTAGGACAATAATAAATATTATCAGGGAAAATATAACCTTCTGTTAGTTTCTCAAATACAGTAGTTACATAAAAATTATGGCCTATACCAGGCCTACCAGTGTTTATATTAGATAATGTTATTTATTTAATTTTAATTAGACAGACAATGATTTGACGGTCATCGTTAGTAAAAAATGTGCACTTTAAACCTTAGAAATGCTTTACACTTATAAGCCGTCTGGGGCGCTGCAATAGATATGTTTTTCCAGACATTTTATTCATTATTATTATCTGGTTTAAATATGTTAAAAAAATTGAGATTTTTTTGTGATTTTATGGCAGTGTAACTATATTACTCTTATAATTAATAATAAAAATAATATCCGGGACATCCCACACAGCGCCGTCTAGTCCCAAAGTAAGCAAGTATTATGCTTGTATTATGGGGTTCTAGACAACTGATATACATACTTAAGTATTTTTTTTATAATACATACTTATATAGATACTTTTACACCCAGACACGGAATAAATTTTCATGCTCACTAATATTTGTCCAGGGCGGGAATAGAACCCGCGACCCTCGGCTCCGCAGTTAGGGTCTCTAATCACTCGAGCAACTGGCCAGCCATAATTGTTTTCGACTCCTATATTTTTTAAAGTAAATGTACGCAAACTATATTAATCGTGTACGCTTCCACACAACGCAACGGCGATATAAAAATTATTATCACGAAAAATATTATACAATATCATCTTGGTTTTAGGCGTCGATTTGTTTTTATTACAAAAAAGTGACAAAATATCTTACTGCACCGAAAATAAAATTTTGAAATAATTTCGCATTAAATATTTATTTTAGCAAATATTTAAACAGAGCCTTAGATTGTAAAATTTTGAAAAAAAAAAATTGCAAGTGTCATTTTCACGTCTTTGAGACAAGTAACCAAAAGATTTAAGTACAAAGTAAGTACATAATTACGTAATTTATTATCATGCCTACTATATGACGCACCTTAAAAATAACGAACACTAAAAAAACTATGTGTTAAATTCGCCTTGAACTTTGGCGTAGGTCGTTTTTACCGAAAAAAGGGGCTTCATAATTTTTGATCCGGACGTGTTTTTTTTTTATGGACACATTCAAACCTTACGTCAAACGACATTTAATGATGATCTATCAAGGAAAAATCATTATTATATAGTTCCTTTTTATTGAAACGACAAGTTTTCCCCCTAATCCGGATGTTTTTTGTACCGTACAATTTTATCTTAATTTGAGATTTGAATTACATGCGTGACGCAAATGTGACGTCCATATTAAATATATTACAGACTGGCCTCCGTCCACGGCTTCGCCTGTGTGTTATAGGTAATAATAATGTAGTTTTGGTGTCATGTTTATGAACATTTTAATGTTATGTTAGAATATACAAATAGGTATGTAAATATTTTTTACATACAAACTTGACCGCTCTTTTCACACACTTAATGGTTTTAATTTGAAAATCAATAAAATACGTGTTTAATTTTCATTCAGTTAATAGATAGATTATTTGTGCCCACGCACTCAATTGATATTATCACCATTACTTGTGTTGCCTGAAAAATACCCAAGATCTTTACCATTTCATTCCTTCCGCCGTCGAGACGACGACGGGTCCCTGATCCATGGATGCCAAATTACCTATTTGTTAACGATTTGGATGTCGTTTTGCGTTTGTTGGCAGGAGATAGTATCCTTGGAACACTGGACCCGTCGTCTCTTTATAATTTTCACGTTTTATCAGTATTTAGATAGTATTTTAATTTTAATGTTTAGTTTTTTAAATTAGATTTTAATTTAGAGTATAATCATCTAAGCTTAAAGTATGTATTTTGCTTTAAATATATAATTTTTAAATATGTATTATATAACATTTTAGAAATTATCAAAAGTTAAAATAAGTTTATATGGATTACCAATTTAAATAAGCAATAAACTTTAATGTTAAATTTTCAACAAAACTTACTAGCTTTCGAACATGTGTCCGAACAAATATAATAAACGTATTATTTATATTTTCTCTACACAATCATCAGCACCCCTTTTAAATGCTTGAGATAAAATTTTGAAAAAAAAATAGTTTTTATTGTATACTTATGTTATTCTAATAAAAATAATTGCAATATTATACGTCTGTAAACTTTTAATTATATTTTATTTTAAATTTCATTATTTAATAATGTGTCATTTTTAATACGTGTTGACATCGAAATTCTCAACAGAATTAACGCGAGCGGGGATTTCAGCCAGCCGATGTTGTTATCTTGTTATCTCTTATCAGTGATGTAGCGTACGTGCCGGCATACCATACAAGTGCCGTGAGTCACGTCGCGTGACCTTACCCGCGCACGCGCTGCCGCCGCTGACGTAGTTCCACGTCTGCATTTGACTATATTCAGTATGGAGGTAAAAAACCAGCGCGCCAATAGACGTCTTTAGTTATTACTTATTAATTAACTAACTTCAAATTCCTGCAATTAGCCTTCAAATAACTGCAATTTCATCTGCATATTATATTTTAAGTGTTATTGCTCGGCTCTGTTATATTATATTGTATATATTCAAACACTTTTATTGCTATGTAAATGTGAAAGTTTCTTATAAATCGATGCAACGGTTCCTGAAATTAGAAGCATTCAAAAAACAGACACAAACAAAAAAAATATAATAGTGTGTTTTAGGTCCAGGAGTGACTAATTAGTCGATCATAATAAGTTTCCAAGTAATTTCTTATGTATTCACAGATATTGCGCAGTGTTATACCTAACTAATTTTAGAGGAGAGAAAAATAACTACACAATAATACTGGATTTCGAAAACGTATATTTGTGTAGATAGTTGATAAAGTATATTGGAACCTTGAAGCAGTTATCCGTTGCAATACCTTTTATTTTACATGTAAAAATTTGTAATTAATTTTATATTTACATTTCATTTACTTCCTTATTATAGACATTTTCCATTTCCTTAATAAACTTGTCCACTCTTTTAGCAGTCAGTAATTTTACATCGTAAACTTTTTTGAATACTGTATATGTATTTATGCCATCCAACCTTATTTTAATTTTATAATAGCTACTGCTCACGGCTTTGCCCGCTTAGTCTATAGACTTCTAGTGGATACCTACTTACTCATTCAACAATTTATCTCATTTATTGGTTTATATTTATCCTGGACGCTCTATAATAAAGGCTTCCATGTATTTTCCAATTTCATTAAAATCCATCAAATATTATTTTAGTTAAATCAGAAAAAAAAAATTGAGTGATTTTCTAATGTCACATTGTCATTTAATACAGCCTGAAAATCGTCATTGGACTACTGTTGCAAAGAAAGGACAAGAAGCTACGATTTTTTTTTTCGATACAGATAGCAAACTGCGATAGTTTTTTTGCCTAGCTAGTTAAAATGAAAACTATTGACCCAAAAATCACTGAAGTAGCGTAAATTATTTTTGTTGTATGTTGTACTGTTTTTGTACAGTTTTGTACAGTTTGTTACTGTCTGCGAAGTGGTAGTTCTTTCGGATGCAGAAAAAAAAACCTCTGTAGAGTTTCTATATTAGTTATGTATATCTCCTAGCACAGGTATCTTTTACTTAATGGAGACCCCAAACACAGTTAGTCGTATATGAGTTACGAAATAAAGATTTCTTAATTTTTTCATATAACTGTGCACATAATGTTATAGTAAACACCTAAAATATGTGTGTAACATGAATCACTCATGAACAAGCTGTATCAATACCAACGAACTTTGAATGTAGCAGATTAGAAGGCGTACACTTGTTAAACTCAACGACAAATTTTGCCAGTTTTTTTTTTTTACTGTTTGTGACGAGTACAGTTCCAATCAACCTTTATGGCGGATGTAAACATAGGCACAAGTCGCGTCGCAGTAACCAGTTTTAGGTGTAGCGAGACGCAGTGGAGCGAGGGGCATATGACTGAACCTGCGCAAGCATGCCTAAAGCGTTGTATTCCGATCCGCCATAATGTTTAATTGGAACTATAATACACAAAGACTTACACACAACACGAACATTTAGATAACTGATTGCGTGAGCCTGCTTACAGCACAAATGTGATAACTTTTGTTTTTGAACTAAACGGCTAGCATTAGTCCACCATTGAACTAATTCTAAGTTCGGTGATGAATACCATAATCTTGATATATCGATATTTATACCAATAATCGATATTTTACCAATATTCGGTATTTTATCAATTTTGAAAGAATTCTATATTTTTGTACATATATATTTTCACATATATATAAAAAAACTTATTTTTACTAAACTTGGATAAACGTTTCCAGATTATGATTTTGGTTTTAATTATTTTAATTAAATTACATGGAGAGATTCTCTTGTCCCAAATTAGGTAGAGCCTGCATTGTGGGTACAGAACAACTGATATACACAGATATTATAATTTTTATAATTCATGCATGAACAGACATTTTATAACCAGACATTGAACAAATGGATGCACATATTTAGGTTGCGTGTATAACAAGTTTTTTTTTAATTTATTTTTACTATACTCTAAATCTTGTTTCTATTTTAGGACTTACGAATCTTTGGTAAGTTAATCTATAAATAAAAGTAATTTGCAAGTAGTGACGCACTGAGGAAAAACCACTAACTTTGAATTGCCAACAACATTAATATGATCTTATGATATTTGACTGACCGGTTGGTCGAGTGATTAGGGACTCTAACTGCAGAACTAGAGGTCGCAGGTTCGATTGCCACCTGGGAAAACATTTGTGTGCATGAATATGTCTATTTGTACAATGTCTGGGTGTAAAATCTAAAATCTCTTCATGCATGTATTATAAAAACTAAAATATCTGTGTATATCAGTTGTCTAGTACCCACAATGCCAGCTCTGCTTCGTTTGAGATTAAAGAATCTGTCCATACAATTCAATCAAAATAAGTAAAACCAAAGTCATATATCATAACCTAGAAACGTTTAGCCCAGGTGAGTTAAAATATGCTTTGTCTCTTTCTTTCAAACCTAAGTGTCACATAGAAAGATAAGGGTGTAACATATTTTAACTAAACAGGAGGTTATACTAAACAGCCTTACTCGGTATTGAAAACGTCGGTTTTGGAGAATTCCCGTATGATTGTATGACGACGATCCGGAAGTCATAGTTTAAGGAGCTTATATGAAGTCCTTCGTGCCAGATTTTCTTGAAAGCTTCACGCTCACTTTGTATAAAAGCTGAGGCGCAAAACGTTGAAATTCTGAAAATAGACAGCACACAAGACTATGACTTAAAAATATATTTATCTTACCTGAGATTTTAACTCTTCAATGAAATCTAAGTTGTACTTATATACTTAAATTATACTATTTTAAGCATTTATATTTAAGTTAAGTGTCAACTTCATTCGCTGGATAGTTTGGTACAATACTTACCACGAATCTGTGCGGCTCTGAAGTTAATTTCTTGCGGCGGGAAGTATGGCGGACCTGCGCGTTAGCATGTGCATCACACTTCACTGCCGTACAGATCAGTGCCAAGTACCCATTGTACCTAATCGACAGGAATTATTAGCAGTATTTCCAATTTGTTTTAAACAAGCTTAAAATAATTCAATGAACCAGCTCGTTTACATTTAAATCCACCTTTGACGTGTGACTAAGTTACCTTCCATTGTTTTAAAACAATGGAATGGAATTTACCAAGATTATGAACAAAATAACTTGTTGATTGTGCTTAAATAAACATTTATTCATGCTATGACTAAATAAACTTTCCCACTAGCAATTTTATACTACTGAGACACATTTCTTCGTATTAACCTTGTAGTTACCAAAAACATTTATATATTTACCTATTTATATATTTATATTTTTTTAATTAAATTTTAATTTATTTTACTCTAAATATTTGATTTAAATTACGACTATAATTACAATATTAAACTGTTAAATTAAAAAAAAAATGTGTTAAAATGGTCATAATCGCGCATACAAAATTAATACTTTTGTTTTGTAATTAAATGAAAATTACCAAGAACAGGTTTTGGTGTGAAATCGTGGCTATGTGTTAGAAATTCGAAGATATGTTTCTTTGTAATAATGTCTTGAACTTGAACTATATACGGAGCAACATAAACTTATTTTCTACTGTCTCCCATTCCATGTCAAATTAAAAATACGTATTAATCAATAATGAATTAATATTAAAAAGGTTTGAACGCGACCAATGTATTTATATTACGTACTAATAAATACAAGAACATATTTAAATAAAATTATTTAAATATATTTAAATAATTAAATAAAATTATTTAAATATATTATCGTAAATATAAAACTGACATAATATTGTGAAACCATTTCGTAGATAAAATAATCTTCTTTTGATCTAAGTAATTCCCAGCATTGATTACTATTACGTAAAATATGATAGCTAAATCGGCAAAAAGTGTTACATTCTGATTGTGTGTTACTGTGATGGTAAAAGCCAATGCGATAATTGTCGTGTATGTATTTGAATCAAATTATATTAATAATTTAATTCTTTATTTAAGTAATAATAGTACATTAAAGTATAGTGTCGGACGCTGTCAATAGATAGCGGTCGTTACGATCCCCAACCCGCAGTGGAGCAGCGTGGTAGATTTAAGCTCCGAACCCCCCTCAGCCTGGGGGAGGCCTAAGCCCCTACAGTGGAGTAAAAATGGGCTGATGAAGTGAAGTAAAGAAAGTATAGTGTGCAAAGATAATAACAATTATACAGATGTCTATTTCTGGTCTATTAAGGAATACTACAAAACAGTAGGTACAGTGTTTACATCACTATTTTTTAGGAATGCTCTATGGCGACTCTATCACGTGCGCCATTCGGTTTTTAGTAAACACATCAACAGTGTCTACTGTCTAGGGATATTTTATACAAAGTTGTATATCACAAAAAATACTGGCTAGTTTAAAAAGTTTTGTATGTCGAATCATTTGTAACAAATTTTTGAACATACCAAATTTGAATCGAAAAAAGAAAATGTGGTGGGACATAATATTAGGATTCTACGGCGGCAATTTTTGTATTGTGGATTGTAATAAAAAAAAATGATTGAATTGGTTTTGTTGTAACCTTGTTGGTGCTATGTTTGTGTTTAGAGGAGATGTTGAGAGCAGTAGGTGCTGCAAGCTGGTGCAGTGCAACTTGAAGTTATTAAAACAATAAGTACCACACAAAACGTGATATCTAAATTAATAAATAACAGAGTCAGGGATAGTTATGTACATAAGTTAGAAAAAACTCATTGGTACATGCGCTGGGATTCGAACCACGGCCTTCTAAACACGAACAGGGCTCGCTACTATTCGGCTATTACCATGAAACCATGGCGTCTCCTCATCAGCTTCGGCATGGCCACGCTATATAGAAGCGACCTGTCGATCAGTGTCAGTGATAATATATCATTGGAGCGGATCATCAGTATTTCTTGCGTCTTCTATAAACAGTGGGCCAAATCCACAAACATCGTTGGTTTAACCATTACCATTCATTTGACGACCGCTTAGCAAGGTGGGTAGCGAACCTGCCTACGAAGCTGGAGGTCCCGGGTTCGAATCCCAGGTCGGGTCAGTATTTATATGACGAACATTGATACTGGTACCGGGTCTTGGTTGTTAAATGTATTGGGTGTCTTCGCTTGGTACCCAAAACACAAGCCAATGCTTAGTTTGGGGCCTAGACGTTGTTATGATGTGTACGGTATTATTATTATTATATAATAATAGTTTATTACCCACAACAAATATTACAAATCAAAATAAGTACATAACAGTAAAAAAATTAAAACTACTATGCGCATTGAGAGCAAGCTCAGCATTTTGACGTAGCAGTATGTTGCGCTGACGCTGGTTTTCAATTTGCCCTCCCCGAACTGTCAATACCATAAAAAAACTTGACGTCGTGCTCTATACTCATAGCATATCATACAATACGTGATAGCCCAGAGCGCAACGAACCTGTCTCAAATTTATAAGGCCCCATAGGGCCATGGTTCCAATCCGGGCGTGTACCAATGAGTTTTTCTGACTTAAGTACACAATATCACTGACACCGTGCTTCGGAGGGCACGTTAAGCAGTCGGTCCCGGACGCTGTCAATAGATGGCGGTCGTTACAGTTCCCAACCCGCAGTGGAGCAGCGTGGTGGACTTAAGCTCCAAGCCCCCCTCCTCTCCCTGGGGGAGGCCTAAGCCCCTGCAGTGGGGTAAAAATAGGATGATGATGATGATCATACAATACAGCTCAGAGGCAAACTTTGCTTATTTCTTTCGTGTATTATGGTATGATAAGATAACCTATAACAAAAATCAAAAACAAAGATGAAAGAAACAATCAAATAACAAATAATAAACAATAATTTAGTGTCCGAATTTATGGCAATAAAATGCTTATAATAGTAGACCAGACCGAGACTTGGCGAGCCGGTGAAGTGCAGGACTCTACAAAGCTTTTCGCGAGCCTAATAGATACATCTTGCATAAACGTTAAATGTGAACATCGATTTAGCTTCCTTTACCGGCGGAGGCAGGTCTTTCCAACACCTCAACGTCGCGAACGAAAGCTGCCCCTGAAAACGGCAAGTCTAAGAAGGGGAACCACCGTCAACTTATTTCTGATACCAGCCGTTCTTGCTCGTACTTGTTGAACCCATTCTATTTTCTGTGCCAGGTATTGAGGACATCCATTTTTATGCAGTTGAAACATAATTATAGCCAGTTTTAGTGTAAGTCTGTGAGCATATTCAAAGTGGTTTTTAAGATGGGGGTGATGTGGATGGAGATTGTGATCACGGTACCGTATCAAAAGGTACAAAAAGGTACAAAAGGTCATTCAGTTAGGAATCGCATAACCACTCAACTTCAAAACTGGTCGCCTAACATATTCAACCCCTATAAAAATTTATTAACTAAAATAATTTTGATAACGCATGTCGTTAAATAATAATAATAACACACAATCACAACAACGCCTAAGTCCCAAAGTAAGCATTAGCTTGTATTTTGGGTACCAAGCGAAGACACCACATACATTTAACAACCAAGACCCGGTGCCAGTATTAATATTCATCATATAAATACTGACCCGACCTGGGATTCGAACCCGGGACCTCCGGCTTCGCAGGCAAGGTCGCTCCCCACTAGGCTAAGCGGTCGTCAAATATATCAATAATATATCAATAAATATATCCATCACGTAATTTATACCTACACCCGTCAGTTTGATATTGATATGATATTGAATAAACGAAACTAACGTACTAACAATCAAAATGGACTCATTTTTCTCTGTATGACTTGAGGTAAAATCTTGCAACAATAATTTGATTTCTAGATAAATTCTTTTGCTTTACTTGTTAGTTTATCACATATTGAAGTTAAGTATCTCGAAGAATGTTTTATTATTTAATGTAGCACAAGTGATTTATGGTGCACGATAAGACATTGAAAGAAATAAGTCTCGTCGTGTATTTACATTTTGATGGTACAGCTATTATTTTAATTAATTTTTTTTTTTTAAATAAAATTATGTGTGAAAATAATTGCCCGCTTTATTGGTTCAAAAAGAATGTTAATGGTTAACGCCGACCGTTTGAAATAACCAATATAAATGTTTCCTTGTTTTAACTTTTGTGTCGAGTTTGGTATTTTTACTTACTACAGACGGTCTCATAAGAATTCTAAGAACTATATTAACCTTCCATGGGTTTCCATGGTTTGCCATTGAGTCATGGTTATCACATAAAAATACCTACTTTAGCATCCGGATTAAAATGGGGAATTTTAAAAATTTTGTTTTTATCAATAAAACTTATAGCGCCAACTCACTCTTGTTTCTCGGTATTTCACCTTTTCACAACACTCAGCCATGGATCACTAAAATAAAAAAAAATACCAGTAACACAACATAGGTATTTTAACGTGGTTCACAATACTCTCAGTTGTTCTCAGGCTACATGGCTGGCTTCTATATTTTAAATAACGAGTTTATTACCGGTGCGTATCTACTTGTTTGTGGTAAATATGTATTGTAAGTTAAGTCAAGTCACTGACGAATTTGTTACATTACGCATGCGTTTACGTATTCGTAAGCCGCGCAACAGGTTTATTGAAAATGACGAGTCGATCGCAATAACCTCACTAATGACGTACGATTTATAATCAGCAATGACTGTGAAATTCGAATGGCGTGATTTCGTAAAATATACTATGATTCATGATTTGATTGTCGTCGGCACATTGAAATCGTTATCGCAAAACGATGTAGGTGGTATCTTTATCAGCCCATTTTTACCCCACTGCAGGGGCTTAGGCCTACCTCAGGGCGAGGAGGGGGGCTTAGGCTTAGTAGGTGGTATACGAGGTGAAAATAGCAATCTAGGACCAATTATCTTAATGGACAGAGTCGTCTGTTTTTAGGCATAGGCAGGTCCATTTTTTGTACTTGTTTGTATTATATTATATTTTACATTTGATTTTAATCATTATTAAACACAAAACCAAACCCAAACACAAGCTAATGCTTAGTTTGGGGCCAAGACGAAGACAAAAAGAAAAAAAATATTTTCTCATACGAATAATATATTTTAGAACTGAAAAACGTTTTTTCTGGATAAACAACTCATTTTACAACATTAAAAATGATGCCAAATACTTATAAAACGTATGAAATGACAGATTCCGGTCTTTTAATCCTCCTTTTGTTGTTTTTGACGATCAAGACACAGCTGAACACGACATTCTTTCAAAATTCAAATACTTTCAGCTAAAACAATGAGATTCCGTTACAAAATTCAATAAAATGCTACACTTGTGTTATGATAATTGGTCTAAGATAGCAATAGTCGAAAGATAAAATATAACATAGTAGATGTATTTGATATAAAATTTCATTTAAAGATGTAATTTGATCATCAAAAAACACTTCAAAGCGTTAAAAGGTAGTTTTGAAACCAAATTAGGGCATGTAAAATAAAATTTTATTTAGAAATCCCGTAGTTGGTACAACGTAAATCCAAACACCACTTTTAGAATTACATGCGGTATTTTTTTTAGAAAGTCGGTTTAATAGGTCGCAGGCGCAAGATATATTTATAAAAAATAAATGTAGTTATATACATTATATTTTTCTGTTAAAAAAAAATTAGTTGTGACTAAACCACCTTTTCATGCGTTGTTGTCTAACGTGATCTTCGCCTTAATTTAAATAAACACGGAACAAATGTTCATGCACACAAATATTTATTCTGGCCGGGAATCGAATCAACGACCTTCGGTACTGCAGTTAGGGACTTTAATCATTCAGCCAATTGGTAAGTCCAAATTAAAAAAAGTTACGAATTCTTTCCATTAATAATTTATTCATTTTCAACCCAACCTGATCTCCAAACTACGTTCGGTAGTAACGTAACACGCATTAATGTTTACGTTTTGCGGCATTTTTGAGAATACAGGGCTATTATGTTTTCAGCTTTTCGTACCTAATCGCACGCTCGTTTGTGCTCGCCGACCGTTCACGTAAATATTATCTTAGCTGCTCATCATATGATGTTTGAGTAGGGTGACCATTTACATTTGATTATTTTGAACATACCTGTAGGTATAAATCACATACGCAAATAAATATCGTATGCCGTTTCTAAAATCACAAAAATAGAATGCAAATTCTACGTTTTTTTTTGATTTTGATAATCAAAGATTTTTTCCATTTTGATTAACTTTTTTGTTTATTTGTTAGTCTCTTGATTACTTTAAAATCAGTCTAGCAATATAGGTGCTATAATAATGTCAATAGTAAATTAAAGTTCGGAAAAAATAGACCTATTTAGCATTTATCATTCGATTTCACTTCACGCTAACAAGAATAATAGTAATAACACATGGGGCATCCCACACAGTGACATCTAGTCCCAAAGTAAGCAAGTATTATGCTTGCAGAATTCTTCTGTTATTGTTTTGTTTTTATACTGTGACCTCTTTCCTCAATAATCTATTAAAACAAATTATTTAATACAGACGCAATTCGTAGACAAATAGTGACCCTCATTCAATAATCAATTTAAATTATATTATCTCATAAAAAAAATATAAATAATTTTAAAAAACATGCACTGACGTCTTTAAAAAACCGTTTTAAAAGTTATATTGTACTAAAACTGTAATTAAATGGTATTTTAACATTTATAACTCAAGAACCACTGACCCAATGTGAAGGAAAAATTCGCCTTTAATAGATGGAATGGAGCGAGTTTAATATATAGTTGGTTTTTATGTAGGTATCATACCTGCTATTTTTTGAAGCATAATATTATAAAAAATAGTAATAGCATATTGACGAATTAAAAATATTTAAAAATTTTAAATGATGCAGTCCAAATTAGTAACGAAAATATGGCCACTCTACGTTTACCTATACCGACCGGCGTCTCAAAGGATGCGGCATTTTTGTGGCCGTACTCTGGCGCCGAGATTTGCAAGCCTCGCCAAATATTTGAGGGCGAAATGCTTCGACTAACTAATGACTTACATGTGAGTGGGCGGATTCTTTTTTTGTCACGAAACCTGTTTCCGCCGTTCGAGATAAGCGAGACGAATCTTCGAGATAGGAAATTTGAAAATAAATTATGGTTGGCAGTGTAGATCACGAAAGTAAAATATTGCAAGTATTTGCGTATGTATATGCACGTATTACACTTTTATAAAGTGTACCTATCAGCTCGCGGGTTCGACCGCATGGACTTCACGTTTTTACCGCAAAACTTTTACTAATTTTTATTTAAACTTTTTTAAGATTAATAAGCCTGTGTTAAAGATTTATGCAGAATATTAGAGGATACATATGTAACGAAAAAATCGCACAAAATTGACCCAGTCGTTTTAGAGGGTCACATTTATTATTATTAACCCCCGGTGGTTGATACGAAATATTTGTGTCTATACAGTGTTACCTGTTTGAAAAAAAAATAAAAAATGACATGCACAGACAATTTTGTATTTTTAACGAAAAACAAAAATAATTTCAAAACGTTACACGCCTCGGTGATACCGTTGTGGATATAACATATTGTTATTAAGGAATGAAAAACAAAAAATTCAAAAGTGTACAACAATTGTCTGAATATAATAAATAAGCTCTAAAACGAATACAACTAATTTTGAGTTGGCACCGTACAAACAATCAACAATAATCATTAATTAAATCATTAAACCGCACAACCAACTTAATTACGTTTTACGTTATTAAGTCGATTGTTGTTGTTTGGCAACGAATCAAAAGTAGCTGTATCAATAAAAAGATTTTTTTTCCAGCTTTTCTTGTCTGTTTCATTTTTAGTTCAAAAGTTATTCAATTTTTCGCTTTTCTGTTTTCATTTTTTCCTTGGTTTATTTCGTTATTCGTTAACTTCGATGTAGGTATTTTATACCCTATCTGTCCAATAAAACAAAAAAAAATCTTGCAAGATCTCCACATTGCATTGGTAGATTTTTTCAAATTTAAATGGGATTAATTTAGAGGTGTATGTTTATTTTTTTTTTTCAAATTTAAAAGAGAATAGTTTCGAAGTATACGCTATATAATAAAACTTATGCTCGAACCATGCATGCATCCTCCTCCCTTTTCCGTCAGTTAAAAACGTTTATATTCCTAATTTCTATGTATTGAACAACGTTTTTTTTTTGTATAACATCTCGCCTTCGTCTGTCATTCAACAGCCACTCGAAGTATTAAAAAAAAAAAACAAAAGCAAAGACTAAACTCGTGCCGGCCTAAGTGCCGCATGTGTTTTTAACTGACGTTTCCCAGAATCTTTGTATTTTTGGATAAAATCCCGAAGGACCTTAGACAAAGCAGGTAGAGCCCAAGACAAGTGCGGCCGGGAATAGAACAAAAGAGAATCATACTCTCCGGGGGTCCCGTTAAACTTTGGCGCCGATTTTTTTTTTGTCTCCGCAGACTGAAAGATTACACGCAGTCGTCGCTCCTAGGCGTGGAGACAAACGACGTGGTAACTGTTGGCTTTTGTAATTCAAGTGTTTCGAGATAAGATACTTGAAAGCTCGTTTACCATAGGGAAAAAAATTACGGCCAACCTGAGTTGTAAACTAAATAGAAGAAAAATCTGACTGATTTGCTGCAGCTGAAACTATATCCAGAAACTTAATATTTTAAAGTTTTGTTTAGTAACGGCATTTAAAAAAAGAGGGGTTTTTAAGGTCTACTCCGAAGACGGTGAAAAAGGATGTTATTTGCAAGAAAAAATATAAGTAAGTAGGTATTAGGTACATAAAACTGTTGAAGAACCATGAACTTAGTTTTTGGAACTTTCCAAAGCGGCATTGGGTCATCAGGACACCAGGCACTATTGTAGGTACCTATACCAATTATACTATACCGTTATGCAGGTCATTCAAATGGCAGAAGCCAGTTAAAATACAAGAAGTAAATAACGTCTCTGAGATTGATGATCCTTAATAACACTTTGGTTGGTTGGTTGGTTGACATTTTATATATAAATACGTGTAAGGAACATGGGTTAGATTGTCGCACGCCGGATTTAAAGAAAAAATACTGGATTAAATCTCATGAGTCAAATAAAAAATCTAACTGACCCAATTTACTAAAGGAAGGGTTGAACTAGGCTCCAGAAATTCCAGAAATTCCACTCTTTTGAGCTTAAATTTTTACATATGCCAAAGCCGCTAGCTACGTTTGAGGAGCTAGTTCTGTGTAAGTACATGTATTGCTGTCTTTGTGATAAGTATACGTTAAAAACGTGACAACTAGAATTTTTTTAGACCCATACTAATAAACGGGGGGCCCTTGATGGGTTGAATGTTTAGGACATCAAGTAATTCGAATCCATGTAGCACTATTCAATGTGTAGATACCATACCATACCATAAGTCCATTAATGCCCCACTGCAGGGGCTTGGGCCTCCCCTCGGGATAAGGGGGCTTGGAGCTTAATCCACCACGTTTCTCCAAAGCGGGTTTGTAAATTTTAACGACTGACATCTAGTGATGGCAACCGGGACTGACGCCTTAACGTGCTCTCCGAGGCACAAAGTCAGGGATAGTTATGTACATAAGTTAGAAAAAACTCATTGGTAGGTACATGCGCGCGGATTCGAACCACGGCCTTCTAAACACGAAGAGAGCTCGCTACTATTCGGCTATTACCATGAAACCATGGCGTCTGATCATCAGCTTTGGCATGGCCACGCCATATAGAAGCGACCTGTCGATCAAGGTCAGTGACAATATATCATTGGAGGGGATCATCAGTGTATCTCTTGCGTTATTTATGAATAGTGACTCCAATCCACAAACATCGATGGTTTAACCATTATCATTCATTTGACGACCGCTTAGCTTAGTGGGTAGCGACCCTGCCTACGAAGCTGGAGGTCCCGGGTTTGAATCGCAGGTCGGGTCAGTATTTATATGATGAGTATTGATACTGGTACCGAGTCTTGGTTGTTATATGTATGTGGTGTCTTCGCTTGGTACCCAAAACACAAGCTAATTTTAGTTCGGGGCCTAGACGTTGTTGTGATGTATACGTTATTATTATTATTTTTATAAACGATCACTAATTATACTTACCAGTGTTAGTAGAAGAATTCGTGACGTTTTCTATTTTCAGTTAAAAATAAATAATACGAATGTACCATATCACAATAGCATTATTAAGTTCTTCTGTGTGCTTTACCTTTACTATGGAATTTGTTTTTTATTCAATTACAAGATTAAGTTACAACTCAAGCACCTCATCCGTTTTCGACAAACCCAAAGATAATCACCAGAAATTTTCCTACAACGACTACCGGATTCATGCTAATAGAATTATATTTCGAACATTACAGTGCAAGGATGCGAAAAATTCATTATTGTGTAGTAACTACAATAGTGAACTTTGAGTGTACCGCCGAATACAAAGTCACAAAAGCTTAAGTTGTACCTTTGTGTACAGAAAATGGCGGCGGAACGAGCTTCTTCGTTGTTTGAACTGTGAGCAATGTTCCCTTTCGTGGAATACTTGAAAACCCTTTTTGTTGAAGATCGACCCTATCCACGTGCTGACGCCGACAAATTTAGGGTTCCGTTCGCAAAAAGAAAAACGCCAGCTATGATTTTTATCTTACAAGCCTATGTCGTTTTCAGAAATAGTAATGTCATGATCCCCTAACGTTCCCCCTCACCCTGGGGGGAGGCCTAAGTCTTTGCAGTGAGGCATAATGGGCTGGTGGAACGGAATGTAGTGGAATGTCGTTATACCAAGATTTCATAGATTTATTTAAATGCAAGTTTTGAACATTCAAATATCGTTGCGTTACAATTTTAAAAATAAAATACTTAATTTGCAGCCTCTTTCTCATATTTCGTAATAACAGTTACGAGAACCTACATAGTACAAATGCGTTTAGCTTTTTCTTAACAGCGTTTTCCATATTCAAAAGCTCTGTCTAGAAGTCATAAAATCTGTTAAAAGCTTGGAAGTCATGGTTAAAAGCCATCGGCAAACTTTGAAGTATTTTCGTAAACGACTTTCATGGCATAGTGCAGTGTTATATTTACGATGCCGATAGTTTATATTTTACTGCGGTTTTGGACCCGAATTTTATGACCGATTTTAGAGGCCCAAAATACTCCAGCTTTGTTATGTGTCGCCGCAATTTTATGGTTATAGACGATAATTATACATTTAGTCGTATTCGCAGAGCTTTTAGAAGGAATTTAGATTATTTTCAAAAACCTTTTCGTTAATTTAAGTTTCGAATGTTCATAATTTAGTTATAATTATTATGCAATCGTTTTTTTACAGTTTCATTTTGGAAGCGATCGTTTTTTTGATATTTTTAAGACGTATAATTCAACAAACACAAAATATTCCTATTAAAAATGGCCAAACATAGAAAATATTAGAGAAAGAATTAAGTTTATTTTACTCTAATAAAATGATTTTTTTTCCAAATATATCCTAAACTATTTTCATACACTTATACAATTTTTTTAATCAATTAAATAAATGTTCGTACTATTAAAAGACACGAACTAAAATTACCGTCGTGTCGTGCTAACCGAGTGATGGCGTGGCCGTTTCTTATTTAGGTGGTCGTGGTTCGAATCCCAGAAACTGGCATATGTACAAATGAGTTTTTTCTGACTAATGTACATAACTATTACTGACTCCGTGTTTCGGAGAGCACGTCAAGCCATCGGTAAAAATTCACCAACTCGCACTGGAGCAGCGTAGTGGATTAAGCTATAAGCACCCTCATCCCGAGAAGAGGTCTAAGCTACTGCATTAGGGCATAATAGACTGATATGGACGTGGAACTAAAATTAGCCTGACAGACTGTGGTGAATGGGTGTAAAAAATGTCAGTTAACATAGGTACCTGTTCGATGGAATTTTAAAAGATGTACTCAATTATAGTATATTTACGAGACGAATGTCATTAGAAAAAATATGCGAATATAAAATGAATAAATAGATAATAAAAATTATTCAAATTATGTCTAGTAAATGCCAGTAAATGGTAGGTGAAAATTTCTCATACCTAACCGTTCCTTAAAAATAAAATCTCTGCGGTCGCAATTAAACGAACCGCTCACAACAGGTAGCTGGTAAATACGACTACATATATAAAAATTAATGATAGCCCATTCGAAAATTTCGATCTGTGTGTTCCCCGGCGTCCGTTTCGTCATCCCATCCCATACATTATTCGTTGAAAACGTACAATCACACGTTATTTATAATTGTTGGTCATTGTATAGCCCGGGGCATGCAGTAGCCGGGGCAATCAGTGGGAATTTATGTCCATCGTAGTTTGCGGTTAAAAACATTGATTATACGCACAGACTATTATTTATGCGTAACAAATGTGTAGAACGTGTATAATAACACACGTACTTACAATAACGGAATGTATTTATATAATGTGCTAGGAAATAAAGTACTTAAATAAACAGCTCTTTAAGTCAAATAACATGTTAGTAAAAAGTGTTTGTATTTATTTGTTTATAGGTACCTACACTGTTTGTTAATGTTAGTTTATTAAAGAATAGATGAATAAATAAAAAATATTGTAATATTAATTTTCTTCATCTAACTCAGTGGCATCGAATCTTGATCAAAAAGGCGGTCAAAAACCATAAGAGACATTGACAATGACTCTAGACGTTTTAGAGAAAATAAAAACTCACGTACCTCCATACTACAAGTTTTTTGAAATTTGTCATTTTTCAGGGCCCACCTACAGGTCACAATTATCAACTGATTTCCAAATGTTTTCACCGTTCGTTAGACCATTTAGTTCCTCAGATGCGTTTAGGGTAAATTTTCGATAACTCACATATTTTCGATAAAATTCATAGTTTTGTATAAAACGACACCAAAAAATCCCCATTTTTCAGTCATTTTTACAATTTCCAAAATAAAAAAATTATTAACCGATTTTCAAAATTCGAACGGATATAGGTGTCCCGATAAGTTCTGCAACTTTTGAAATCCCTAAGACCCCAATCCCTCCGTTATCCTCGAAGATATAGCCAAATTACTAGGAGTGCATCGATGGGTAGTCAGTTCGCAATGCTACGAGTATGTGCGGGTATTTCCCAGGTTCATACCTTACACGCTTACCTTTTTTTTATAAATTCCAAATGATCGAAATACGTCGCCGACTATCGGAAGATCCGGAGCCGTTGAACGCATTCGCCTCTACCGTGACGTCATAACATATAATTCAATATCTCGAAAATGGGGGGCTGTTTAAATTTTAGCATTTATGTCCCGTTATTCCGCAGTTTGAAAAATCTTAATTTATAATTTTTTTTTATTTCACTTATTTTATATAGGTGCTAAATGTTTTATACATAGTCCTTCAGGCGATAAGTAGGTACTTATAAGTGGGGCCTAAAATGAATGAAGAACCGATTTTAATGTATCGGCATATTTATAATTTTTTTTTTGGATAAGCTACCTTCGTGCCTGTTGATGGTACTGATTCAGTCAATTTGGCTCATAAACTTACGAATTGACTAGAAGCCCTCCTCTGCGTTTACCGTCGAACCATTTTTTCTCTTGCTAGCTGGTGTATCCGTTTGGCGAAATGGCGAGTTTCAGGTTTCTTTCAGTCCGCGAGGTCCTCGCGCGCCAGCTTTTCTGACTCTATTAAGACCAAACGTTGCTGTCAAATTTATTTACTCTATGATTTGGCCGAAACAAATTTTTGACATATTACATGTGAATTTATTATCCTGTTTATTAGTGATTACACATAAATCGAGTTTTCTCTCTAAATAGCGTTTTGTCAAGTCATTAAATACAATTTCTATTCAAATCAAATTTGTGCATTCAAGAGATATTTGATCGAAATTATTATTATATATTGTTAATTTTATATTATTATTATCTTACATTTATTGTTGCTATTACTTTACGATTGTATGAACAGATTAGCTTACATGGTTGTCTGGGATAGTATTATTTAGTTTTAATAGGTCCATTATAAGTTTAATGTTAAATATAATATTTTATATAATTTATAATTTCATCATAATTCATTCAATAAAGTTTTTGAGTTAAAAGCATATGAACTCAAACATATGTACCGAAAAAAAAACAAACAAAAATTTCAAACTTTGAAATTGGGTTTAAGGATGATTATAGAATCGATTTAATTTTATTAACAATATCTTACATGCATAGACATCACTTAGTTTCAGTTTTATAACAGTACAGTAAAGATAAAAAGTGTCCAAGGATTCATATAATACGAAATATCCTGTATTTTGACTATGTTCTAACGTAAATGAAAAAATAAATAAATAAAGAATAGTAGTCACAAAAAATTAACAATAACTCGCAATTATTTCATCTTAGTACACGAAAATACGAGTGGAAAGGAAAACAGGAATCCAGGGTTTGGACAACTTTCAATGGAAAGAATAAGACCGCAGTAAAAAATAATCAGTGAAAACTTTCAACATACGTATAGTTCGCCTCAAACTTTATGGCGGATCGGAATACAACGCTGTAAGCCTATAAGCGTGCTTGCGCAGGTACAGTCATATACTTACCCTTCGCTCCACTGCGTCCCGATACACCTAAAACTGGTTACTGCGACACGACGTGCTCTTATGTTCACATCCGTCATAAAGTTTGATTGGAACTGTACATGATAAGTATATAATAAAAATAAATATTAATTTAAAGCATACATAGATAAATTTATAAGGCCCCATAGGGCCATGGTTCGAATCCGTGCGTGTACCAATGAGTTTTTCTGACTTAAGTACACAATATCACTGACACCGTGCTTCGGAGGGCACGTTAAGCAGTCGGTCCCGGACGCTGTCAATAGATGGCGGTCGTTACAGTTCCCAACCCGCAGTGGAGCAGCGTGGTGGACTTAAGCTCCAAGCCCCCCTCCCTCCTCACCCTGGGGGAGGCCTAAGCCCCTGCAGGGGTAAAAATGGGCTGATGATGATGATGATGATGATGATGATGATACATAGATAAATAGTAATGTATTCAGAAATAATAGCGGTGTGTAGTAAATATAAACCGATTCCAAAGTGATCTTGCTTGCAAGGTGAAAAGAACAGTTTGTTTTAGTGTATGACAAATGAAATTGTTTTATCGGAATATTAATTAAGTCTGAATCATTAAGCAAATATTTTGTATTCACCATTCTATACTTTGCAGGATTCACACCTGAGTCATACATTACTATCACTACATAATATATTTTGGGTTTGCCAGCGGCTAGGCGGCTGTTTGCCTAGCTGCGTCATCAAAAGTCCATACATGGAAAAGATTTTCCGGACTTCTATCACTGAAGGGGTAAACTAAGCTACCTAGACTAAACTAAAAGGGCTAAATGTGTAAGAAAATGAGTTAAATGCATGAAAATTTGTTTTTGTCTTTTGGGTTGGAAAATAAATATGTAGTGATTTAAATTCTTCAAAATTTAACACTTAAGAGGAGGAATAGGAAATGCAAAAAGTACGAGACGGCTGAAGCAAATCAGACGAAATTCGAAAATTTGTTTTTTTTTTCTGTTGTAATCATCCACTGAGAAAGGATGTATCGAAATTCTGTACCTAAGAAGGAGAAATAAGTGATGTAAATTTGGGTGAAAATCCGTAATTTTGTAAATTAAATGCATTAAAATTGTTATTTGCTCTGTAGATCGAAAACTAAATATTCGTGTTTCAAGATTTTTAGAAACTTAACCCTTTAGAAAGTAAAACAAGGGATAAAACATTGTATGCGACTTCCTTTATTCTAAAGTCGAAACTGTGTTTATTATTTGGTTTTATGGTTAGATAGAAATTTTCAGTAATTTGACCCTTAAGAGGGAAAACTAGTTAAAATTGGTATTTGACCTTTTCTATGGAAAATATTAAAAATAAAATATTTCAGTTCATCCCCCTCCCCCTATCTAATTAGCCCTTTTTATACCGCACTGCAGGGATTTAGGCCTCCACTCAAGATGAGGGGGCTTGGAGTTTGAAACAAAATTGTAAAATAATTCATAAGACATATTAACAAACAAGTATAATCAATGCGAGCCACACCGCAGACGGTCGCTAGTTAAATATAAAGCGGGTGATAAATATACGCTTACTTTGAACTCAAGTAATCTTCACTATTAGTAGGAAAAAAAAGTTCGTTAAGGCAATAGATTGACCACGCCGCCCCGCCGCCGTCCGCCACCGGTAGCGCGGAGTCGTGTCCGTGAGATTACTATGAATTTAATATCTCGGTCGTAAATAAGACAAGAGCCGACTCAACGCCTCAGGCGCATGGTACCGACGCCCATCGCCGATATTAATCTTTACAATGTATTTGATGTGAAATACGTATGAATTCAGATGCTATATAGATGACCTCCTGAATCGAGATAAGTACGTGCTGCTCAGAAGAGTCTGAAGTTAGTCACGAAAACGTCGCAGTATTTATTGTAAATTACAAGGACGATTGTAAGCAAGTACTAAAGGTAAGATAAATATTTTTGAAAGTGGTAGGTAGATACCTAAATAATCCATTACTCAGTTACTATAAGTCAAGTTAAATAGAAATTCTTCTTTTTTTTGTGAAGAAATAAACTGATGCTTTACTTCATTTACATTTAGAACAACAAAATATTGTTTT
Organism: Luffia ferchaultella; assembly: GCA_949709985.1. Taxonomy (NCBI): domain Eukaryota; kingdom Metazoa; phylum Arthropoda; class Insecta; order Lepidoptera; family Psychidae; genus Luffia; species Luffia ferchaultella. Next base: position 14,525,045 of record OX453257.1, read on the forward strand.
AATGATATTTTTTTATAAACTTGTTGGAAACACACACCTCACACTTTTGGTAAAATTTTCATGTGATATTACTCCCAAAACTATAAAAACGTAAATTAATAATAATAATAATGATATTTGAGACATCCCACACAGCGCCATCTAGTCCCAAAGTAAGCAAGTGTTATGCTTGTATTATGGGGTACTAGCCAACTGATATACATACTTAAATATTCTTTTTTTATTATATATTCATATATAGATACTTTTACACCCAGACACGGAAGAAATAGACATGCTCATGTAAACAAATATTTGTCCCGGGCGGGAATCGAACCCACGACCCTTGGCTCCGCTCTCTCTAACCGCTCGTTATATATTAATGCCATTTTATTACAAAGTTGAGAGCACAATTACCTCCATACAATTATCGTACAATGTATTTATAATAATGTCGGCGAACGTGGTATGCCACTGCGGACGCTCCAGGCATACCTACAGGATAATCAGTCAACATTTTAAAACTTCGTGAATTAGCACGTGGTCCATTGTTTGAATTGTTATAAATAAATAAAAATCCAGTCAAGTGTGTGTCGATTCTTGTGTATTTAATGTTCCGTACTAATATAGATAACATAATGAGGTAATGGACATTCATTCTCCGGTAGTATAAAATTTTAATACTTATTTGGGTAATTTTAACACGATGTTTGTTTAAAAACAATTAATGGCGTGTGGTCTGTCAATCATTGGGTCTGATATTTTGATCACGTTTTCGATCGTAGCGAAGTAAATATGAGAGTTTCCATCGTAATTATTATCTAAGAACAAAATTTGGTACTTCTTTAACCAATACACCAAAAAGCATTTTTTTAAATCCAAAACAAGCCATTCGCCTTTAGTTTTATAATTAAGATACCTACTTTGCTACTTATTTATCTATTCTAAGTCAGACCCTAAATTTATTTATGGTAGAAGACATTAAATTGCATATATATGTATAAAAAGAAAAAAATATCTAATTGTTTTTCTCATTTCCTGTTCATTATTTAGAAATAAATAACAAATCTACAGATCAAAAAGCAAATGAAACGAAGTCCGGACTGCCAAGTTTTCTTTTATTTTATATGATGTCAAAATACAATATCTCTAGTATACAGACTTTCGATGAAGTAGTGCTTCTGGCAACACCATATCGTCTACAGGTCAACCAAAAACTGATGTAAAACCTGAAAATGTCTTTGCTGTGAAAAAAATTATATAAGATGATCGACGTATGACATATGAACAAATATACTGGATTGATTGCAATTCAAACTATTTTGGACAATAAATTGGTTGTCAGAATGATAGTTTCCCGCTGGGGAAATTACCATTCGTTTGAGGAGCAAAAGTCGTGTTGATTGATTGATACCAGCCTACTCTGCAAGACTTCGACGGGGGAAATCAAAAGCTTTGTAAGTGGCGCCGCATGCCTGTACACGATAGCTGATTCTACGTGTATGTCTGGCTCGTGTATAAGTTTTCAGAATAGTTTTTTTTTAAGTCAGTTTCTAAATTAGTTGTAATTTCATATTCGTTCCCTACGAATAATAGTTCGTTGTGTTTTTGTTTTAGTATGATTTTGTGGGCTCACTACGGGATATTATTGAAAGCTTATTTTACATTTTCTTTCTACATAGAATTAATTGTTATCCATGTATTATATCTCATAGATTTATTGTTATACTATTCCATCATCAGCCCATTTTTACCCCACTGCAGGGGCTTAAGGCAGGGTGAGGAGGGGGGACTTGGAAGCGCAACGAACCTGTCTCAAATTCCAATACAAACAACAACAAAACAACTGTGTTGTTGAATTTAAAAATTTGTTACAATGGATATAGTTATTAATTACAAATAAAATAGGTAGACTTTAAATAAACAGAACAAGTAATGTTTTGTCATTTTTTTTAAATTACGTATATGATATTTTTTTAACAAAATTAATACCACCTTAAATAAAGTGTCAAAACTAAAAATAAAAAAAATATGCTCTCAATACTTATTTTATTATCTATCTATGTTCACGTATTTAAAACTTTTAGAATAAATTCATTTTAAAATAGAAGAGTTAATTAAAAAAATTGGGTATAATTAAGTTCTAATAAGACTGTAAAGTAATTAAAGAAGGGCTGACTTAATGACAGGGCAACCGAAATTCGGGTCAATGGCTATTTAGCTAATATTAATTAAACCTTTCTGGGAGGTTCTTTCGAAAGGCAGAGGTAATATTCTCAAAATTAACTCAGTTTTAATTGGGACGAGCTTTTTTTATATTACAGCTATTTAAAATATTACCGAGTTAATTAGAAGTTTGTTTTTTTTATAAGAAATATAAGCGGTGAAGGAAAAGTAATAAAAATAGAATCACCTTTGAAAACGACTATTAAAAACTGGTTTATATTTGTAATCAGAATATTACGACTGTATGTCTAATTTTTAACACAGGGTTTCACATTTTTTCCTGAAATATAGACCAAACTATAACTTCTTCTAAAAATAAAAAAAAGTCTGTAATTTTCATAGTTATTTTTTCCCAAAATTCATTCATTAAATATCCCTGTGACGTCATTTGCCCACATATTTACAATTTACATTATCTTAGATGAAATAAAGTCAAAATATTTGTTGTCATATTTTTTGTGATTCATGAGTATAGTGACCTTAATATATATTTTTTTATTTTGGTTTGGTTTTTTTAGCTTGGTTTTTTACTGGGGAAAGAAGCACAATAAGCTCAACCGCCCAGTTGACGTCACAGGGCTCACAATTACAGGGGTACAATTACCTGTGAGATGGATACTACTAACTCGAATTTTCAAGAATATCTGACAAATTCGTAAATAGAAAAAAATATATTTTGTCAGATCATTCTAGAACCTTATTCCTTTTATGTTTAATGTGTGCAACTTTAAACAACCTGATTGGCTGACTAATTGTTCTGATTTATTTATTGCAAGAAATATCGTTTTTTAAAGAATCATTAAAAATAGAACTAAAAACTACTAATATACTAAAGTATCGTGTCGTGTCGTGTCGTGATAGCCCAACGAGCCTGCCTCAAATTTGGCCCCATCGGGCCATGGTTCGAATCCGGGCGTGTACCAATGAGTTTTTCTGACTTAAGTACACAATATCACTGACACCGTGCTTCGGAGGGCAGTATCCTGCAGTGTCTCTCCACTGCAGGATATAGGCCTCTCCCAAGGCTCGCCACCACACACGGTCCTCCGCCTTCCGCATCCAATTACCTCCGGTATGGTGCTTCAGGTCATCAGTCTACCTGGCCGGGGGGCGTCCAACGCTTCGCTTCCCAATACGTGGCCTCCACTCGAGAACCCGTCTACCCCATCGGTTATCGGTTCTTCGGCAAATGTGACCGGCCCATACACTTAATACAACTTAATATTATATTATTATGGGTTTTTCGGTTACATTCCAAAAGATTGCTTTTTCAAACCGTTGACTTATACCTACTATGTGAAGGCCGACGTTCATGTTGTGGAATGATGCGGGCATAAGCTGGGCCGGCACACACAACTACTAATACTAGGTACATATAATGTAATTAATGTCATATAAGATTTTAAGTCTTTTTCGAAAATTATCACTATATCCAATTTTTTTTCTAATCATAGACCTTAGAACAAAATAACCCATTAGCTGCTCGCAATTAAGATATATCAGAGCTATAGGTTTCATACGTTTTTTAGGGTAATCAAACCCAAAGATTTGAACCCTTGAAAACGCACAAGACGAACCATTCGAGCAATAAATAACTTCAAAACAATTAACGGGAGTTTATCTCTCCAAAGCCGTGACTTCAATCCGCCCACACGTAAGATATCTACTACACTAACGTATTTAATTATACATACACACTACATTCATAATTTCACCACACATGCACACGCCACCCATTACTATGTGAGGTACCTACTGCGCGTGCGCACCACGGCTTCTTTTCTTATTATTATTTATTGTTGAATAATGTGAATGGTAATGCGTGGTTGTTCACGATCCCGCATAACACCTGCCGTCTTTTCCCACAGTCCGAGCTCCGCGCAGGAAGTGCCTCTCAAATGATGGGTGCGAAAGAGACAGACTACTCGCGTGCACAGCGCGTGCGGTGACACGAGTGTGCTAGTGCGACAGAGAGAGAATCAGGGATAGGCGCGGGCGCAGCGCGTGACAACGTTCGTGAAATCAATGAGACGAGCGCTGATCGATGTAATTGATGTCAATAAATCCGTATTAGTACATTCGTCACAGGTATCCTCGAATGTGGAAAATAAAAAGTTTTGGCATATTTTTGGAAATACGATTTGTTATTATTAAAACTCGAAAAAAAGTTAGGTATTACAAAGAAATTTCATTTAAAAAAAATTGGTACAGCTCGCTATAAACTTCTATTTCGCTCTGAAGTTAAAGCGGGTGCGTTTTGCGCAGTGCGGAGCGAGCTCTCCACCCTCTGATAGGTAGGTACCTATTTTTCCTACGGCGACGCTATTCGCTTAACTTCAGAGCAAACTAGAAGTTTGGAGCGACCTCGTAAAAATAAATAGGGCCATAATAATACCATGCGTATGTAGGTATTAATATATTAATTTCGGTTTATCAATGTGAAATTTAATTATAGAATCACATTGATTAACTGAAATTATAAAAGCATACCTACCCAAAAATTTTAAAAGCATGTTATACCTACCTACTCTACATATTTTACTACATCTGTTTTCAACCGCTATCATTATAATGACCACCAAAATAAACTTTGAGACCCAATACATTCCTACCAAAAAGCAATAGGTACTAAATACCAAAAAAAAAATCAAAATATAGTAAACACAAACAAAAACAAATATAAGATTACAATAGTTGTAACTGTTTTAGTCCCTGTACTTTAAATTGTATCGACAGAAATTTAGTGAATAAACATCAAATCTTAGCAATCAAAATCTCTATTAATTATAGTTACGATCAAACTTTATGGAGGATCCAAAAGTAGGCACAAATCGCATCGCAGTAACACGTTTTAGGTGTAGCGGGATGCAGCAGAGCGTAGGTTATATGACTGTACCTGCGCAAGCACGCCTATGTTGTATTCAGATCCACCATATAGTTTGACGGGATCTGTACTACCTAAACAAACTACCTACTATGACTGCCATAAAATGTAGGTACATTACCAAATAAAGTAGGTATAATTACACCGACTTTAGTTAGACTCAGAGTATAATATAGTTTAAAAGATTTTGTGGCATTGACAGCTCGAGTAGGTATCATCATAATCATCATCATCTCGCCCGTGTCTCTCCACTGCAGGATATAGGCTTCTCCCAAGGCTGGCCACCACACTCGGTCCTCCGCCTTTCGCATCCAACTACCCCCGGTATGGTGCCTTAGGTCATCTGTCCATCTGGCCGGGGGGCGTCCAACGCTTCGCTTCCCGGTAAATAGCCTCCATTTGAGAACTCGTCTACCCCATCGGTTATTGGTTCTACGGCAAATGTGGTAGTGCGGAAGTAGGTACCTAAGTGACTTTTGACGATTCAAGTGACGATAATTTAAAAAAAAAATTGTATTTCTTCAGTCCAGCACTACAACGTTTAATAATTTAGTAAAAAAGTGTTTGCATAATTAAAAATATGTTATTTTCAACTAATACATTATTATTTTATACACTAAGGTAACATTAAGACGCAAGACTTAAATGGGTTTATCGAGAGGAAAGCGAGGGCGATGGGTTTTAGCAACAAAGTCAGGAACCTCTCACAATTTATTATGCAAACACATTCGGCTCCTTTAATAAGCATTACTTTTGGCAGCGCAAGGTGTTTTCGAAGTTGGAAGTTTTTAACTTATGTCTCGATTATTCGTTTTCAAATCGATGCATTTAAGTAAAAAAAACTGTAATTTTATGTAAATTTTAGCGAGCAATTTGTTTTAGATTTTTTTTTTTTAGGGACGCAATTAAATTCGTATTTGACCCATTCAACATAAATAATATTGAATACAGATAACGCCGAAAATACTCAAATGTTAATACACAAAAATACAAAAGTTTGAAGACAAAAATATCTATACCAACGGTCGAATGTATTTCAGGTAGAACCAAGTCTGCAGAAGCACGCAACCAGGGCATCAACAGTCGGAAAATTATATATATACATATATAATATACTAGAAGTACTCGAAAATTGTGCCTTTTGTTGCGAATATTTCTATACAACGAACAAACACCCCGGATGTTCGCGATTTGGTTTCATAGCAACTAACGTGTCTATTCTCCTTTCAACTACATAAATTGCTCATCCTGTGCCCTGACCGAGCCTGTTAAGGAATATATTCCTAATTGGCATAGCCGATAAGGTCTTTAATGGCATGTCAATCTCTCAAGGGATGGGTATTTTAAAGGCACCATGTTTGTCCACCACGTAGGTCAGTCTATTAAATCGGGACGTCAAGGGACCGGATGGGCCGATTATGTTTCGAAGGATTTCGACCGAAGAAAAAACGGTCTTGGGTTACGTCACCCTATACTTTGTTTATTCTGCGAGCGGTTTATTGGAAAACGTGTTGCGTGAGGAATTTTACATGCTCGTATGGTATGTTATTATGGTACAATGTTAAAACGTGGCAAAGTAAGTATAAAATTATGTATTGGAAAATTTAAATAGGTAAGTACTTTTTAATGTATGAAATTTTAAAATGAAGAAATGTTTCATTGTAACGTCTATAACAATCACTATATTATATCATCATCATCATCAGCCCATTTTTACCCCACTGCAGGGGCTTAGGCCTCCCCCAGGGTGAGGAGGGGGGCTTGGAGCTTAAGTCCACCACGTTGCTCCACTGCGGGTTGGGAACTGTAACGACCGCCATCTATTGACAGCGTCCGGGACCGACTGCTTAACGTGCCCTCCGAAGCACGGTGTCAGTGATATTGTGTACTTAAGTCAGAAAAACTCATTGGTACACGCCCGCATTCGAACCATGGCCCGATGGGGCCAAATTTGAGACAGGCTCGTTGCGCTCTGGGCTATCGCGACACGACTATATTATATGTTTTATGGCATTTTAATTGCATTGGTGTATGTATACCTGTGGTAATATGTTTTCATGTAAAATTTGAATAATTTTAATGATAATGATACAAAAAGAAATAGACAATTCTATCGTTTCATATCTCTGTCCTTTTTACATAAAATTATTTCCGAGCCGTCTTGGAGCCGTTCAATTCAATCAACCAGTCCGTAAAATAAGAAGAATTCTTTTAAATTGAACGAAAACAATCCATTTACTGTCTACATCGTAGCATTTCATTAATCAATAAACTAACGCAAGAAAGAAAGTAATGTAATTCTTGTAAATTTAATATGTTATACTTTTAAAATATTTACGGAATCTCTTACTGATTTCATATAAAATTTGACTGGCTGATGTAATTTTAAAGATTGGAAAAATTTGGCCGATCGGGTTAGGGCACAGTTTTGTTTTATGTTTTATTATAACTAGTGGTCGCCAAGTGGTCGAAATTCAACCAGAGGTATACACTTTTTTGAAACCACCAATAATAAATAGTTCAGAGTAAGTCAATTCAAACTGCATCAAACGACAGACTATTAACTCCTATTGTTGACAGTATTTGTAACACATATTACCTACGTATGTATATATTAGCTTTTGGCACTCCTTTTCCATATAAACTTTACCTATACCAAATCTCACACTCCTCCGTACCAAATCTCACACTCCTCCGTACCATGTCAAAAACTCAACCTGTACATAGATTTTAGCTTTCTGCACTCCTAATCTACATGAACTTGAACTGTGCCAAATCTCACACTCCTCCGTGCGCGTAGTATGCTTAAAGAGGGATAGAAAGCTTTTCCTTTACGTATTTATATGTAGAAGATTATCAAATCGATGGTTTTGATTCCTGTTAAAGTAACAGTTCTTTAAAAATGTCAATATTACAGTTTTATTTTCTCAAAAATCAAGCTCATTACCTTTTTGAACACTTTTCGCTATTTCCCATAGTATAGGATTTGACCATACAGTAATATTTCTAAAACTCATCCAGTATATAGACTTTAGCTTTCTGTTCTCCTGCTCCACATGAACTGTAACTATGCCAAATCTCACAATCCTCCGTGCGCGTAATATGCTTAGAAAGGGATCGAAAGCTTTTCCTTTACGTATTTATATAAAAGAAGAAGATTTTGTAAAACTATTTATTTATACATTTTATTGCCTTACAAAGCTTACAAAATAGTATCTAAAAAAAGCTTCCCTCAAATATTTTAAAACGTTTACTAAAATGACCCCAGCTATGAGTTACATGACTGTCTTTGCCGAGGTATATTATTATCAATCAAAATAATAGTTGTTATATAGTGTCTATATACCTACAATTAATAACCTCGTTGATGAAACAACTACCCATATGCTCATATTCCCATATAATGACCAACTGTCGTTTTACTACTTTACGCCAAACATGAATCACTGCAGGACTTTCAGCTGAGTGGACAAATTTGACACTCAATGGGTAGGTTTTTATATAATATGACCCCCACAGAATGACCAAATGACTGAAATTGGACCCGTCATGATTGCTGACCATATGTTGCGTCACATGTTGCTTTAAGGTTGACTAAGGTGGTATTTTTTTTTAAATGCAGTTAGGTACGTCAAATACGCTTAAAATGACAAAACTAACACCAGTGTACGTACAGTTTAATAGTGTACAGATTCTCAGATTTGTATCGAACGGGTGCTAGCGGGAGTTGTGAAGACGGTTGCGCGGGTGTCCTACACCTACCTACAACGCGTTCACCAATAAACTGGTGTTAAAGTGATGAAAAGGAATAATGGAAATTCGTCTCCACTGTAGTGGATGTCGCTTATCAGTTTTTAACAAAAAAAAATTTAGTTGTGATTACTTCTTAAAAGTACTAGGTATGCCAAAAGTAGACTTTAGGCCAAACAAACGCAGTCTGGAATTAATAGACACAACACAATGACTTGTATTTTAATCAAAATGTGTTTTTCAATCAGCTTGACTTGCTTGACTATATTTCCTGGTACAGCTTATTATGAGTTAAGTGTCCGTAGCCGAAATTTCACAACGAAAGATAAATGAAAAACATATTTTAACTAAACTAGATATAAATGAACGTTTCTAAAATTGGACAATAAGTGTTTGAGTTCAAAAAAATCAATATAAAATTGACACAACATTTTTTTAAATATATATAACGTATACATCGCAGCAACGTCTAGGCCCCTCCCAAACTAAGCATTAATTAGGTAGCTTGTGTTTTGAGTGCCAAGCGAAGACACCACATACATATAAATACCAAGACCCGGTACCAGTATCAATATTCATCATATAAATACTGATCCGACCTGGGATTTGAACCCGGGACCTCTAGCTTCGAAGGCAGAGTCGCTACCCACTAGGCTAAGTGGCATACCTAATGGATATGTAAAAATCTGAAGATATCGACTTAATGATTAGATCCTCTGTAGTTAGACCCTAGAACAAACAATATCAAATTAGTAGGTACGTATTAGCATTTTGGTTTAAGCATTTTGGAGTTTACATTTTATTAATATGCAAATTAAAAAAAATAAATCGTTCCACTTTATGATTAGTTGCAAAAACTGCTATTACGAAATTAGACCTCAGTTCAAACAAGGCGATCTCAAAATCAATACAATGTTCTCTATATTAGAAACAAAACGGCGTTCCTTTCACGCTTCGAACGTTCACAAATTATAGCACTAGGCACTGGTTACAATCATGTTGCTTTTTAAGGCCGTACTACACTATCGGCGATGATCGTTGATCGCGTGATCGTCTATAATCAGCACGATCATCGTGTACAAGCATCCACACGATCGTCGTAGTAGTTGTCGTACGGCTAGCGAACAAGATGGACATTGAATTGGATGTGGAATGTGTTGCTGCTGCAACCATTTATTTAATGGCGGTATACAACCATTACGTCAACGTACTCCAACGAAAAGTTGTAAAAAAAAAATGGAAGAAAAGAAGATGGTGGTGTTTGAGTATTCACCGTAATAGAACAAGGTAAGTAGTTAAATTAAATATAGACATGCATACATATAATAAACAACAGCTAGGATTGTGGATGATTGTTAAAACCATTAAAAGAGTCCACTGTCCGACGTCGAATGAATGATCGGCGATCGTGTGGGCAGCTCGACGCACCACGCCACGATTCCCTTTGATGCGTGCCCGAAAAACCGACAACCGACGGGTCGCAGGCGATCATAGACGATGATCGGCGAGTACAGCCGAGTACGCCCTCTACACAATCGTGCTCGCCCGTAACCGTGTGTGATCGCCGATTATGTAGAGGAGCCTTTACGTTTTGGTCACGAGACTAAAGCGGTTAGCTGTCTCTTTCGTGCATGAAGTACAGTCGACTACAATACGAAGTTAAATGAAATAATTCAGAATAATGGAAAAATTTCTAGATGCATGCAGGCTCGATCTGATGTTATTTTCTAAAATTAAAGTAGCTAAAAAAGCAAACATGATTCCCTTGATATAATACGAGTATAGTAACACACAGCATGTTCAGCTGAACGCAGTCCAAACTTGTAGAGCCTGTAGAGCTTACCGTACTAAACAAGAAAAGTTTCAAAAAAATTACTTTTAAACATATTTTTTTCGGTAACCATTAGTTCGCGCCATCTGGTCACTTAAAAATTTTTGTTTAGTTCTGTAAGCTTTACACGCTCTATAACTTTTAACTACGTTCAGCCGAACACGCCAAATATAGCATACAGTACCTAAAATACTAGTAATACAGATTCCTACTGATCTATACATTTAATTCAAAGTGTTTGTATGAAAAAAGAGCATAATTATACCCTTCCTGCACAAAGATACTTGATATTAAAAAAACTTTGCTTAGTTTGGGACTAGATGGCGCTGTGACGGATGTACCGGATATTATTATTATTATTAAATAAGTGCGTGTAAGACGTATATCAATTTAGTTTTTCATGTTACGTACTACAGCAAACGCCTTATTATCACCAATCACACAAAAGTTTTGTTAGTAACAGAAAATTGCGTATATTTCAGTTTTGATGTTATCATGTCTAAAACAATTTTAATTAAAAGTGTTTGGTAAGTGCTACATAATAAATTGTTAGTTTTTTTTTAAATCGTAAATCGTATGGTTAAAAAGTTTAAGGAGGTGGACATATTGTTAAACCCTCAAGGAGCATAAACCTCATGAAAATTTATCAAAAAATTATATTGCAGGCGAAGAAAATAAAAATTTCAAAACATGTAAAAAGTTAAATATATTTTCACTTAAAGGCCCGCACCAAACATATTTAATTTATTTATTTATTTTTATATATACTAAAAAGTATTTTTGTATATTGTGCATATGTTTCCTATAAAGACAGCCTCTATTTATGGCGTCATGGGTTTAACACACCCCTAATGCTATATTGATAGTAAAAGAGGTGAATTCTTTGAATAATTGCTCGAATCTGCCAAAAAATAATCCACATGTACAGAGAATGTTTTCAATAAATAATTAATTATGCGCTAGTAACAAAACTCATTTATTTCGTCAATTTACTTAAACCTATAGAGTAAATAAATTTGACAACAGCTTTTTATGATCAAACCGACTTAGATACAACTTGGTAAAGGACAAGTAAAAACATATTGACAGGGCCGTAAGGTTTTTACTTAATTTTCAAGGTTTTGTTTCCCAAAAACAAAAAAGGGGATCACATCATTCTCCGCCTGTCTGTCAAAAGGCTTTTTCTTAGGAATTGATCACCAATCAAGTTGAAGTTGATACCAAATACTTAAGTCTACGGTCTCTTAAAACTGTAACAAAATCAAGCTTGTAAGTCAACGCAATCGAAAATAAGGCCATTTTGCATATTTTGACACTGGGAAGTAAGTCGTGATAGCCCGAGCGCAACGAAGCTGTTTCAAATTTATATGGCCGTGTGGCCGTGGTTCCAATATGGGCGTGTACCAATGAATTTTTCTGACTTAAGTACAAAACTATCATTGATTCTTTGCCTTGCAGTTAAGCAGTCGGTCCTGGTTACTGTCAATAGATGGCGTTCGTTACAATCCACCAACCCGCACTAGAGCAGAGGTGTGAATTTAAGCTTCAAGCCCTCTCACCCTAGGGGGAGACCTAATCCCCTATAGTGGGGCTTGATAGGCTGATGGAATGGAAAAAAAAAGTAAATCATTTATTTGGTACTTCCCGTGGACCTAAAATTACGAAATTTGGCAAGAAGTAAAATCTCACAAATTTAGAAAGCAGTTAATTTATTATAATTATATTACATAAATTTTTGTTATAATTTTATATCCATCAGTAGCAATGAATGTGTTATATAACAGTAAAGAAACCTTCGGGGTATGAATTGGACTCGCACTTGGACGGCTTTTTAACTTTTTAAGTAGCGACGACTCTGAAAAGCTTTAGAAACGATCTTTATCTTTAAAGCTCTACAAACTTTACTTTTTAACGCAATACTACGTTGAAATTATTATTACTTTTTGCATGACACTATAAACATATTTTATGCGTTGTTAGTGTACAGCAACCGTCTCTCTCGCACGCGAGCGGTAAGCATTCTCGTCTCGAGCACGTGCGACGCGTTAAAGGCAGAACGTTCCCACGGTCCGCTCGAGCCAGATTGCCCCTTCCCCCCTTGACCTCTAGTACCAGTATTCCGGATACTCGTGCCAATAAAATAAAGTGCCATAAACGGTTCCATTTGCGAACGTTGTTGCAAATGACGTCATTACTTTGATTCGATTTGAATATAGAACGTGTTGGTGTAGCAACATCTCTATTTATCTGTTTGTTTTGTTGTTTGTTTGTTTGTTGGTTGGTTGTGAAGTGAACGTTTTTACTGAAATGTTACAAACTTAATCATTAGAAAACAATTAACCTATTCCGTACAATGACTTTCGTATTTAGATATGAACAGTGCACACTAACTATAAACTTTTATAGATATGTGTGTAGACGTTAAAAAGTTATGCTTTTCGTGGCCGAAACTTTTGTTTTTGCAAGCTTTAACTTAATTACCTTGTCAGTTATGCATGGGTAAAATTTCGCAACTGAATTTTAAGACCAGTTACAACCAACCGATTGAGCTACTATTTGAAATACATACCTATATAACTTCATTGATAATAGGTACACAAAAATAATATACATGACCTGATGCTGCAGACGGGATTGTCTCATGAGGACATTCCACAATTGTTAGTAGTATGGACATGAAACTTTGTATACTTACAGGTTGAATTCTGATAGTTACCTGTTATTTTCACCATGACCTGACGACGCAGCTAGGATAGTTCGCTCACGAGTTAACTCCTCAGCGTTTAGTAGCACCTACAGCCTCAAGCGTTTAATATGAATATTTTCATAGGTGTACTTTTGAGGTTTGAACGCTGATGATTTTAATAAAAGCTTTTGTTTAAAAAGGTTTTTATATATATATTCTTTTAACGGTTCAATTAACAATAGTTTGTTTATACACAATCCGTTAAAATCTATGTTTTGTTCTTATGTTTCTATTGTGACATTTGGGTCGGAAGAAAAATGCGAAACATATTTTAAGTTAACTATGCCTTCAATACCTAAACGTTACTATAACTGTGCAAGAATTCGTTAGCGAATCAAATCACTAAATTAAGTAACATATTATGTAAGTGCTAATAAAATTGTAATCCGCAGTTTCAATTGCGTTACGTTTTTTTATAATATAATATCTGGGACATTCCACACAGCGCCATCTAATCCCAAAGTAAGTAAGTAAGTAAGTAAGTATTATAGTAAGTATTATGATTATATTATGGGGTACTAGACAACTGGTATACATATATATATTATTTAAATATACATAGATATATCTATGTATATTTAAATAATATATATATGTATACCAGTTGTCTAGTACCCCATATCTATAGATCTATCCCCCCCCCCCCCCAAATCTATAGATTTATACTTTTTTACATCCAGACAAGGAACAAATAGAGATGTTCATGCAAACAAATATTGTTCCCGGGCGGGAATCGAACCCTTGGCTCCACAGTTAGGGGCTCTAAACACTCGGCCAAATGGCCAGACATTGTCGTTGTTCTCGTGACGTTTATGGTTACTGTTGCACTCCTTAGTGCTTGACGGTTACTGGCGGGTGTGAGCGAGCGCGGTCACAAAATGTATCATACCTTCACTTATGAACTCGCAACTGGATTTGCGGACAGCGTGTGCGACGAATTTGCGATAATATCAAACTTATATTGCCTCTTTTATGTGTTACATAGAAGTAGCGACGCAGGATGCAGTTTGCGTCCGCTGCCGGCATGCAAGATCAACCAGTTTGAACTTTGTCTATCGTTATTGAACTCTGCCCACCAGACTACGTTCGGACGTTTCCGCACGAACGCTATGTAGGTACCTAGCGGTCGTTTGTAAACATCCAGCGTGAGCCGCAACCGCACCCGCTAGCTCACCCTTAACAAATAAGGGTGGTATTATGTTGTTATTTGACCTATAATATTCTTCAAGTAACGGGCTTCTAAAGAAATAATTGATTAACAGTTAATTATACATTTAAAACATAATATTTTAATAAACGACTACGCTAATTAAAATATTCCGTTTTAAATGTAGTTTCGATAACAATGTGTTAAATTATTCGAATTTATATTAATAATAATAATAATGGAGGTCCCGGGTTCGAATCCCAGGTTGGGTCATATTTATATGATGAATATTGATACTGGTACCGGGTCTTGGTTATTATATGTCTTGGTACCCAAAACACAAGCTAATGCTTAGTTCGGGGGCTAGACGTTGTTGTGATGTAACGTATACGTTATTATTATTATAATTATTAATGGACGAAGAAATAATATATTTGCTTTTTATTAAAACAGAAGTATAGGTAATAAAATATATTTGAACACACCGTTCACTATCAAAAAACACCTAAAGTTGAGTAACAGTGAAAATAGTAAATTAATTTAGCAACAGTTAATATATGTCATTTAATTAAATTCTAAGCAATTGTCAGCACCTTTTCAGAATCTGACAATATAAAGAAACCAGCCAAGTGCGAGTGGGACTCGCACCCTGTGGGTTCAATACAGTTCAGAATGCCACATAAATGCATATTTGAATATAAAAATATTAAAAGATATTTTTTAAATACATTTGCTATTAATACGGCCTTTATTACACCGAAACTTGTACCATAATGTTGTACTAGGCCTTTTATTTTACATCAATCACAAACGAGCATTCTGTTTGTAACGCATGCGTAAACCGCGAAAAGCAACCTACTCGCGCCCTTAGCTCCTGCCATTATTACATTTGAAGTTTCTACCTAATTTTAATCGCAAATTTATCCAAAAACGTCGTATGATGCTCGCACTTAGTAAACTGGCTATAGTCATCGATTTTTTATAAGTATTCGGTTTCGCCTCGTGCCTATAAAAACACCTCCACTATAGTATGCAGCTCACTGTACTTGCATCATAATGTACTATTATGCGACACATTATAACAATTAAAAACAATAAAATAACATTTATGGATTATTTATAATAACAATAATAATAATAATAATAATAATAATAATAATAACACACACAATCACAACAACGTCTAGGTCCCAAACTAAGCATTAGCTTGTATTTTGGGTACCAAACGAAGACACCACATACATATACAACCAAGACCCGGTGCCAGTATTAATATTCATCATATAAATACTGACCCGACCTGGGATTCGAACCCGGGACCTCCAGCTTCGCAGGCAGGGTCGCTGCCCACTAGGCTAAGCGGTCGTCATATGTCCTGTAAGACCTTGGTTCTTGTTAAACTTCTTAGAAGCTTGATTTTTTTACACCTCGAATAAGGGACCGTAGACCTATGTATAATTCCTATCAAACTTTATGGCGGATGTGAACATAGGCACAAGTCGCGTCGCAGTAACGAGTTTTAGGTGTAGCGGGACGCAGTGGAACGAGGGGCATATGACTGAACCTGCGCAAGCATGCATAAAGCGTCGTATTCCGATCCTCCATAAAGTTTAATTGGAATTATACTAGATATTAATTTTAACTTCATACCTCTACGGATTTAAAAAAAATATGTTGGTATACCCACCTAACCACAAATCATCTATTTTCGAAATTTTACTTGTGCTGTAAGACTTATTTTTTGCTAAATTTCATAATTTAATTGTAAGTCAACGTCAACACAAATGGCTTTATTTTTTTATTGCGTCGACTTAGAAGCTTGATTTCTTTACAGATGTAAAGGACCTTATTATTTCATATTAATCTCAACTTATAATCGTGACAGACAGACGGACAACGAAGTAATCCTATAAGTGTCCTTTTTTCCTTTTGAGGTATAGAACCCTAAAAATAAATCAGTACGACTCCATTATGGCCTGATTTAAAAAACGTGAGTTAAAATTTTTTTATTTATGTAATATGTAGTTGTAGTCAGAATTTTGTTTTTAAATGTCTTAATTTATTACACCACATATACTTTTATGGAAGTCATGTCACGTGTTTGATCGTGCATTGTGGCATAAAATTAATAACAATAATAATATTACCTGGGATATCCCACAGAGTTACTAAATAAATAATTAGCACGTAAATAGCTTTTTCGGCTTGTGTATTTTCCGTGATTAGATTTACTTGGAAAATATTTACTCGGGAAAATTATATACGAAAATATGGTAGTATAGACAAAAAAATACAGAAGTTGTAAGTTCATACCGGCTCACACAATAGTTTGACGCTTAGAAGTGTTAATGAACGATTTCCTGCACCCTGACCAAAAGAAAAAAACCCTTTGGGCTTTTTTTAGAGAGGCCATATCATAGAGAACATGTTTAAAAATACCTAAACTTACCACAGATGAAAAATTTCTAGCCAAGTGTCATGATACTTTTACTTCAGCTAGTACCTAATCAAATGTTTCAATCAGTATAAAGAACGATGGCAAACTGGATTATATGGAAATTCTGGACTGAACTTTTAGAGCTTTAAAAATCATTTACATAAGAATAATAATATATTGTAGCGCTGCTGGCTAGTTGTAAGCCAGGCGCTCGATTTAATTCCTAACACATACATTTAATTTAAATGTTTGTGTTATAGAACACGAGCCCGAAAGGCTCGATCTTTTGGCAGAGAAATTTGTGGAATTTCATGGTAGAGAGACGTTTGTGGGCGTTTAGAGTGTAAAAAGATCGAAGTGTCGTGCGAATATATATGTTATCGTAATATTGCAATCGCGATTACGAAATATAAAGTCTTTTCTTTTCAGCATTCATATCTTTCATTTCAGCTCTATTAAGCTACGACCCCAATTAAAAATATATTAATTGAGAAAAATATAGAAGAATCCAAGAGAGATTATAAAATTTCCCTCTTTACAATTGGTGGATGCGACCGGATACCGGCAGGTGAAAAAAATGGATTCTGAAAAGTTATTTCCCACCCAACGACGATGTCCAAGGATTTTTCAAATTATTCGAAGCAATAGTTATTGCAATATTACAATAACACATATATTCGTACGACACTTCGATCTTATTACCCTCTGAACGCCCACGAACGTCTCTAAGCCATGAAATGCTACAATTCTCGCCATTAATATCGGAAAAATATATAGTTTTAAAATAAAATTGTATTATAGCCATTGTAAGCAAATAAATATTTAAGAAGTTCATTAACGTCCCACCTGGACGAACTGACAGTCCATTTCTGATCTGCGAATCAGAATTGTTGTGACTCGCCCTCACTTTGTAATCCCCCAATTAATGGAATAAAATTTTTCTGATTCTCTTATTCTGATTCTGTGTTTCTCTCTGTCAAAAGATCGAGCCTTCCGGGTTCGTGTTCCTAACATATACATAATTTGAATTTGTTCAAATTCAAATTTGTTCAAATGTGTTTGTTCAAATTCAAATTATGTATTTTAAGCCGAGCGCCTGGCTTGTAACTAGACAGCGCTACAATATTATGTAATGTTAACATTAGGAATAAAAAACAGACTCGCAGAGTCCACTACACCATTGCGGTGATTATAAATAACTAATAATATTGGGCAATTGTTGTCAAATTTCTCGACAATTCTCGGTCATTATCCTGAATTTCAGCCTCCCACATCAGTGGATCGAAAGTCACATTATGTTCATAAGGCATTAATTTCTCCATATTTTACTTTGAACTTGACTGAAAGCAAACTAATTAAGTTATACGCAAACTGATAATAATTAAACTAAAGTTTTTCTTTGTGTGTGTGCGTTGTGTACCTATTCTAATCAAAAGATCTAAAAGTTACGTGACCTCTGAATATGAGAATAAGCCCGTCGACAATACACTTCCTCACAATGCGTCGACAGGAAGTCGCAAAAGAATCGAATTACGGCCCAACAGATCGATTATCATTTTCATACAATTGACTGACTAAAGGTCACGCGTAATGCCATTCAGAAGGCACTAATCTATATCGAAGAAACACGTTGAATCTTCGGACCGAGACGACGTTTAGTAAAAAAGATATGCATCCGAAAACATACCCTATTGCGTCAAATCAAAGCGAATTATCGCTTGTAGAACGAACGAAAGTATCTATTTAAAAGTGTATTTTGTTAAGTGTTCTAGTATACGACTAGTTATTCAAATATAACACTTATTTTAATAGCCTTAAATACGAAATTGGTTTGAAAAATTACGAACGTGTGGCGAACGTAGCAAGGAAGCGCATTGTTAGGTCACGTTCTCACAGCTCCCCTTTTCTTGAAGGGGAATAAATAATTGCATTTTTTTCTGCCGCATATGGCCAAGGAAACGGGGGATTGCGCAAGATCGTTCCCACGGCTCGTTCACGGGACACAAAGGGACAGTGGGTCAAGAAAAAATACGTGGTCGCACAATCGCGGCTGTAAGTTTATGGCAGATGCGCGACCGACCTAGGGTTATGAATAAAAAAAGTGAATCGATCGAATTTATATCGTTGTAGATTTTGTAGATTTCGCTTTTATTTGTCTCACTGTTTGGAAGAAAATTTGAATCTGCTTGAAAAAAAAATACGTAAACTTCTTTATTGTTACGATTTTCTGCTTATAAAGGCATTTACAATTTTATTGTTCTAAAAAATCTATTAAATTAAAAATCTATTAAAATATTCGCTATATAGGTACCTAAACTTAAGTAAGAAATATTATATCATATAAGAATACACATACAAAAAATGTAATTAAAATGTAATATGTAAATGTATTAAAAAATGTTTTTAGTATTCAAAAAGTGAAAATAATTAAAGGGAATAAATTTAAAAAATCATTTCAAAAATTAAATTATTTGTACATTGGCGTATTCATAGGAAACATTACGTATTTAGTTTCATATACTTAATTACTTTTCATTTCGCGTATTTATCACAGTACTTTTTTGCATTTTTGATTAAATTGCCATCGGGCATTTAATTAAAGTTTCAACGTGTCCTACGTATGTCCGTGTTTCCACTTTTTTATATGACGTACTTCCGTCGTTTATTATCGGAACATAAGCTCAACTTAAATTGCAAAATGAGATTTATAAATTATAAAAATTAGGAATTGAGTTCTAACATAGTAAAATAAGCATTCACGTCTCTTAATTCCGTACCTAATTTTAGTCTTTTAGTGAATAAATATTCACGTCCGTATTTTTTATGCACTAAAAATATTATTTATTTTATTGTAATTTAATATAAAAGAAACTCACAGACTACAAAAGCAATCCCCTTTTATATTTTTGTAACAACGCTTTCCCACAGATATTTTAGAAAATGAAAATGCATTTTCATTCTCTTAAATTCTAAAATGTCTACAAAAAACCTTAACCTTTTTTATACATCGAAAGCTCTCTCGAAATTCCTGAGGGTCATGTTTCAGGATCCACTCATGCGATAGACAAAAACCCAAGAATATAGAGAAAAAAACCAAATTGCACCTTTCCTAAGCAATGGTTTTATATCGGAGGGGCGAAGCGTTCCCACGATCGCGTGCGCCAGTTGCGCGCCGTATGCTCTTTTAAAGCTTTTTTTTTTGTGCCAAAGACGATAGATGCGTCAGCGTCGTTGTGTGGGTTAAGGAATATCCGTTCGATGTCAATTAGAATATTTAGGTTTTTATACATTTCAAGCACCACTACAAATTATTTTCTCCTACTTATACAATTTATACCTTTTACAATGGTTTTTCACTATAGTAATAAAAATATAGTAATGTCGAACATAACAAGAACAGTGCTTATTCATCAAAGACAAATTTTAATTTTAGCATAATTTTTTATGTTTTTTCTTGGAAAGAAATTCCTAAACTTTTATTTTTGTAAAGGTAGATCGACAATTTAGTTGTTTATCTACTGAGATTATTGAGAAACACACGCATCCAAAAGTTTTCACTTCATGTACCTACACACCTACAAGTAAAAGTAACAAATTAAAAATAGGCTTGACAAATAATTCTAACTCGTTTATGTACATATATAGCAACTGAAGGATAAATTTGCAAATTTTTGTCAATGTTTTAGTTTCTTATACAGCTACAATAATACTCATTATGGTCTTGTTTCGCCACAAAATAAATAAATTACAGTTGTATTTACAACTGTTAGACATTATCACTATGTAATAAGCATTGGAGCAGCGTGGTGGATTTAAGCTCCAAGCCCCCCTCCTCTCCCTGGGGGAGGCCTAAGCCCCTGCAGTGGGGTAAAAATGGGCTGATGATGATGATGATGATGAATAAGCATATCTGATAGCGTGTAAGGACACGAGTATCACATAAAACACATTTCTAACTATTCCGGTTTCCGTGAATAACGTTGTGATATTTGATAAATAAATCGCGATAAAATCAACCGTATACTCAAGTTGAATAATCCCGATTTCGTATAAAAAAAGGTTCATACAATGACCACGTGGTAGCGTCGACAGTTAAGCAAGGGAAGGTCGCGCGCGCACATTGCGTAGATTCCCACGGGGCGCATGCACATGGCGCGAGCGGGACGCGTGTACAAAAACATCACGCGAGTTCACGCGACCGTATAGTTCAAATGATATCACATGTAGTTATTATTATGACATAATTTTTTGGATATAATGAAAATAATAATAAAAATATATATTTTATAGAACTCAATTTCAGTTGAAAAGCTTGTTTAAAAGCTGTTGTTTAAAAGCTTGAATTACTCTGCGTACATACATAACTTCAACGAAATCGCATTGTTACTATTTTTGGAAAAATTTTGGACAAAAACATATAAATTACTTAGAAAATGTGGACTTATATAATTAATTTAATTATTTAATTAACACAACATAGGTTAGCCCCATTGAGCTCTTCGATTAACTAAGTTTTGTTAATGCTGTTCCAGTACGAATTCGTTCATTGTTGAATATAGGTCATTTCTAATTTAGGTCACCAGTGGATTCCTACCACTTCTGACAAGTTCACGAAGCTGTTAAATACCAATTCCCCGTCTACCGATACGAGGTTTTTATTCACGAACTTTTCCACCCCAAAGATTATGGGTTCTGCAGCATGTGCCCGCGTGTTTTCTTGTCGTAGATTCTCTAGGTAGTGCAAAGAGACTTTTAACATTGCCTATTGAATAGTTCCATAAAAGTACGAATTGACTAGACTTCCTCTTCTGCGTTTACCGTCTAACCACTCATACTCTAGCCAGCTCGTGTTAGATAGCGATTTTCATCTTCGCACGCCGGCGCCGGTCTTTACCACCGCGAAATCCCCGCGCGCGAGTCTTCATCCTACGAAAGCCGGTCTTCAACCCCGCAGAATTGCGTTTGAACTTTTCGACACTAGGAAGTGATATTTATGACTCTATCAAAACCGAACTCTCTGTCAAATTAATTTGCTCTATGAATAGTTCATTGTATGAATCGAACCCACAGTCTGATGTCATGTGCGTATTCAACTTTTTAATTTTTAATTATTTTTACAAAAGAAATCAATAATTTTATTTGAAAATAACATTAAAAAAATACGTTATCATCTGACGTTCAAACTTAACCTTCTAAGAGGCTTTTGATATTTATTTAAATTAAAAACTCATCGTACAATACGTTTATAGCGGAAATCGAACCCACAGCTTTCATTTGAAAGGCTACTCGGTCACCACAGTTCAACAACGATTTCATTTTATTCATTATAGCATTACATTTAGTTGTTTGTATTTGTCTTTAATTGTGAAAAAAATATTTTTGTAGAATTCGTATTTAAAACAACATAAAGTGATATTCGAAATAAATTACTTAGAAAAAAACCCAATATAGAGTGTAATTTAAGATCGGCCATTTTATTTTATCGCAAAGTAATCGCACTTAAATGAAATAAAAATAAAGGTAAAAATTCCATATTTCACAGTAATTTGATCATATTTTTTTTTATAAATTGACCGATGACAAATATAATTTTTTAGTTTCGTGTCGTAATGCTCTGTGCTTTAGCAATAAACCATTTAATTATGGCTGACCGGTTGGCCGAGTGGTTAGAGACCCTAACTGCGGAGCCGAGGGTCGCGGGTTCGATCCCCGCCCGCGACAAATATTTGTGTGCATGAACACGTCTATTTGTTCCGTGTCTGGGTGTAAAATTATCTATATATTTATATATAACAAAAAAAGAAAATTTAAGTAAATATATCAGTTGTCTAGTACCCCATAATACAAGCATAATACTAGCTTACTTTAGGACTAGATGGCGCTGTGTGGGATGTCCCAGATATTATCATATTATTAATTATTTGTGTCAGTATTTTAGCACTATTGTGCTAAAGCCACACCATGTTTTATAAGAAAATATATGCTGATGTCGTTACTGCCTTTTTTTATTAGGTAACTATATTTCCTAATATCTACTTGGCAAAGAAAAAGGAACTAGGCACTTATGTACACTTCTAATAGTGACAGTACTTTGTTTACTCTGTGGTCTGAAATGTCGGTTGCAAAAAAAGAAATGATTATAGTTAACATTTAAAAAAAACTTTTAAAACAACTAATTAGCAGTGTTTAAAGAATCAAAATTACTTATTGCTATTAAAATGTAAATTTAATGTGTATAAGTTTTATTTAAAAATTTATTTATAGAAGCTTAATAGAAAAAAAAAATGTATTTTGTATTCAGTTTATATCCAATTCATTTTCAATGAATGTCCAATCTGATATTGCACGCAATATATCTATAATAATTATATGGCATTAAAAACACAAAAATATATTGTATATTACACCTAATATATGCAAAAACAGCTATAGAGTTCAAGTGTATTGAATGGAACAGTTTACCCTCTAGGGGGCAGGTGCGTCCATACACACGCCTGCAGTTCCCACGCTCAACATGTAGGTACTAACACGCGACATGTGTTGGAGATTATCTAATTGGTGTAATACTTTTGAATGAATCTATATTAATAATAATAATATAATTATAATATTATTAATATATAATAATATTAATAATAACCAACAGTTGTTTATAAGGATCAGGAAGACATTTTACTACATATTTGATTTAAAATAGCACGTAGTTATATTTCTGTTTGTTTACGTAATTAGTGTAATATAAACAATTAATTTATTAATAAAAATTTTGCTTTGTCAAAAATGCTGTAATTTTATTGATTGCGCTTATAAGCCGGACATAAAGATCTAAAAATCGAACAATAATACCTACTTTTTACATTAAAAGAAGTAACGATATACAAAAACATCCATATAAGTATGATTTATACTTAGAAAATGACATAGATAGGTTATAGGTTGTGATTATAGTGATTACATAAAATGTCCTTAAATAATTACGTCACATTTAATACTTGTTTGAAAGTTTCTATAATAAGCTTCCAGTTATATTTCAAGTTTTGAAATAAAACTGGAAGCTTATTTGTATCATCGTGAAAACGTGGAAACCATTAATTTAAATCTAACTTAATTAATCTGTTAGATTGCAAATGTTAGTTGATTTTACTATCCTTACACAATATGGCGACAGTTTACAATCTTACGGTGAGATATTTATAATTGAATAGCTATGTGCACTTCTGATCTTTAAACTCTGATAATATTTTTTTACTTTTCAGTTCAATGTTTTTCTAATAAGCTTGTTTTTATAAAAAAAATTACATATAATTTTGTTGTGTTAGTCGTTTCTTTTTTTGCCGCCCGTTATTTCAGACTCCAAAGGAAACAAAATTCGATACTGTCAGTTCAGTCACTATGTAGATACGAACATCACGAACGCCAATATACTTTTCAATTTCTTTTTCTTTCCCATATAGATATTAGAAAACACAATCAATAAAAGAAAGAAAAAGCCATTAGTACATTTTTACATGTAGGTGTATATATTTGTATGTATGTATGCTGTATTCATTCCAATATTTCCAATACATAGATATATTCTGTACTCACGGAATTACTTTTCATTAATTCATCTTGTAGCTCTCAACACTATTTATACAACTATGCGCTATGTCATCAATGCGCTATATATATATTTAGTTACTTAATTTAACCAATATGTTTATTTGAAATTGTGTTTCCATTCAGTTCCATTCCAATGACTCACCAGCCAGCAGTTCTGCTGCAAGGACGCGGAGGTCCGAGACACCAATGAGCCGCAGTTGATATAGGACGGAGTGTAGGTAGTTAGGCTGCAGTCGGGATGTAGGAATGACAGGAGGTTGAGCCGACCCGAATACCAGCATCGTATAGCCAGCATGAGGAATATAGACACGATATTTGGTGTGTAACATATAGAGGATTGGTTAGCATTTACTGCGACCGTGGGAGTTCGTTTCTTCGGGGCTTAAGTCGTTAACTAGGTATAGGTACTATTAATTTATTAGTTAATTTAGTTAATTATTAGTTAATTAATAATTTATTAGGGAAGGCCTAAGCCCTTGCAGTGGGGTAAATTGGGCTGATGGAATGGATGAAATAGAATTTATTAGTTCTGTATTAAGTCTTTATTGTTTTTAATGTTTTCCTTCTTTTCTTACTTACGTGTGGAAACATATAGTAGCTCTATTTGAACTCTGTATTAGTTTTATCTATAGTTATATTAATTCCGTACCGTTAGTTACTTAAATAAATAAATGAACACAGCAATACCCCAATAAATAAGGTCAAAATGGCTTTTCTATTCGGGTCGGCTGGTTGTGAGAATAAGTTAATAGTTGAAGGGGAATCTATTATAAATGCGTTGCTAAAACTGTTTCAAGTTTAGTTCTTTTTCGACTTTCGACAAAGTAGTAACTGTTAAGTATTGTAACAAAATAATGGACTGTGTCATGTTATGCGAGGATCAGTTTTCAACCCGCGGCTTCGCCCATATGGACTACACTTTCCTACCAGGATGGGGCCACTAAAGGGAAATTCTAAGATATTGTGGAACTTTCCAATAAATTCAGAAACTTTCTTTACAAACTTGAAGTGAAACCAACTTTTAAAAAACTGGATTGTGTAATTAGTGTGTAATCGAGTAAGAAGTAGAACGTCTTAAGGTTGTACACATTTTTACTGTATTTCGTATAGGTATAATCAGCGACTGGCTCCCCGAGTATATGGTAATTATTATTAGTGGCGGGTTCCCCAACTATATCGTGAATATAATCAGTACGGCCCCCACGAATATATCATGAATATTATCGGCGGCGGGCTCTCCGATTAACAGACAAAACTTGACGAAATATTTTTCGTCAAGCTTTAATAATAATAAAAATAGTATTTAAATAAAAAAAATATTTAAAAACATAAGACAAAAAAAAAACGCTAATAATACAGAGAAGGTAGTTTTCTAATAAGACTGGAGTAATTAAATAACTTCAACCTGAATCATGAAACAATAAAATTTAGTAATATAGTTAACCGTCGTGATTTCGTGTCTGAGTGTAAAAATATTTATGTGTGTATAAATTATAAAGAATATTTAAGTATATATATATCAGTTGTCTAGTACCCATAGCACAAGCACAGTACTTGCTTACTTTGGGACTAAATGACACTGTGTGGGATGTCGCAGATATTATTATTAGCGATGATTTTGCGTGGGTGGTAGTGCCGAAAATGTGTGAAGTTAATGATTTTTTACTAAAAATGTTTCAGTTTTTTTTTTTAAGTTTTAGGCATTTTCTAAAAAGTTCCATAATATCTTAGAATGTACTTTAACGATCCAGGCACAAACGTGTAATCCACTCGAGTGAAGCCGCGGGCGGAAAGCTAGTTCTGTATAAAAATATTTCATACGATTTCACGTACATGTACAATGAAACTTGGAATGATAACCTGATTACGATACTAAAATCTTAAAATAAATATTGCTCATTGGATACACGATAACAGAACTGATGTTGTTAAGGGGGAAAAAATATGAGTAATTATTCATAAACCATTTTCTTTTTGTTATCTTATAGTGTGTTTATATCGGTATAAATCTTAATATTAATATTTTTTAGTTTACAATTGCGAGTATGATTTTATTGCATTGTTAAATTTTGAAAGAAGGACGGCATAAAACCAATTTCCAGAATTTTAGAAATGCGGGCGTGGGTGGAATAGCTAAGACAGTGTTGCCAACTTTACGTTTTTTTGCGCAGATCTATATACTTACGGCCTCTTCCGCAAACCTACGAACTTCATTCCCAGGATCGACGTACTTTCTGTCAAAATATCCAAAATGGCAAAATAACATTAATTCTTCTCACTTGCTGACCGAATTGATTGGGGTGAATGAGTTACTTTCCTCATCTTTCTAGAAAAAAGTTTATAAACCCTTCCGTTTCATATTATAAATGAATGGTGATGAATGATTTGTCGTGGAGTCGAAATTATGGTCTGACTATGGTAATGGTTGTGTACTGTATTGAGAACACTGTAAAACCCTACTGAATTTTTTTCATTTATTAGGTAAAACAAAACGTCGGTGAACGACTAATCTAACCTAAAACTACTTAACCTAAAAATATTTTTTATTATACATATATATATATATATATATATATATATATCTGTGTTAATATAATTTAACGACCGCTTAGCCTAGTGGGTAGCGACCCTGCCTACGAAGCTGGAGGTCCCGGGTTCAAATCCCAGGTCGGGTCAGTATTTAAATGATGAATATTGATACTGGTACCGGGTCTTGGTTGTTATATGTATGTGGTGTCTTTGTAAAAAAAATTTATATTTATATATGTAAACATATATTATAAAGAATATTGAAGTATGTATATCAACTGTCTACTAACCCATAACACAAGCATAATACTTGCTTACTTTGGAACTAGATGACGCTGTGTGGGAAGTCCTATGTATTATTATTATTATAATTTATTAAAAAGTAGGTAGGTATATCTACATAATTTTCAAGCCTGATCTACGTTTTTTTTTTTTAAATTCGAGTTCGCAACACTGAGCTAAGGACTAGGATTGATAACAGATAGTACGTCCGTGGTACCCCACAAGTCAACCACGCTGCGGTTAATTTTATTATTTTTCATTGAACATATTATTCATTGAACACTATTTCCTCTATGTAAATGACTGTTTCATTAAAATCGGTTTTCTTAGTATCTACGTTCAAATATTAATTCGTCACAGACTTGGAATAGTATGGATTTACCCACTTTTTTTAGGGGTCCATATTTCAAAAAAAACCCTTATAGGATCACTTCGTTTTCCGTCGCTCTATCTATCGCGTAACGCGTGGATGTATCCAGTTGAAATTAATATTTAGTATTTCGGTCTACTTACTCGTGGAATTGTAAAACCCAATTATCTAAATGAACCCAATAATATAATTGACACTCGGATCTAAATTAAAACCTATAGGTTATTTTCTATTAACCTAGAGTTATGAAATTTGGCAAAAAGTAAGATTCTTACAGTACAAATAAAATAATATATCCGAAAATCGATAATTTGTATTTGTATTACATAAAAACATTTTTTTTTTTATATTTTTCATTTACGGAAACAACAAATTGCGGAAAACCATGTGAGGTGGTATACATCAAACGGGGCTATATTCCACAGTATAAGGTTTCAGTCTGAGACAAGATTAATTTCTTACATATTGTTTTTATTGTTTCAACCTACATTTGTCCATTGCTGAACATAGTTCCCTATTTTTAAGCGTTAAGGCTTAACGAGCACGTTAAGCAGTCGGTCCCGGTTGCTGTTAATAGATGGCAGTCGTTACAATCCACCAGCCCGCACGGAAGCATCGTGGTGGAGTTGGAGCTCCAAGCCCTCTCTCACCCTGGGGGAGGCCTAAGCCCCTGCAGTGGGGTACAACGGGCTGACGCAATGGAAAAAGGCTCTATAAGAGAAGATTTCTATCAGCGGTCGCTTAAAGTCCGGGTCACTGTTATTTTAGCTTACCAATCATATAGTATTTGACACTTCGGCTTTTTTTCGGATTTCCTCGAGAAGGATAACGCTAAGCGAAAGGTGGGATATAACCTTTTCCTAGTTCGCTAGGTGACATTTAGCTCCTGAACCAGGCCCACAGTTAGTCCTCGTCAGGTCTGTACTAAAATAGGACGTCTCTCGCCCTTAAATATGCCCGCCAGCTCAGCGCTTTGACGTAAATGTGTAACAAACAAGTAGTTGATTCTGAACTATTTGTGTTCCCGATCAACTGTTCAAATAGATGAGATCATCCGCTCGCGCCGTACATGCTTTCATACATTGTTCACATAGCCCAAGTGTTCTTATTATATGTAATTAATTTGGATATGATATCATCGTGGGAGTCATTTCTAAATTATTCATCCATCGATCCAATGATAAAATGCGTGTCGTGAATACATGTGGGATTTAAACTGTATACTTGACTTGGTAAAAAAATCCTGTTGGAAGAATACGGTACTCATATTGTTTATTTAATCTGTGATGCAGTTGCTATGTACTATTATTCTTTATAATACATTTTCAATTTTCACCTAAATCTAGGGATATGGGAAGTTCGATAGATATACGCAAAGAGAGAGAAAAAAAATCAAATTTACTGAATGTACACGCGGATTGAATGATAAACATACAACATTGTTTCATTTATCTATTTTATTAAATGAACATTGGCAATAAAAATAGACTGTAAAGAGTTTTGTCGCAAAGATTTAAATTTTAGGTCTAAAGAACGATAGTGGAAGTAACTTTCATGTAAAGAAAATATAAGAAATTTCTTGATTTCATTATTTATTTCACAAAGCGTATTTACGTCTTGTAAACATTATTATACTATTTAGTATAATATCGTGTCGTGATAGCCCAAAACGCAACGAACCTGTCTTAAATTTATTAGGCCCCATAAGGCCATGGTTCGAATCCGGGCGTGTACCAGTGAGTTTTTCTGACTTAAGTACATAACTATCACTGACTCAGTACCTCAGAGAGCACGTTAAGCAGGCGGTCCCGGACGCTGTCAATATATGGCGGTCGTTACAATCTCCAACCCGCAGTGGAGCAGCGTAGTGGATTTAAGCTCCAAGCTCCCCTCACCCCGGGGGAGGCCTAAGCCCCTGCAGTGGGGTAAAAATGGACCGATGAAGAAGTATAATAATGGATTTTTCACCCTCTGAGACTTATAAGAGATTTTATATAACTTTTTATATCCAAGAAATACTTTTAAAATTTTGTTTGTCATCCCACGCTAAATATTAATATTTGATTGCATACTAATTCATCTTTAGCCTGCATATGAAAATATAACTTCATAAAAATTTACAGACGTATCTAGTTATATACTCGTAAATATTTTAAGTTTTTAGCTTTCGACACCGAAATAAATCTATAAGCCATCCATTTGACTATTCATTGTATGGGGTCGTTCAAGTATTACGTAAACACTATAGAGACCGGGGGGATCTTTGCTTTACTTATTTTTGATGACATGCGCGGTGGGGGGGATCTAGATGGTGATTACGTCAGCAGTAATGATTTACTTACAATTAGAAATTACTTTTGCTGATGAGGAAGAGGGGTGAGTTAATAATTGTAAAAAATCTGCTTACGTAATACTTGAACGACCTCTATGACTAAAAACACGATAAATGATAAAAATCACGTAGTATTTTTTTTATATAATAATTACTAATTAACTAAACTGCAATCAAGATTACTCTAATTGCTTTTAGTTACCGTCTAATAGCTATTTAATTGTAATTGAAATCTAATGAACGTCGTATCCCGGCCCGGATCAATTTGCAATAAATCATAATTATTACAGAAATAATTCCACTGGTACAATTTTATATGTGCACTTTAATTTTATTAGGATAACCATTAGAACCTACATGGTGGTTGCATTAACTTGAGAAGTTTAGGGTTTAATTTTATTGAAGTTTTCGAAAAATGTGTATGCATAGATTTTTTCATGAGATGTAATCTATCGACGATAAATATGTCATAAAATAGTGACACCGGGTCAATTATAAGTCAATCATCTATCAAACATTTTTCATCATCACCATCATCCGCCCATTTTTACCCCACTGCAGGGGCTTGGGCCTCCCCCGGGGCGAGGAGGGGGGCTTGGAGCTTAAGTCCACCACGCTGCTCCACTGCGGGTTGGGGACTGTAACGACCGCCATCTATAAACAGCGTCCGTGACCGACTGCTTAACGTGCCCTCCGAAGCACGGTGTCAGTGATATTGTGTACTTAATAAGTCAGAAAAACTCATTGGTACACACCCGGATTCGAACCATGGCCCTATGTAACATTTTTCATACAAGAACCAAACTAGAAACTGCTCTTGACACGGAAAATGTACGTAAGCATAATACAAAAAAAAGAATATGTTTATATTTAATTAGAAGTAAAATACATGTATTTTCGTCTGTAAAATATTTCGTGTTGAAAATGAGTTTATAATAATTTAGTTTTTTACATAAATCTATGTCGATTTAGGTCTGAATCTTCGATGTCCATAAAATTTACGATATTAATATTCGTTTAAGCGGATCATGTGGTAATCGGTGGATCGAGTTTTTCTATCAAAAAAGAAACTATGTGCATGTCTAAATCTAAATAACTCTTGAGGTTAGATAAAACATTATGTAAGACAAATACAAAAATATACAATTTTCTATAATGTATACCACCTCAGATAAAACAATAATCAGAATGGAGCGCCTCATACTTTGTCATATGTCAAACTCAGTGATTAGACAGACCATTTACTGACCGATTGGCCTAGTTGTTAGAGACCCTAACTGTGGAACCAAGACTTGCGGGTTCGATTCCCGCTCGGGACAAATATTTGTGTCCATAGACATGTCTATTTGTTCCGTATCTGGATGTAAAATATCTATCTATGTATAAATTATAAAGAATATTTAAATATGTATATCAGTTGTTTAAAACTAGATGGCGCTGTGTGAGATGTCCCAAGTTATTATTATTATTCTCTAAACTGTGTTTAAAGCAATAACAAATAAAGTTAAACTTTAAACTTATTACACACTAACTGGGATTTCAGAATCTTTATTTGCTTTTGCAGTACCAATTTTGTATATAGGCTACACAAAATACTACGAATACAAAATACAGCGAACATTTTATAACATCTACTGGTTTGTATTTGGTCTGCGGTGTATATTTCAAAGCTCACGTTTTTCTTCTCATCCATGATGTAGGTATATCTATACGTGCTTAAAGTTTCTAAAAAGTTTCCCCGGATATTTCTTATTTCGATAAGTTCAAGAACGTTCAGACGGTTTTTCGAATTCCGGGTTTCCAAACGCCTTCACGACCCCATCGTCCATTAGTAATTTCCCTATATTTCATAACTTGGAAACTTTAAAACCTGTATTTAATTTAACCTGCAGCGCTCAGGAAACATAGCCATTATAGTGAAATTAAAATTGTGTTCACAGCAGTTTTGTAATATATTGAATTATTACGTATAAGCCAATAGTGCCAATAGTGTCGTGATAGCCCAGAGCACAAC